>CP135542.1:6761721-6784043 GCA_032402905.1 Khaya senegalensis | reverse complement strand
CCCATTTCAGGATAAGATTGTACAGGAGGTGTTGTTTATGATTTTAGAGCCAATATATGAGTCCAGGTTTTCACAAAAGTCATATGCGTTCTGGCTGGGAAGGAATGCACACACGGTGTTGAGGGTGATTAGGAGGAATTTTGCAGGGTGCTTGTGATTATAAAGGGGGATGTGAGGGATAAAAATGTGATTGATTTGGTCAAATCAGCTTTGGTTACACCAATAATCACAAGCCAGATTGATGAGGGGGATAAGAAGAAAAAGAAAAAGAAAAAGAAAAAGAGAAAGTATCAGAAGAAGAGAGTATTGGCGGATGATGAGCTGAAGCCAGACCCGTATTGGTTAGAGACCTTTTTTGGCTTTGCTCCAGAGAAGGCAGAGAAGCTTCCTTCATGGGGCTACTGTGGAATTCT
Organism: Khaya senegalensis; assembly: GCA_032402905.1. NCBI lineage: Eukaryota > Viridiplantae > Streptophyta > Magnoliopsida > Sapindales > Meliaceae > Khaya > Khaya senegalensis. Next base: position 6,783,630 of record CP135542.1, on the reverse strand, counting down.
TAGTCCCCTTGTGGCTAATATTTGTCTTGATGAATTGGATCGTTGGATAGAGGGGAAAATTAAGGAGTTTTATCGACCTTCAAAGAGTGATGTCATATGGAATTGCCCAGAAGGGGAAGTTGAAAAGGGTAATACATCTTGGCCAGAATTTGTGCCAACTAGTGGACCAGATAAGACCAGGAAGATGGATTATGTGCGTTATGGAGGCCACATTTTGAATGGTGTTCGGGGACCTAGGGCAGATGCAGCAACTTTGAGGAAGCAGTTGATTGAGTTTGTTGATCAGAGATATATTCTCAAACTTGATAATGATAGCCTCCCTATTGAACACATAACTAAGGGTATATTGTTTCTTGACCATGTGTTGTGTCGGAGAGTTGTTTATCCTACACTTCGGTATACAGCTACTGGAGGGAAGATCATTAGTGTGTAAGGTGTGGGCAGCCTGTTATCTGTCCACCACAAGCTAGAAGCAATGCATCAAGCAATTTAACTTCCTTAAGGGGGATAGGGATCCAGATCTGCAGCCTTGTTTCAGAATCTTTCATGCCACTCAAGCTCACACAAATGCGCAGATGAACAAGTTCTTCTTAGCAATGGTAGAATGGTATAGATACGCAGACAACAGAAAGAAAATTGTTAATTTCTGTTCTTACATCCTAAGAGGTTCACTTGCAAAGCTCTATGCTGCAAAGTGCAAGCTTTGTTCACAGGCAAAGGTGTATACAATTGGTTCTCGGAATTTGAGTTGTCCCCTGAAAGAGAAGAAAGGGCAGTCACCTGATTACCAAAATCTGCCGAGGATGGGTCTTGCTGAATCAATTGACGGGTTTTTTATACTAGAATGTCCCTTGTTCCTGAAGCTGATTATTCACCCTTCCCAAGTAACTGGAGACCAGATCAGAAGAAGGCATTGCTTGAATATATAAGTCTTGACGATCCAAAAACTCTGGAAGAGCAAAGCGATTGCATTACAGAACAAGGTCTTGTTTCTCCTCAAGACTACATTTCAATGCTTGTTTGGAACTACAGAAGGAATGCTATGGTGGTGGATCAACTTTCACTGATAAAGAGAGGAAGCAACGTAGAAAGGGATAAGCAGTTTCTCGTCAGCTCAAACCAGGAGACTATTGATGACAAGACCAAAGAAGAGGAAGAAAATGAAGGGCTTCATGTTGCAAGATTGTAAACCAAGTACTCAGTACTTGGAGACTACTGAGATTCTCTTTTTGTGGGCTTTGTATTCAGTATGCAAGCAATAACGGAATCAAATTGTTGCTTGAATAATTTAGCAAACAACATTACAGAGTGTCTTGTACAATATTTGTGGAGAAAGTAACTACATTTATGGAGTTTCAATTATTATATTGCCCAGGTTACAGCTTGCAGTTGTCGGATTGGTATGATCTTTATCTCTGCCGATGACTTTTAGTTTACACTTTACATTGATGTACCTTTTTCCTCTCATACGTCGAGAGTCGCAGACCATTTCGTTGCTGGTATGCCCAAACTATACATTGTACATAATTTATACCAAATCCTTCGTCAATTCAATTGAAGAGAGGAGGTTGGATTAAGTTTGATTCTCTTTGCATGGCATCTCAATGGTTTGCAAATTTTAGGAGGGGGGGTGTTATTTTTGTTTAATTTTTGCTTGTTTCAGAAATTATCAAGAAAGGCGTTCGATCTTTCATTTCAGATATAATTTGAAAGGCTTCATTTTTGAGTGATAATTATTTGGGTTCTATTACGTACTGATACACTCTAGATAAAATGTCATGGAATGATGTTTCAGAATGATAGTTATAGACAAATCTTTTATTCTGAAAGACAAAGTTTAATCCATGACAACTAATATTAGAACATTAGAATATTTCAATTAAGATTATTAGATTTCTTTAAAACATAATCACTTTGCATAAATCCAACATTAAACCAATAAGAAAATACGACGGTAGGGAAAAAGTTCATAGTTCTAATTCCATCACCAACATAGCCTGGTATAGAGAAGACTTATAAAGTATGTACAGCTAGAGAAAGCAAATGAATGATGCATAGTGCGATATCAGATAATTGAAAGAGACTGTAATTTTCTTTTGTCAATGGAGACACTTGTCCTTCTTTCTCTTTAAACCCTTCCTCGCATGTTGTCGTTGCTTCCATAACCGCACTCAACCACACATTAGCACTTGCATATTCCCCTGTCAAGAAAGCTCCAGAAGCATCTATCAATGTCACTACACCTTTAGAATATAGTTTGAAGCAATCCTCTAGGCAAGCTAGGGCAAAAGGTTCGAAAGTTCCACAATGCAACAGCTTTTCTATGCTTGAAATTGTGCTTGTTGCATTTTCTAGGGCTAGTTCCATAGCAATCAATGCTAGTCCTTGAAGATTAGTTGCATGACTGACTGGAATTGTTTGAAGAGAAGTTGTGCATAAATTGTAGCTAAAAACGGGGGATTTCTCAGCACACATCTTGCATGTTTGGTTGATTATGTCATCGGAGAAAGCACTTGCAGTAGAGGGTTTTCCTTGAGGAGTTATAATTAAGAAGAAGAAGAAGATGCAGAAAGAGGAAGAGGAAGAGAAGATAGAAAAATGCAACATTTTTTATTTGTCTTGTTTGCTTGGTTGGTTGCTTGGCCTTGTTGATATAATATAAAGAAATCTTGTGTATTATATGCACATGATTTTTGAGTTCTTTTACTTGAAGGAAGTTTCCTAACCAATATATTTGATTGTTTTTGCGTGCACTTAACAAACCAGAAGGATATTGAAACCCAAAAGGTCGAAAAGGAAAGAAGAAAACAGTGAAGGATAAGGGTATGTATACACAGCCCAGACAACAGACCGAGAAATATGTGGCCCATGCCTTATGCGTAGCTCTTCTAGGGGTCAGCTTTTAACTGAAGGAAGGAAGCTTCCTAAGAGCTCGCCACCGGTTTATATTGTTGAAGCGTATATTTAATTTTGGACCCGTAATTTTACTTTATATATGTAGTTGAGCTTTGCTATTTCCAATTCCAACACGAATTTCACAAATACCCTTAAATAAATAATTCAAATTCTACCCATTTTTCAATTTTTTTTAATCTAAAAAATTTCTGAATTCATTTTCATTGACTAGTTATTATATTTCTATTTAATTTTAAATAAATAAAAATATTTTTTAAACATCTAGAATAATTTAATTCCAAACACTTCTTCAACTTAATTTGAGAAAATTAGAGTTAATTAAGTCATTTAGTTATACTTAACATAAATGCTTGGAAAAAAAAATTTAAAAAAGTTGTTGATGCTGAATTTGCATTTCATAAATAATAAACATAAATACAAATAATTTAAAAAGAAAGTGTAGTGGAAAGACTAAGTTCTGAAAAGAATTGAGAAGAAATCATAGTTTTATTTAATAAATATTAAGTAAAATAAACAAGCTAAATCTCTTGTTAGGTTTCCAATAATTTTATTTTTATTATTTTTAAATTCAATTAATTCATTATATAAATATTATCCTTTTTTTTATACATTTTATATCAATTAAATTCTAGCACGAAAACCGACGCTTACACAGCCTTTTGTTGAGCAACATGTGAATCATTTTACTCCACCGCATTAGTACGTGCATTTAGCAATGTTATGGATGCATTCAAATTCACCCTTTCTCATTTCGATATGGATCATCTTTTAGTTAATTTTTTTTTAATCTTTTAAAATATTTTTTTTAACATATATCAATTATTTTATTTGATGATTAAAATTTATTTTTAAATTATATATATTTTAAATTTTTAGGAAGGGTCCTTTTAGGCTTGTAAGATGGGTTTGATGGGTCAGAGTTGAATTTTTTTTTTTTTTCTAGACTTAATTTAGCTTGCAAATTTACATTGGCTCAATTTTTATGAATGTGATCAACTTGGTTCAGTCCATTTTGTCATCCCTAAATTTATTTTCAAATTTTAATAAATTTAAATAAAAATTAATACACATTATTTTAACAATTACTTTCAAATGTTAATCTCATTTTCTTTTTCAAACACCTCTTTTCTCTAATTTAAAGAGAAATTAATAATTTTTTTCTTTTCACAATTACAAGAATCATGAACCTTATTTTTAAAAAATAAACAAATTAATGATAAACAATGATCTCTAATTCTTAACGAACAATCAATTCTTAAGTGATCAATTAATCACTTGTACAATTAATTATTAGTTTACCTTTCATATAATTCAACAACTCTCCTAAAAGTTACAATTGCCTTTTATATAATTCCACAATTCTTGTAAAAAGAGAAAGTTCCCAAATTTCTTACAAATAATTCTACTTTTTGTGCATTTTTTGGTTGATTAAATTTTTATTTTTTATTTACATACCTAAATTCTATTTAATTTAAGGGTGTATTTGAAATTAAAATATTATAATTTTTAAGCTGGATTATGATAATATAAAATACTAAAGCTCAAATACCAGGGTGCATGCAAGCAATAAATATTAACTATCTAATAAAAATATTTGTTTTTCTAACACTTTAACCATATATATTTAAAGTTATATTGAAAAACAAATTTCAAACATAAATAACTTGTGTAAGTAATAAACATCATATAACAAAACATATTGATGAAATTAATACTACAGCATTTTTCAATCAAGGAACCAATAACATATTGATAAAAGTAAGAGAAATGGCAGCCAACTGGAAGAAAATATTATTCTCCTTGGTCACAGGAGAAATCTCACCCTTCTTCTCCTTGAAACCATCTTCGCAAGTAGTCGATGCATCCATTGCAGAGCTGATTTCTGCAGCAGCTTCCTTGTAATCTTCCGACCCGAAATCATTCACGGCTTCTTGTAATGTTAAGTTTGCATCTGAGTAAAGTTCGAGGCAGTCTTGTAAGCAAATTTTTGCATGATTATCCAAGGTTTTGGATGTCGAAATAAGTTGTGCAATGTATGAACTTATGTTTGTTCCGTTTGATATTGTAAGCTCTATTGAGATGGCGACCAATTCTTTAAGGCTGCTTGCCTTTTGGCTTCTGGGATTTGATTCAAAGCGTGCAACACAGAAGTCATAGTTCAAATTTGGATCACTGTTTGCAGCTTTTTGGCAAGAGTCCTGGATTAGATTAGAGCTTACAGAATGGAGAAAGGGAATGAAGAAGATAAGAGAAATGAGAGTTGAGAATGAATAATAATACTTCATTTCTTTCCCTTTTGATCTTCTCAAATCTCAATGATATTTGAAAAATATTGGATATGAAAGGAAAATTTTGAAAAGGAAGAATTAAAAAAAAAGAAAAAAGTGTAGCTCTTGTAATTAAGAATTGGAGGGACTGGAGATGTTTAAATAAGAAAATGGAAAACCGAACATGTTCTTTATTTGGGTTTTCTTTTTTAGTTTTGATCTTAATTTTGGGTTGGTATGGATGGTGGATACATCATCTCTCTCCAGCATACACGGAAGTAACAAATAAATGATGCATATTTGCATGAAAATGCTTTCTTTTATAGAATTAATTTCAAAGCCTAAATCATTTTTAGAGAGTTGATGTCTATGTCTATCCTCTTAGTCTTATATATATATATATATATATATATATGCGGGCGTGCCTAATTCTTATTAAACAACACTGCTGCTTTATTGCATATGCACTCCCCTGCACTACCACTGCTGTTTGTCATTACCAGTTTCCAAACTAATTAATACGTATATATATATATATACACACACCACCGTATGTCAAGATGGCTGTTGAGTCGTGACACGTCACTACCCTAGCCAAGCACGCGTGTCTTCTGCACTTCCACGTGGCTCCATTCCAAAAGCCGAGAATACTAGAAGGGCTTGCTCGTATCATCCATAAAACCGTTCGGGATATTCAATTTTGTTCGGACAATTAACAGATCGTACAACATCTGTTAATCTGAGATTAATCTGCGGAAGAGAGAAGGCAGCAGCGATGTCCGCTTCACAGATAGATCCGCACGACAAGATGAGAACAAGAGACTGTCAACAAGGTGGCCAGAGGGGAACAAACACCCAGGCCCGCTCATGAATACGTCACCATTTCGCACGCTCCGATTACCAAATCCAAGAATAAGAACTAGCAAGATGACTACAACAACAGCGATAACAAGGAGAAGCACTTAGGACAAGGGAAAAAAAGCACCTGAATGCGAGGAGTTTGCCAAGTATTGTATCCCGATGAACGGGTGAGGAAACCACACGTATATTATGCACAAGCACGTCGATGGTCATGAGTGGTGTGTTATTTGCAGATGAGAAGTGGAATAAATTAAGAGTTGCAACCTTTGCTGGTCCAGTTCAAAGACCATCTCTTCTTGTGTTTTTAAGTATGAATAAATAATAGCTGTATGTCATATAACGTGGGCTGGAGGCTTAAAAGGGAGGCAGAAGGTTAGCTTAAAAAGCCCATATATATGATACAAAAATGAGTCTAAAATTGTTTAAAATAAGTCTAATTTCTAGAACACTCAATTACCAAAATATCTAACTATTGAAGGGTATAATTAGAGGAATTTTTCATACATTTGAATTAAAATTTTTTTTTTCATTTGCATAAAAATTATAGTACAAATCTTGACTATCTAAAGTAGCCTTTATAGAATAAATCTTATCCTTTCATTTCACTCATCTCAAACTATTAATAGGCTTTATTTCCTTTGACCAAACTATCTATTAAAATGTAAACACAAATAATCCTAAAGAGTTATAAATATAAATATTATAAATTTATAACAATAAAAATTTTTATTTAATTAATATTTTTAACAATTATCATTATTTGTGAACATGAGTATTGTAGAAATACATAAAATTATTAGAAAATAACTCTAACTTTAAAATCAAAAAAATAACAAGATAATCAATTATAAGTATTTCACATCACATATAATATTGAAAGATGTTGGAGTTCAACCTAACATTGAACTTTGAGATCCACCTAACATTGAACTTTGAGATCCACCATTTTATATATTCCATCTAGTATGGATCGAGAACACAAAGTTGGAATGATTGAGTGTGTTTATGACAAGAAACAACATTTTCACATGTCACACTGAGAACATCTACAAGCAGGTTATGTTGCCACACGTACAAGCTAACTAATAATTGCTCGCTAGTTGAGATGGAATAACCACCTATTATCAAAAATAATGGCCCATGAACTAGAGTAACCATCCATTGTCAAGAATAACTACCCATGAACTAATGTAACAGCCCATTAATTAAAATAACTACCCATCAACTACGATAACCATCCATTTAAGGCCTATAAAAGGTAGAGTTCATTTCAAAGAAAGGGATATTGTTAAATTGATTATAGATTTTATTCTTTTATTTTTAATAACTACTATTTATCTTAAGTAACCATCGTTTTATTGATTCCATTTAACCTAGACCAAGAACACAACATTTGAATAATTAAGTACATTTATGATAAAAAAAAACAACATTTTCACATGTGACACTAACTAAGAACATTTGTAAATGGTTCATGTTGTCACGCATATAGGCTAATTAGTTATTGCTTGGCAATTGAGATGGAAAAACCATCCATTATCAAGAATAACGACTCACAAACTAGAGTAACCATCCATTGTCTAGAATAACTATGTAGAAACTAATGTAATTACTCATTAACTAAAATAACTACCCATCAACTACGATAACCATCCATTTAAGGCCTATAAAAGGTAGAGTTCATTTCAAAAAAAGGGATATTGTTAAATTGGTAATAGATTTTTATTCTTTTATTTTTAATAACTACTATTTATCTTAAGTATCCACCATTCTATTGATTCCATTTAACCTAGATCGAGAACACAACATTTGAATAATTAAGTACATTTATGATAAAAAAAAAAAGAAGCAACATTTTCACATGTGCCACTAAGAACATTTGTAAATAGTTCATGTTGTCACACATATAGGCTAATTAGTTATTACTTAGCAATTGAGATGGAATAACTATCTATTATCAAGAATAGCAACCCACGAACTATAATAACCATCCATTGTTAAGAATAATTATGTAGAAACTAGTGTAATTACTCATTAACTAAAATAACTACCCATCAACTATAGTAACCATCCATTCAAGACTTATAAATGGTTCAAAGAAAGGGATATTGTTAAATTAGTAATAGATTTTTAATTTTTTATTTTAAATAACTACTATTTAGCTTGAGTATTGGAGGGTGGTTGTTAGATACTCCATCGCTTTTGATCTAAGTGATTTTGTAAAAGAAATTGAAGAAACCAACAATTGTGAATTTAAAAGAACATATTATTATGTTTGAAAATTGAACATCAGAAAGAGCAAATCTGTTAAGAACTAGTATTCAAAAATTCAATAGTAATAATTGGCATTATCTATGAAAAAAATGAACAAAAAGCCATTTAAAAGGAAGTATGATAATGTCTAGATGAAAAGAAATAGATAGAATCATATATAAAGTAATAGTAAAACTTCATAAAGATGACAATTTATTAGGAGAAAATGAAGAAAGAAGTAGGGGCTTAATAGAGGCGATGTCAGGGGAAATAGAACAACAAATTAAAGTAATGAAGAAGATGAATCAAATTTGGTAAAGTATAACCAAATAGTTTAAGGATAATCTCAGAGTAGTAGAGTCCAAAAATAAAGTAGAAAAGATTGATCCAAGTAGGAGGTTATAAGAATGAATAAATGAGAGCCTAAATAAAAGACTCAAGGAGAAAATTTCTTTATTAAAAATGTTGACTTTAGCTTAAAAAAAAGTAGAATTTTAACTACAAAAGAAGAAGTGAACATGGTTCTCATTATCAAAATGTCACCAGTCTTCCTTTTTATACTTATAAAGATGATGAAACTATATTTTTTGAAATGAGAGGAAAAAGAAATGAAAGACATATGAGATTTATACAAAGTTGAAGAAATGATTCAAATAGTATTAGTAGGAAAGAAATTAGAGATTAATAAAAAGAATGTGGCAAAGGGAATTACTTGAAGAATTAAAGTAACTAAAGGAGGAAATTCGAGAGTTGAAGAAGGAACAAAGAACTAAGGTGAGGAAAAAAATATGAGTTTAAGAAAAAATCATCATTGAGTTAGGAGATCATAAATTTGCCTTAAAAGAGTTCAAAATACTGCAAATTCTTGCTTACATAGGACTAACTAATCCTATAGATTAGTATAAAGAAATGATGCATATTTAGGGATTGATGAAGTTTGAAATATTTCTTTTTTTCCTTTAATACTAAAGAGGCATGCATAACTTTGGTACAAGAGTTTTAGTAAATAAAGTATTAAACCTTTCAGATAGTTGTGCCATAAGTTCATAAAGGAATTCCAAGGAGTCAATGTGCTAGTGAAAGACTTAAATAGCTTAAGGCTAATCAAATAAAGAGTGAATGAAAGTTTGAAAGATTTATGAAGAGGTATCATGTAGAAATGTTAGAATTGAAGGCATATAATCTTTTAACTACTTCAGAAGGGTTGAGAAGGAGAGTTAAAATGTGTATTTTTTGATATGATCTACAAAAGAAATATGTAACTTTGTGTGGTGTATCATATTAGGAAGGTAAAGAAACAGTCATAACAGAGAAAAAAGTTATAGAGAAAAAGAAAGAGAAAAGTGTTAAGATATACTCTAGAAATCATTTGTGTTGTCAATTTTAGAAATATTTTATCTTGTATATGTACATTATTTATTAATAAAAAAATAGTTCTTTTTTTTTATAAATATAAACTATTTTTTTATTTAATTATGCATACAAATGAAGTATATTTATAATTTATCCGAATAATCATTAAATTAGATTATTAAAGTTATTTTTCACGAAATTGATATCAAATGGGTAACGATATCATATAGTAAGTATATTGAATATTTTTTATAAATATCATGATATGATATTAGTGTGGGTAGCGTGAAAGTTACATTATTAGAATATTAGTATGAACTAAATTATTAAAAAATTATTATTTCGAACATGATTATACAATGATAAATCATATGATAATACATGTAATCAATAATTTATCATATAATTATACTAATGTATGATATTATCTTTTGACCTAAGATATCATGGACGAATCTAGTATAGATGCACAAGATTCATATAGTTTATAAGTATAATACCAATAACGTCTTGTATGATAAAATCAATTTGGTTAGTTGTTATTTACATTTGAAAACGAATGATAGTCAAAATATGATATGTTAGTTCGATATATATAAAATTGGAGTTTTCACTAACTCGATTTAAACTCAAGTTATTAAACGAACATTGATAAATAGTTAAAATATTAAATATTTAATTAGAGTAATTAAATTTCACACGAAAAAATTTGTGGTGATGAGTTTAGTATATATTGATCGATTATTCTTATTTATATCAGTACAGAGTTTTGATATACCATGAGTTTTAAATTGATTAGGATTGAACAGTAAAAGAATTTGACCCATATGATGTGTACAATTGAAATAAAATTTGATATAAATTAGATGTTAACCACAATTGTTAAACTTTTAAATTATTCAAAATCTAAACAGTTTGGAATATGTTTATGATTATTTAACAGTGAACCTATATGGTTAGAATAAAAATTAAAGATAGTGAAAAATATCTAAGAAAGAAAAAATATTATCGGTAAGAAGGCTAACACTTTTGAAATAATATATTGACTGAAATAAAAATGTGTTATATGTATTTGTAATTCTTTAAAGTATTTGAAGAACTTTTATAACAGTACATTATTATATAATAATTGTACATTACATACCACTTTTGATAATATAGATTATCAAAAGACCTAAATAAAAATTGTTAATTGTTGAATACTTACAATTAAACCCTTAAGGTTATATGTAATTATTTACTTAATGGTTAAATAAATATAATTATGTGTAAGTACAAGGATCATAATGCAATAAATGATAATTATTAATTAATTATTATTTAATTTTTAGTATATATTTATTCATTAATGAAAATTAAAAGTCATTTTGTAAACTAATGGATAAATATTAAGTATAAAAATATGTTTAGTTTACTAAATTAAAGGGTGGGTGAATTGTAATAAATTTTAACTTTTTTTCGCCTACTAGGCCACTTTGATTTTCTCCCTTTATTTAGTGTAAATTGTAAAAATCTTGTATTTTTAAAGTTCCTTCATAACCTAATTTAACATATAAGATAATAAACTCATCCTATAGTTATTTTTATGCATATATATGATATATGTCATATTTGCTTACCATATGTTTGATGAAACACATGAATGGTTCATATTTTTTATTATTATACGTATTTTCATTAATCATTCTTTCAAAAAGAGAGATGAGTAATTAAAAATACTTAAAGTTAAGGAAAGAATTGAGAAACTTTGAGGAAGGACAACGAATCAAGGCATATAATGACCAACCTTGCTATTTTTAAAATCTTCAATCTAATAATTGATAATGGAAGGAGTAATCACACATGCAAAATAATTTTCTACTAAGAAAACTATATGATGAAAGGCATGGAGCATAGAGAGATTACCACTTTCCCCTCTCAAAAACAGTGATAGAAAGTGGAAAGAATATAGAGCAAAAGCAATTCAAAGCCTTAAATACTCTTATAGATAATTTATTTGAACATAAAAAATAAAGGGATGTTAATAAAATAAAGGCAAATCAACACTTCCATAGGAGCAAAAAATAGAAACAAGTATTGTGCATTCCATCAAGTGCATGAGAATAATATTGAAGATTATGTAGAGTTAAAGAAGCAAGTTTAGATGTTAATGAAAAATAATTATTTAAGAGAAAATGTTGCAAGTTAAGGAACATAAGTAAACGAAGATGAAAAAACAAAGAACAAAGAATATTATAAAAAGGCTAACCTTTGTAGAAGATTTAATTATGACCTATAAAAAATATTTGTGTTACTTATTAGGACTAGCAGTGAAGCATAATATGGTCTTCATTATGTAAGAAAGTAACAAACTAAGATTAAGTAGCATTCATATTACGTTCACAAAAGATATGCAAAAGGCATTAACTATTTGCGTGATGACCCATTAAGAATGACTTTGAACATAGTAGCAATACCTATCAACTAAGTATTCGTTAATCTTGGAGCTCAATGGATATTCTATTTGAGAAAACATTGCATGAATTAGGGATTGCAAAATTGAGGTTGGATAAAATACATACTTTGTTATATGATTTCGATAGTGGATGCGTGATACCACTAAAAAAGATTCAACTCCCTATTACCATGATAAAGAAATTGAATTAAAAAATAATGATAATTGACTTTCTAGTGGTTAACCACTTAATGCAACACAAGGCTTTATTAGGAAGGTCATTTATACAAAATAAAAAAGTCACAATATCAATACATTAGCTAAAGTTGAAATTCTCGACTAATCATGGAGTTGGAGTTATATGTAGGGATTAAAAGAAAGCTAATAATTGTTATGCAATAATTGCAAAGAAAACATTTTGCATTTCGACAATAAATATATGAAAGCAACGAAGATGTAGGCATGAAAATAATTTGAGAAATAAAATTTAGTTGAGTTGGAATCTATAGTGATGAAAGGTGAGAATTTTTTAAAAATTGTAAAGATAGGTTCCAAGTTACAAAAAGGTGAAAAGAATATTCGAATGTCTTTGCATGTTGTATAATGACGTGCCCGAGATAAATTTTAACTATAAATCTTTGGTTTAAACTAGTAAAGCAAAAGAAAATAACATTTAATTATGAAAGGTATAAAGCCATATGTGCAGAGGTTAACAAGTTACTATATGATGAATTTATAACTGAAACTCATTGTCTAGAATGGATCTCCAATGTAATAATACTGTAAAAGGCGAATAAGAAGTAAGGAACTTCTTTTTTTTATTTGGTTATTTTAGAGCATTCTATTAGTAAGGAAGGCAAAATTTCCCATAGGTACGAGGGCCCATAGGGACTTAACTTGTTCGAACCGGGGATTAGACTTGATTTTAGCCCTAGTTGGCTAAACATGCTTGGGAACAAGGACTAGTTATGTCTTTGTTTTTAAAATGGGTTGGGGACAAAAGTAAAAAGTCATCCTTATCTCAACTTGTATTACCTGTAATACTCATTGGCTGAGCTTTAAAATGTTCATGGGCTGATCCGTTTATATTTAACCCATTTTTCAATTTTCTTTGAATTTGGAAAACCAAACCCTAAAATTCTTAATTTATCTATCTCTCATTCTTTCATTTATTCCTTTTGGTTCTTAACGTTTGATCAAATTTCTTAACAAAATTTATTTAAGATTAAAGTATAAAAAAGGATTTATGTTCTTACAAATGAAATTAGACCATTGTACAATTAAATTTCTTAATAAATTGAAGCAGATTTGAGATTAAACTTGACAAAATCTACCCTTTGATGTTTTCTTTATATGTTGCATCAATGGCCTTCAATTTCGTCTAAAGTTGTGTTCAAAGTTATCCCTCTCCCATGATAGTTTAGGCATGTCATGTGTATAGATTAAACTTGGCTCTAGTTGTGCTCTTACTTTAGTTAGCAATTTAGCATATTAGATATGAATGCTTGTTTTGGTCGAAGTGTATACTATTTTAATGCTTATTATAAATATTCTGCTTCTTTTGTTTGTACTTCTTTATTTTGGAGTTTGTCTTCTTTTGGAGTCTTAAATATTTCTTTTCAGTCATGTATGTTTATGTATTAGAGTTAGAAATATTAAATGTTGTTGTTAATCTTCACTAGATTCATCTTTAGAGTTATTATGGTTATTTTGGGTGGTTTTGATATGGAACTAAAACATTGTCAATTTGATTTTACATTACATTTTTTTTGTCAAATTCATTGTAAATTTATAGCTTCTAATATGCTTAAGCTATTTATTTTTATTTTGTTTTCTATTTATCATTTGGCAATGATGATGAGTAACTGTACCTAAAGAGAGATGATAAATATACTATTGAATACAATTCTATTTACATAGCAAATAAGGTGTAGTTATGATTTTGCTTTATTTGTCTTTTTAGTTTAAATTTTAATTTTTGCTCAAGAATAAATAAAATTTAAGTTTAAAATATTTGATAAATCTATTTTATATAATATTTATGAGATTCAAGTTGATATTTGTTAAGTACTATATTTAATAATATGACTTAATTAAAATTATTTTATTATATATACAATAAAACATAATCAAGTGAAAATTAACATAATTTTAGAAATATTATTTATTATAATTTATTATCTTATTGCAAAATATCAATTATTCTAAATTCAAAATGAATATCGAGATCTAAAAATAAGTTAACCATGTTCATAAATGAAAATATTCATCTATTATCCATATTTTTATTTAATAATTTTCATAAATTAAGTTGATTAAGGTAAACTTGAGTTAAACAAAATAAATGATCACAATTACAGGGCTATAATTCCAAGGAAATTAAACCCTTTATATAATACAAAATTGGTTAAACTAAACTTATCTTAAAAATAATAATAATTAGATATGATTAATGTTCATAGACAAATATTATTAACATTTATAGATATGATAAACATTCATAGACAACGATTGCTTATTATTTTTTTGTAAGATAATAATGCAAAGATACAATTTTATGCTAGATTTTAAATAACAATTGTCTTATAATATTCATTTTTTTATGCTTCATTAAAAAAGAGAGAGGAGTTAATCCTTTGTGTCGGTCCTTGATTGAGATGTAATAAAGATTTGTTTGATCATATATTGTATACGTTAAAGAGTCACAACTTACAAACTAAGTAAAAGAAGTAACCCAAAAATTGTTTTAAAATATTTTTGTTGGATGTTTTTATTTTCTAACCAGTTATATTTTTATTATATTTTTGTAAGAAATGTTATCATCTCATTACTAAACAAAGTGATGATAATGATGTACAAGAGATGTCATTACCAAAGAAAGAAAGATTGAAGTCCATTAGGTAAAAACACTTTGAACGAATAAAAAGTGATGGGATTAAAAAAGCAGTATATAATGCTATAAATGTAAGTTGGTGGCACAAGTTAAGGATGGTACAAGACATTTACACAAACATATTAAATCTTATTTCATGCAAAAATAGAAAAATATAGGCTGCTATACAATGAAATTAAAATTAGTTATAGATAATAAAAAGAATGTGAAGTTGGAGACATTATTTTGATTTTAATGAAACAAGAGAATTAATTACAAAAGTGATCATTACTGATGAATACCCTTTAAGTTGTGTGAAGCATGATTGGTTTGGGGAAGTTTTATATTCTCTTAATCTTATATGAAAGAATGTGCCTTGTAATACAATTAAAAGTGATATTATAGAGTTATATCAATTGTAAAATGCTCATATATTAATTTATTTTAAGCGTAGTAATGGTAAAATTGCCATCACAACAAATATGTAGACTGCTATATCATAAATAATGAGATACAAGGCAATTATGGAATATTTTATTAATGATTCTCGAACCCTACACAGTAAAATCTTAAGATAATTTCTTTTGTTTAATATAAAATACAATTTTGAAATAATTTATTTATTTTGTATTTTTTAACTAATTAAAATATTTCTCTCTTTATATATATGTGTTTGTGTATAGATTCATGCATGTGCGTACTTTACACACAAGTAAAGTGTTTTGTAATGTACTATTTAAGCATTTTGTAGATCTTGATATGAATCACAAGTTATACACCTTAATTGTTGACAATTGTTCCAACAATAATTATATAATTTAATTTTTGGCTGAGAAACTTAATAAGAGTGATATGATTCTCGAGAGACAATTATTTTATGTTTGTTATGATACTCACATTCTTAATTTAAGAGATGGTTTAGTTGTTATT
Organism: Khaya senegalensis; assembly: GCA_032402905.1. Classification (NCBI taxonomy): domain Eukaryota; kingdom Viridiplantae; phylum Streptophyta; class Magnoliopsida; order Sapindales; family Meliaceae; genus Khaya; species Khaya senegalensis. The sequence goes on along the minus strand of CP135542.1, from coordinate 6,767,744 downwards.
AGTAGTATAATTGTTAAAATTCGTAATAGTAATATATTTTAGACCATAACACCTAAAAGAAGGAAAAACAAAATTTGATGAAATTTCACATGGGTCAAATATTTCATGTAGTAAGCAATCAGTACTTAATTTCATGTGGTCAAATATTTCATGTATAAGGGTGTTTTTTTTTTCTATATTGAAGCTCCTTGAAACACAATATTACAGTTTGCTAAATGAGTAAGAGTAAAAGTTAGCCCAAATATTAGCAAATAATTTGAAACTATTTTATGATATTACTAAGATTTTTTCTAGGACTAGACGGTGAACCTCTAATTTATTTTTGTCCATATTTGTGAGATTAGGTTGTCATTTGATAAGTAGATAGATTTTACTTATGAGAAGATTAGGTAGATGACATCAATTATGATATTAAAATTTGAAAAATATTATGAGAATGTTCATGAAATTTTAGCATTAGCAACTATATTGAACCCAAGGTATAAAATAAAGTTAATTGAGTACTATTTTCCTATAATAAATGGCCATGGCTCATCATTTTAAATTGATAAAGTTATTAATTTTTGTCATGATTTGGTAAAAATTATGAATTATATTTTAGGTTATAAAAAAAATTCATTGCAAACAGTTTTTCATTTGCTCTCTCTCATTCTTTAATGGCTTTAACTAAGAAACAAGTTACACATAGATTGGAATTTATCAATTTTATGAAAACAAGTGTGAGTAAACATAAAAATGTTGAATTTGAGACATATTTGAAAGATAAAATTTTGTATGATATTCAATTATTTGATATTTTAAATTAGTGAAAAATAAATGAATGTAAACATTCTTTATTATTTAAGATTGTTAGAGACATAGTAGCAATATTAGTCTCCACAATCACTTCCTAGTCAATTTTTAGTACAGATGTTAGAAATGTGAGCCTGCAAAATAATACTATAAATAAGTACAATTGAGACACTTTTCTCATTAGCTTTTGTTTATAAAGTGATGATTTCAACCAAATTTGAAGCATCTATACATTGAGTATTGAAGAATGGCAAGTAAGAAAACTGAGAGGCACTCTTGTATATTTAGATTTAATCAAGGAAAAGAGAGAACAAACAAATTATCTAAATAGTAACATACTAACAAAGAGTAATTTGGTATTACAACAAAAAAGTAAAGGTATGAAAATTTTCTAAAGAGATATAGTTTTGAAAAAAGTCATACAAAATATCAAAAATCCTAGAGATGGAGCATTTGGATCAAATTGAAAAGTCTCTTATAATGTACTAAAAATGGCCAGGTAGAGAACATACTAACTCACTTATATAGATAAAAAAAAGTCATAAGAAAAATATAGAACGTAGAGATATTAAAAAGGCTTTATCAATAAACTCGTTATTTTCATATTTTATGTATATCACTTACTATTTATTGTAATTAATGAAATCTTTTTATCTTTAAATATTTCATATTTTCGATAAAATTTTGACAATCATATCTAAGGAGAAATATCAAAGCCTTTAAAGGCTCGCCAACAAATAAAGCTTATATGTGCTCAAATCCCATAAATTAGCCAATTGAAACATCAAAACCTATAAATGTTTAACAATTATTAAAGTTTATAAGTGCTTAAAGTCTATAAGTTTTGCAAATAAATATAAGGCCCCGAGAGGGCTCATCAATAGTAAGTTTATCTCAAACTTTAAGGTATAAAGATGTCAAATATTCTCTATATTCATTCAATTTGAACTTGTATTAAGTATTACTTGCATTTAAGTTAAATATTTGTCCTTAAAATTATTTGCATTCGGTTCAATAACTTAAGTGTACTACATTATAAAATATACTATACAATGAAATTGTACAGAAAGTAATAAGAAATTTGATTAAATTTTAAAATATTTTTACATATTTATTCATTAAGAGTATTTACAACCTCATCATGAGTAGTCAATGTGCTTATTGCATTTAAGAGTTTTTCAACTCTTAAGTTAGATTTTTTTTTTTTTATTAAATGAGATGTTTATATCCCTAATATGTTTAGGCTCATGATCACCTTCCTCATCTTCACCATCATCTTTATCATTCATTAGTTGAGTGAATAGTATAATAATCCATCCATCCAAATCAAGGCTTTCTTAGGATAATAGCACTTGAAAAGTCCTATGGTATCAAAAAAAATTACAAACAAAATTTATTTTAAGATAATATTATTGTTATATTATTAATGTGTGGATTGTAATTATTACATGTTATTAACTTGAAAAATTTAAAATTTGGACTACTTGTAAGGTAAGATTTCATTGTTATTGATGGATTTCAAATCAAATAATACATATTGATAATGAACTATATAATTTTTTTTAGTATTATTTGAGTGGTGTTTTCTGTATAATTTTTTTTATTTCAAATAAATAGGCTTTGTTTGCTATTGATGGATATGAAATTAAAAGAAAAGGTTTAATTATATATATATATATATATATTGCCAAATGTTCTTCTTAAAAAATAAATATATAATAAAAAATATAATTTCTCTATTATTGTTGGATTTCAAAAAAAATAATTTTTTGTTATGTGTTTTTATTTTTCATGGTTTTTGAACCATATATTTATTTTGAAAGTCTATTAAAGTTTTTCTTAACCAATTTTACTTAATTAGTTTCATTTAATGTTTATTATAGGATTTTCAACTATAACCATATGGATATTTAACCCTATGGAAGTACAATCTAAATACATGAATCTGACTAACAAATTCAGAGTTAGTATGTCATTGGCTTAACTCATGATCTTGAATTAAATTAGGCCAGTTTTACTGATGTTATTGATAAGGACTAAAACACTACTATTTTATCTGTTTTAATTCAAATGTTTGTTTCTAGTTTTAAAATTCTCTATACTTGGTAAAGATCAAACCTTATTATATGACCAAGAGAGTGAAGTAGACATGCATGTATATAAGTCGTTAGATGATAGTAATATTGTTGTTGAGGATTCTGATGGTAAATCACATGTTGCTTGATTTACACCTAATAATTAAACTTTAAATTTTTTGTAGAAAAAGAAGGAAAAATGGTGTTAAAGGTTGGTCAAGTGTTCACCAATGTCTATCAATTTAAAAATATATTTCAAATATTTGTTATTAGAGATAGTTTAAATTGAATATGGTAAAAATAAGATGACAAGGATTACTTGCCACTATAGATAAAAAAAAAAGTATGAATGGATATTCTATACTAGTTCAATTCAATATAGATTGAGATTTCAAATTAAGACTTATAACCTTAAATATGCTTGTCCAAGAATTATAGATAATTATGAAGTAAGTTCATTGTGGGTTTGCATAATATTTACACTTATTCAAAGCTAATCTCGAACTGAATATTAAGGTGATTGAAAGTGAACATTTAGGCAAATACAAAGTGAAAATATAATTCAATGAGGCTGTACAGGGCTAAAGTAAAGGCACTAGAGATGTTAGGTTTAAACCACAAGAGTTAGTATACCAAATTATCAAGTTATGTTGTTGCTTTTAAAGAAACCAACCTTACTCAATAGTTAAATTGAAAAAGGAATGAATACTAACCTTAATAGAGCCACTATTTAAGAAAATGTTGGTTAATTTTGTTATACAGAGAAAATGGCCTGTTAATAGATATAGCCAATTTATTGGAGTTGATGGATGCCATTTGAGAAGACCTTACAAAGATATTTATTGTTTATTGTTAGTGGTGATGTAAATTATTTAGTATATCTCTTTGCTCTATTTGTTGTTGAGACAAAAAATTAGTACTCATGGTCTTTTTTTATTGAAAACTTGTATGAACAAATTATGGTTAAGAAGACAAGGTTTGTGCTTTATGAGTGATGGGTAGAAGGGTTTTATGAATACACTTGATTAGATTTTTGCTATGCTCAGGAGATACTGTTGTAGGTATATACATGTCAGTTTAAGACTCAAATTTTCTTATGTGCTATTGAAAAAACACTTTTAGGTTGCATGTAAAAGTGGTAACCATATTGGTTTTGATAAGAATATGGATTTTATAAAAAAGGTTAATAAGGCTATTTATAAATGGTTAATGAATATACACTAAGGTTATGGTGCAAACATGCATTTCTTCACAACACCAAATATGTTCATGTTATAAATAACATGAGTGAAAGCTTCAATAATTAGATTTACTTATGTAGAAAACTTTCAATACTCAAAATGTTTGAGGATATAAAGAGAAAAATAATGTACTTATTTTAGCAAAGGTATCAAAAGGCTTTACAATAGAAAGGTAATCTCCCACCTTTGGTTAGAAAGAGAATTATTATTGAAAAGAAAGATGTTGGGGCAATAAAAGTAATATTTAGTTTAGTGAGAAAATTTGAAGTGTTGGTAGATAAAAGTGAAATGTTTGTGGTTGATTTGAATAAAAAAAATGTGATTGTAATGAATGACAAGTTTCTAGAGTACTTTGTATGTTATATGCTGCATTGATTCCATAAAGATTGATGTTGAAGATTATGTCCATTTTTTGTTGACTAATTAAACTTTTTTAAAAATTTATGAAGAAAAAATCTATCATATTTCATTTAAGAGCAAATAATCGTTATTCTTGATTGATGAACTACAATCTTCAACACTTTATTTAAAGAAAGTGTTACTTTTACTCACCATTGAAAAGTTTGATTAATTGTTACTTTTTTAATTTATTTAGATTTATATTTCAAACATATTTATTATTTTAAACTTATTTAATAGGTATTTATATATTGGTTACTACTTATTACTTGTTGATTTTCTCATTCTAAATGTTTTATTTGAAAATAATAGATTTCAAAATATATTGTTATATTTAGATAATTTCTATAATATTTCTTTAAATTATTGATGAAATTTCTACTTTAATATAAAATTTTATGAGTTGTTATGTTATATTTTGTTGATGTGTTTTATATATTATTTAAAAGAGTTTGAACTTAAGATAAATAGGTATGATGAGACACATGTACGGATTGCAATGAAAATTTGTAAACTAAGAACTTAAAATTTAAGTTTTAACACTAAATATTTCATATTAAATATTAGAAGACTTCTACTAAGGTTTAACTTAACACCAAACTTTGAGATATGCAATTTTATCAATTTTATCCAAGCTAGTTTGTGAACATAAGGTTTGAATAATAACGAACATTTATGATGAGAACTGACATCTTCACACGTGACACCAAGAGTATCTATGGGCTAGTCATGGTTGCCATATGTATAGGCTAGTTGGTAAATCACCCATTATTAAGAATATTGACCCATAAATTAAAGTAACCACCCATTGTTAAGAATAATTACTCACAAACTAGTGTAACTGCTCATTATCTAAGATAACCACTTATTAACTAAAGTAACTATTCATTCAAGGCCTATAAAAAAATATAGTTCATTTCAAAAAAGGGCATATTGTCAAATTAGTAATACCATTTCAATATTTTACCTTAAATATTTTAAACACTTTTGCTCTTAAATAACCACTCTCTAGCTTAAATATCAAAAGGTTATTATCGAATATTCTAGTGTCTTTGATATAAGTGATTTTGCAAGAGAAGTTAAAAAAACTGACAACTGCAAAGAGAAAAGAACAAATCATTACGATGGAGAATCAAAGACTAGGAAAAGCAAATTTGTTGAGAAATGGTGTTCGAAAATCCAGTAATAACAATAAAAAATCAAAAATTATCATAATAAATCATATTGCTCATATTATATATTCAATAAATCAAAATAAACGAGACAAAATGGGCATTTTTGTTATATTATCATAATGTGAATAAAATAAAAAAAGATTATATAAAATAAATAAGTAAGAGTGGTAATTTTTTATACGATTCGTCAAATTGATATGAATCTAATACAAATATATAAATTTGAGTTGATATAAAATAACATAATTATTAAATAAATAAATACGATATAACATGATTAATAATTATATCATATTTAAATTTATAATTTTTGACATATGAATTTATTTATGATACGGTTA
>CP135542.1:6741306-6761221 GCA_032402905.1 Khaya senegalensis | reverse complement strand
TGTTTACAACATATTATTAGACTAAGGTACATTGAAGTATTTGATTTCGCTCTTGTTAAATACTTTCACGTTATATTATTATATTATTGTACTATTTTTATGTGCTTTTATTTTTTATGTGACTATTCTTATAAATATGTTTTGTAGTTGTCATTAAATTGGATCTTTCATATCAGAAAATAAGGACAATATATTACCTATGTATTTAAGCAATAATGTTGATTTAATGTTTTTTGGTTAATTACCTTAAGTTTCTTGTTTGAAGTGATAAGATGTTTTATAGCCAACAAATGAGAAACTTTTACTTGATGTTTAGCTAATTCTTTTTAGATTTTATAAAGAATTAACCATGTTCATGGTGGATTTTCATCTCATGAAAGGATGAAGCACTTGGAAATAATATGGAGTCAATAATCATTGAATGGACATCATGTGCACTTCAAAAATGAGAACAATATGAATACTGAACAATGATAAATAGTAGATAAAGGCTCTAGAGTTGCAATTCTAGGCTGTAACCTCAGCAGTTTCGGCTCGGCGCCACAACCTAAATTAGGATTTTATTTTAAAATTTCTCACATTTCTTTATAACTTTAAAAGGAAAAAAATGATACTAGAGAAGGAGAGACAATTTTGGGCAAAAGAACAAGAAGGAAGAAGAGAATAAAAAAGAAGAAGAGGATGTCAAGTCCTCGATTGATCATTCTGTCTAAATTTTAATGTTCATCCTTTGTTTCTTTTGTGATTAGATGTTAGATTTAGTTTATTTGATTTTATTTTTCTGCAATATGAACTAATTCTTTGTTTTAAGGTTACGATGTAGTCAAACTCTGAGCAATTGATGTTTATTTATTTGAACTGACATGGATGTTATAATATGATTGAGTATTTATCTTATTTCTAATGTTGCTATCTGAATTAGTCATTGAATAGATGAGTTTATTTATATATGAATGCCATAAAAAATATCTTTTTATGTTTTAGATCATATGATAAATGCTATTGAATCTATGTAAAATAGCAATATACTTGCATGTTTGATGTAATTACATGAAATTTACAGATTTATGAAATTTTAATTATTCAATTCATATATGAATATAGTGAGTTAATGGTTTAAAAATGTATTTATTGTCTCCTTGAAAAAAGACCAATAACTACATGTGAGGTTCTTGATTATCAACATTAACTATATTTTAGTAAATAAGAGTGATAAACTCAATTAGGATTAGTTTAAATGAATTCGGATGCTTCAACGTTTTATCACTCTAATTTCATTTTTAATTACTATTTTGATTTTGTCATTCATTAAGTAGTTAGCTAATAAATTGGTGGTTTATCTGTTTAGTAGCATTTAAAGTAGGTGAACATTAGTATTTAGAGTTTAGATAAATATTCTTTGTGAAAACGATACTCAACTCATTATCATATTATTTGTTTGCAATAATATGTACTTGTGTTTGCATAATTTTTATAATATAAAGTTACATTATTATCAATATATAGATATTGTTAAATACAACTATTACAACTTGAAGTTTGCAAAAATTAAAAATATGATGGGAAATTAAAGTTCTGAAATGTAATCTTATCAAGACCTAAACCTAAAGTTTTAGATCTTTAAAAGTTTCACATGTGTGGACCTAAAGTTCCAAACATATGCATAGAATTTTTAAAACTCTTGTATCATACCTACTAATATAACATATATAAATAAATCAACATACACATGTAACAAAATTATACAAAATAAATGGCTTGTTTTCTAAAATCCATTCAATAAATTCTAGTGTTATCATATGTATATAATTTAATATTGTAAATATGTACATACCTCTAGTTAGAATATATTTGTCAAATCACAAATACAGATCAATTACCTCTGCGTCTCTATGATATCCACATGATCGAAAATATAATCAGAGTGCTAACTTCTAAGTACACCCTTAAAAACATAAATATCACATATTTATATTTTAGGTCTTCAATTTTGACTTAAACTATTTGATTGAGTTTTCTTATAAAATTTAATTTATTTAGTAAAGTAAACATTAATAAATTTAGTCTAACTTTTACATAATGAGTTTAGTTAAAATTAATATCCAAATAGTTTAATGAATCTTAAACCCATTAAGAATTATATATATATATATGTATATTAGTTTTAATTTTAATGTGTGACCTAATAGGTTTTCATAACGTTAATAGTAATAGTAAAATCTAATTTTAGTATTATAAGTAATAAGCGATTTTTAACAACACATCATGACTATCCAAGTGATTAGAATATCAATAGTTTGACATCACTTTATCTATGACTAATGTTATCACGAAATTCAATTCTTTTATCTTAAATATCTTAATTGAACACAAGACGTAAAATATGTCACCCTCGTATAGTTCAATTTTATATTTGTTTGATATTATAAGTAAATTTATTATATCAAATGAAATTAATATTACATATTAATTTATTTAAGTATGGCATACTTTTATGAAAGTCTTACTAAATCAAAAGGCCCAAAATATCACTTCTATTATATAGAAGGGACAAATCCTATATTGATCACAAACATCTCTCTACATGAGTTATAATATATTTGATTATTTTTTTATAGTCAATTTTGTTACAAATAATGTTTAAAAATATCAAAATATTATTTTTTTTATATTAAAAACCATGATGATTTCAAGTTCAAAGATCACATACACTGTTATCATTATGAAAATTATTTATATTTCTTATATAATGATTCATGTAGCGTTTTTATAATAGATCGATTCAGTACATTAGTTCATTAACTTGTACCCATACATTAATTTAATATCTCATATTATAACACACACATGTTATTATTAGTTACTACACATGCTAGTTTTCATGCATTATTGTTACCCTATTCACAACAATACTTGACTAGGGACATTTAAGAATAGTGTTCAATTAATTGAATTTGTTATTTTAAGGACATTATTATATTTATTAATTACACAAATATGTAATAATAAAATAATAAATATAAATCAAAATGTCATAATACAAATGTACCAAATATTTAAAATACTATTAAATTTAGGATATATACCAATAACATATTTATCATGTCACTAATTTATAGTTTATTTTAAAATGCATATAACTCATTAAATATGTTAAGCCTTACAACTTTGCAAATTCCCGCTCTTAATGTATTGGGATATAATTATCTTTCCTAAATTGTTAATACAAAGATGCACCTTCAAGTCATAAGCTTATAAGGCATAACTAGTAAGAAAAATCAAGCATCCTCGTAGGAAAATCAAAAACTATGATTTTTCTTTGTCATCATTTGAATGAAAGTTTAAAAGCTCGAGAATCTATCAAAGTTGTAGAAAAATTTGAAAGAAAAGTATAACCATCAAAAATAAGTTTTTTTTCCTAAAGGTAAGATAGAAATTAATAAATCCAAGATTACAAGATTATAAAACTACTGCTAAATACAATTATGCTTTATTTCAAATTATTTTATAACTAAAATTGTGTGATGAAATAGTTACTGAGCATGATATACTAGAGAAGACATTTTTCACTTTTTATGCAACTAATGTAGTTCTGTAACAATAATATTATAAATGCAATTTAAAAAGTATTCAGAACTTATCTCATGTCTTCTTGTTGCTTAACAAAATAATGAATTTCTATTGAAGAATTGAATCACGTCCAACTAGTTTTTTTACCATTCCTAAAAGTGAATGTGGTTATAAATTCTCAAGAGGGTGAAATATTGAACGTAACCACTAAAATTGGAATGGTTAAAAAAAAGTAAGAAAATAACAAAGGTACTAAGCATAAGCGTCACAAAAACTTTAATGACACTTGTATGCGGCATGAAGGCAAAGGTTATTAGTCACGTACATGGCGTAAAGCAGTCAAGGCCAAATGAAAGAATGTGAAGACTAATTTTTTTAATGCTTTAAATACTATAGATCTTACTCATCTAAAAGTCTGATTTTTTTGAAGATAACATTAAGAAAAAAAGAACATTTAATTGGTGTTGGCAATGTCTATATCTATTAAAGTTTAATTATAGTCGTTTTTTAATTTTTGCACTTTTTGTACTTTTTATAATCACATTAGACGTACTTCATATTTTTGTGTTTTATTCATCCAATGTTTGACATGAATCTTTGTTTAATGAAAAGATATGAATTTTAGTAAATTGCCTATTTTTGAAAAGAATATCAGGGATTTACACTTGGCTAATAGTACAATCACGCACACTGTTTTCTAAGATAAAAAAATATCTCTCAAAGCTCACAAATACTAAGGTTAAAGTAAATACTATATCAAGTCATACGGACTTGATTAAAGGTTCTGGAAGAGTTTTAAACTTGTTAACAAGTAGAATTAGATTATACATTTATAATGCCTTATACTTATGTAGATCTAAAAAAAGTATACTTAATTTTAAGGATATCCACCAAAATGGATATTGTATAGAGACTTTAAAATGAGAATAATATAGAGTATCTTTGCATTATTTTTAATATTTCAAGTAAAAAATACATATTAAAAAAGTTTTCAAGTTTATCATCTAAATTATATTGTACAATCATGAGTGCAATTAAGAGCTAATAATAATGAACCAAAAGTTCAATGATCTAAAAATATTTATATTATGGCATGACTATCTTGATCACCTAAGATCCACAATGATTAGAATTATGAAAAATTCTCATAAACACTCATTAAAAATTGATTTTGAATCTCCATCATTGTTAGAGAGAATATAATGAGATATTTGTAAACCTATGCACCCATTTAGTAGATTATTTTGCTATTTCACGGTTTTAATTAATGCATATCTTCAATAGTTACATATTTGTTTATTGTCTACTTGGAATGTTGCATTTGCTAGATTACGTGCACAGATTATTAAATATAAAGCATAATCTTCTTATTATTCAATCAAGACTATATGTCTAGATAATGCTGGTGATTTGCTTTAAAGACATTTGAGACTATTGCATATTGATAAGGATTGATATGGAACATCCTATTCTACATGCCCACACATAAAATGGATTAACTAAATCACTCATTAAATAACTTTAGGTAATTGTTTGAACTTAACTATTATGCACTGCATTGCTAATTTCTACATAGGGACATACTATTTTGCATGTTGCAACATTAATTCATCTTAGACCTATTACTTATTATCAATACTTCTCATTATAAGTTGTACTTAGTTATCAACGTGATATTTTTCATTTACGTACTTTTGGTTATATTGTATATATTCTTATATCTCCTTTGCAATGCACTATTATAAGACTCTAACATTGTTTGAGAATTTATATTAGTTTTAACCCGCCCTTCATTATTAAATATCTTGAACCTCTAATGGGTAATCTATTTACTCTACGTTTTACAAATTATCATTGTAATGAGATAGTTTTTTCACTAGTAAGGGAAAAGAAAACATCTTATGAAATAAGGTCTGAACTTTCTTAAAAAATAATTAATATGTCTTATCTTAATCCTCTCATTAGTCAATCTGTAAATAAAATGCGAAGGATAATACAACTTTAATAAATTGCAAATCAATAACCAAATATATTTACAAATAATGTAAGAGTGACTAAATTATATATTTCTACTACCGATACACAATTATGGGTGATTATTCCTGAAGAACAATCTAATAATGAGATAACAAATAAATCATTTACTGCACATTAGAAGTGTGGTAGATTAAGCATAGATCTAATTGAATGTTCATCCATCAATTTGCTTATGTTAAAAAGATTTAAAAATTTTTAATATGAATGAAGATCATCCGTTAAGTAAACCTATAGTTGTTTGTTCTCTTGATCTTATAAAGGATTCATTTTGCCTAAAAGAAAATGATTAAAAGATATTTAATTTAGAAGTACCATATCTCAATATAATTGAGATTTTATTATATCTAGCACAATATACTAGACCAAGTATATCTTTTTCTATGAACTTATTAACTAAATTTAGTTCTATACCTACTCGCCAACATTGGAATGGTGTTAAACATATTTTTTGTTATTATCATGGAATAATGAATTTGGAGTTATTTTATTCAAGTAAAAATCAATGTAGAATTCAAGACTAATTAGTTTTACAAATGTTGGCTATCTTTTTAATTCTCACAAAGCTCATTCATAAAACAAATATATTTTCACTTAATAACATAATAATTACATGGCGATCTACAAGACAGACTTTTGTTGTTATCTTTTTTAAATATTATGAGATTCTTGCACTACACAAAGTAAGTAGAGAATATATATATATATATAGTTGTGATATGTTATTCTTCATATTTAGAGTATATACAACTTATTTTCTATTACAAATATTCCAACAATAAAATATGAAGATAATATTACTTATATTGCTCAAGTTAAAGGAAGATACATTAAGAGAGATCAAATCAAGAATATATCACCTGAGTTTTATACACTTATGAGCTCTAATAGAGCTAATAGATTGATGTTAAGCAAATATGCTCCTTCAATTACATTGTTGATCTCTTCATTAAAATTTTACCTACATCAACTTTTAAGAAGTTGGTATATAACATTGGCATGCATCAATTCCATAATTGGAAAATTAAGATTTGTTATCTTAAAGGGGAGAATCATATCAAAGGGAGTATAATCTGTTACAAAAGAAGAAATATGAAAATTTTGAGGCAAATGTATGTTGCACTCATTTTTTATTTTGATTAGATTTTATCCCATTAGATTTTATTGGTTTTTCTTTGATCAAGTTTTATCCCACCAGATTTAACTAGCAAGATTTATAGTAAGGCAATATTATAGATATTCAATACAAAAAGGTATAATCTAAGGAGGAATGTTGTGAATATGGCTTACTTCTTTTTCCCACATTGCCAATTTATAACATTTACGTAGCCAAATCCCACATTACTAAGTTGCATGTATTGCCTCTGAGTGTATGTGTACATGTTTGTGCGCGCGACTGCACTCACCCTTTTATATCATCAACGTAAATTGAAAGCAATATATATATTGTATTGCAGTGAATGAATTTGATATAAAATTACAATAATACAATTTTATTTTTTAGTTGAAATATTTTTATTTTAATTTATAGGTTTATTCATAACAAGTGGAGAATTATCTTCCCCTGACTCATGGTGACACTGCTATTAATTTAACCTATCACTAAATATATTTTTCAATCACCAACATTTTATTAATTTTTATTAATCAAGTGCAAGACATCTTTATTGTTAATATTTGTCTCATAATTAAACGCATAAGTTGGGAAAGTTTCAAAAAAAAAAAATACATGACAAACTTTCTAAGAAATTGGGATGATTATTTGAACTTAACAACTTTTCCAAGACAGTTGTCCACAGGCTTTGGTATAGATTGATGCACTATTGAACATCTTGGATCGAGTTGTTCAAGCCTGCAATGCAAACAGGAAAAGAAAAAGATTACCACCAATGTTGTAAATAGAAATCTTATAAAGGCAAACTAAAATAATGAAATTGTATTATTTTTACATATTACACATACATTTTCTTTTATTTTCTTCAAAATTTTAAACATGAAAATAATATAAAAATGTATTAATTTATATAAATAAATTTGTAGAATAAATTTTGTGCACTTTTTTTTTTCTTAAAAGACAAATTCAGATCGTAAAAATTGCAAAGAAAGCCATATAACAAAAAATAAAAATTTTAAAAAAAAAAAGACGTCAACAGCAATGACAAAAACAGTGACGATATAGAAGTAAACTCACTTATAGTTAAGGAGAAAATAGTGAAGGAAAATTGAAATTTCAAGTTTGGCGAGATCAGCTCCAGGGCAAATCCTTTGTCCACCTCCAAAGGGAATGAAAGCTCCTGGTTTGATTGCATGATTCTAGTTACAAGACAATTAGTCATAAAATAAAATTGTTAGATGTCCACTTTTATCTACTGATTATACTCCAAAAATTTGTGTGTACGCTCGCGCACGTTTACTATACATATATATATATATATATATATTTGTAATATATATACTTACCTCCCATCTTGAGGGATCAAATTTGTATGGGTCTGAGTAAATTTCAGGATCCAAATGAACACTTCTACTATAAATCAAAATTTTCCATCCTTTGGGTATAAAATAATTTTGTAGTTTGATATCTGCTTTTGCTTCTCGAAAACTTATTGATGAGATATTGGCGATGCGTAATGTTTCATCTATCACCTACATATATATATATATATATATAAGACCTTGTTATTATACAGTTCATTAGCCAATATAAGCGATAGGTTCTCTAATTATAGGGATCTATAGTGTACCTTGGCAAGAAAAACCATTTGTCTAATTTCTTCAATACTCAATCCGTTTTGTGTAGATGATCTTCTTTTTATAATCACCTCTTGCTCTTGCTGCAAAGTGTCGAGTTTAACTTCAGTAATAAGATGACACTATGACCTAAATTAGCTTTATTAAATGATTCTTTCTTCGAAAAAACTATATTTGATAAATAAAAATGCATACAAGTAACATCATTGAACTTAAAAAATTATATACTGAGCTAGTACTTCAAGTTTAAAATTAGAAGAAATCTTGCTAGTTCATGTGAATGTTGATTTTCTTTTAGAATTAAATTAAGACTTGATTTAGGTTGCAGTGTCTTTGCTGTGCTTTAAAAATAAAGTTAAAATATTGGTACTCCTACTTTTAAAAGAACGCCTAATTTTTCATTAATATTTAACTTACAGTATTGCTATCCTACAACAACAGTTGCGTCTTATAAACCACAATACTTCAATACTAAACAAAGTCTGAATCAACCTTGGCTTTTTGCAACATTTCCGAATGTTGATGCAGGTAGATTATTGCCCACGCTGCACCATGCGCAGAGCTATCATGACCTGCAAACAAGAATTGGACTAGTACATCTATGATATCAACATCTTCTAACTTTTTACCATTTTCGTCTTCAACTTCTATCAATAAATCTATCAAGCCATTCCTTCTCTTTTGTTGATTACTTTCTTTCATTGACCTCCTTTCATTCAAAACCCTTTGAAAGATCTTTCCCAACTTATTTCGTGCCTATAAAAGGATCATTAATTTAAACTACAGTTACTTGAAGAAATAATAATAATTTTTTGCTATATACCACGCATCAGCAATGAACTTTATTACCTTGATTGCTGTATGATAAGCAAAACCAGTGATATTAATGGCCACGGGTGACATCACTATACCTTTTACAAAATCAACATAGTATTTCTCCATTAACTCCATATGAATTGAATGACTACTTGATCCGAAGAAGATATCCATAATGATCTTGAAAGCGGCCTTCCTTATCTCAGACAAGAACTCAATCGGTCGCTCCTGGCTGATGCTTGCCCATTCATTCAACGATGTGATCACAATTTCCTCTATGTTTCCAATTAAAAAGGCAACTGCCTTGTTTCCCTTGATTGGACTTGTTGCTAGCTTCCGTATACGCTTCTGTTCTGCAAGGGAAGCACTGCCTAACGATCCTTTAAATATTAACTTGGTGATTGATGCCGAATAACCAAGTTTAAATCGTTCGTCATCCAATAAAATCTGTCTACATAGTTCAGGGGCACAAACTATGACACTTGGACTTCCAAATAGGTTAATCTTGTAAATACCTGTTCGGCCATATCTGTAAAACTACAAGTAATTACTAATTGCGTATAAAGAATATATATATATATATATATATATAATGCATGCATGCGGGTATGTTGTTGAATATAGGAAGAGAATTGAAAGAAATTAAAACCTTTGGAATAAGTTGAAGATGAAGTTTTCAGGATGTTCAGACTTGAGGGCTTGGTAATATGACCACGTATTGCCAAGCAAAGGCCATCCCATGTCACCTGGAGGAAGAGAATGCCTCTTCTTTCCTAACTTGATTGCATAACACAACTCGTTTACTAATCTCTTCAGAAATCCAAAGAGAATAACCCAAGTGCCTATAAGAATTGCAAGTGCAAGTATCAACCATGAGAAATTTAACTCCATTTTGATGTTTGAGTCTGCTTTCTTGTTACTAATTTTCTCTAGCATTTTATATTTGGGTCTAAAATCAGAGGGTCGCTTGTTTATTGGATTGCCAATAAAATATTGTTGTTTGATATTTAGTTATGGAATATTGTATCATGGTTGAAGGTTGATTAATCTTCATGATTGGGTTTTTTTTTTTTTTTTTTCTCTTGATTTAATACATTAAAAAATCATTAATCTTCTATTCTTTATAATTTGCTATTTAAAAACGGTACCCGTTATTTTACTTTTCCACAGCTGCCACATATAAAAAAAATAAATAAATAAGTAAACAAACCGTTCTATGAAGATGATAATTTTCTACTAACAAAATACAACGAAAATAACATCAAGAATCGAAGGCAACAAGCTAACATAGTAGAGGATAGGACACTGATAAACCCAAAACCCAGAAAGCTCCGCTTCTGTTGCTGTCAATGCCAACATCGGGTGAATGAAGTTAAAATGAAACTCTTTGTCGGGACGCGCGTAACTTGTATATCCATTTAATTAATTATTTCACATATATTTTTATTTTTAAATTAATTAATTAAAATATATATTATCTTTTTTCGAATATATTAATGAAACCGTATTACTAAATATTTTAAGTTAATCTTGAATAAATTAAGTAGAATTAATTATCAATTATTTGATGGTTGTTAAGTATAAATGTCTATCAAAAGGGATCCCAATTACTCGTATGAATATAGAAATGTGAACCGCATCATAATGATATGACCTAGAGTAGATCCCCTCAATACTAATCTACTGTTTCTTAGATTTAAAAATATTAATAAAATTGAAGAGGTTAGTTGGGAGTGTTTTATTTTTGGCGCATTTTTTAAACATTGGTTGAACCCTCACTTTTATTTGATAATTAATATACATCACCAATTTATAATTTATCAAATACAATTCAAGAATTAAATAGTATGAAAATTTGTTGTAAAAGATAGAAATTACACTCAGTCTAGAGTGTAAATTGAACTTTATGTATAAGAATAGTTAAATAAATAGAATGACCCGGAAGATCATGCTTCATTTGAGAAAGATTTCTACCTTTATAATTCAATAACTCTTTCTAGTTAAACAATGTAAATTATATCACCAACTGTTACTTCATCCATTTTATATATGTTGTGTAGGGATGGGCAGGCACATTTTATCCCATTATGAAAAATTGTTAGATTTGTTTGGGTTTGAAAACTGAATCCAAACCCCAAATCATACTTAATCAATATTTTTACAAATTTTGAATTTTAATGGTATGGCCCTTTTTATTGGGTCTCACTCTATTCTTACAATATATTTAACACAAAATAACAAAACCTAAATTACAAATTAAAATTAACTTAATCATAATCCCTTTTTACTTTCTATATCTTCTCTCTAACGATTTAGCTTAATTTATACACATTTTCTTGATGACCATTTATAAATATGGTTGTTATATGAAATGTGATATTTTTATATTGATTAAAAATTTATTTTATTGAACTATTATTTATTTATATAAATTAAATATTTAAACTATTTTTGATATTGCATTATTTATTTCTTTGTTTATTACTTATTTATCTAAATTTAATTTATAACTTATAAATTATAAAATTCAACTTTAATTTTATTAAATAAATATATTTTTATTTTTATTATTTTATTAAGTAGAAAGTGACCATTTCATGTCTAATTAATATAACATTTTACAGGGCCTAACAAAACTAAAATTGAAAGTAGTCTCAATTGTTACTTTTGGGCCTAAGGATAATTTGCTAAATTAAAACTATCTAAATTCATTAGTATTAATTTGGATCCGTTCAATTTATTATGTACTATCAATTTAGATCAATTTAATTTTATTCTATATTATAGAATTAGATCACTTTGATTTAAATCAAAACTATCGATTTTAATTAGTTAAAAATTTAGACTAAAATCAAAGGAAGTTGATTATGCCCACTTTAAGTTTGTATTTGTTTTTACGAATAGAAAGTAATAATAATAAAAAAAAAGAATGAGGAAAGAAAATAAAAAAGAAAAAGAATGAGTTTTCCTTTATTTGTTTGCATCATGAAATCATTCATGGAAAAAAAATTCATTATTTTTTGTTTTGATAAAAATATCCTTTATTTTTAATTTTTTTAATAATAATTAACAAATATATTTTTTTATTATTCTTCAATATAAATACATGTTATATTCATTAATTAATTTTATTTGGATAAAAATACTTATATTAAAATATTTTATGATTTCATAATTAAAAAAATTAAATTAACTTTAAATTTTATTTTTTAATTTAATTTTAAAATTACAATGATAGAATATTCAATAAAGGTAAAATCAAGAACTTCTTAAAATCACACAATTTTTTACATTAATTTTTAACTCTTAAAATAACAAAAAAATAAAAAATAAAAATAAAGGTTTTCACACCCCTTTCTAATGACAGATAGAATAATATTCATAATTTATTGATACTTATTCTACCATTAGAATAACATATTTTAATAAAATTGAATAATGTATATAATAGAAGAGATGATAGATGAAACAAATCATGTAATTTTAGAGGATAGCCAATCCTACCCCATTTAGTAAATATTAATATTTATATTTGATATATGATAGTAAAAGTCAAAAGATGTATCACAATCCCAAAGCTAATTAATTAATTAATGAAAATACCTGTGGGAATAAAATTAATTTATAAGATATGTTATGGGCTAACTTAAAACTTAGTACTTACCTCCACTTAAGCACTAAGATGGTAATATTGAGTAAGTAACAAATGTGTCATCTTTGGTTTTATCAATTTATACTAAGAATATATGTTAAGGATAAAGGAATTCTACATGCAATACCGAAGAGAGATGTGTATCACAATTGCCACATTTGAGTTGATAACTACTATAAGTTGGAGTAAGTAACTATTCATTATATTAAGTAACTACCCATAATGCAAAGTAACTACCCACTGACACTAGATAAACACCCATTGTAATGAAATAACTACCCATTATCATGAGTCACCACTAATTAATTGAGGAAACCGCTCATCCAAAGCCTAAAAAATGCATAATTTATTTCAAAAGAAAATTTTTATGTTGTCAAAATTTCACTATATCTTTTAACCTTATTTTATATTTTATCTTCTTGTAAACATTACATATACTAGAAGGTTTATATATTAACTTTAGTACTGAAAAGTTTCGTAAAAAATATGCCAACATTTTTTATTGTTATGGTATAGAGAAATTTGAGGTATTAACAATCAAGGACTAAGAAGAAGGATTCACTTGTTGATAACTAAATTAAAAAATCTAGTGTCAATAGTTGAAGTCGTTTGTGAGAACAGAAAAAGAATTTATTTTGAAAGAAATATAGTGATGTCAAGAAAAGAAGAAATGGAGAAAATCATCGATGAAATGGTGGCAAAACTTCATTAATATTATAATAAAGATTCAAATGATCATATTTCACTAGAAGGGAATGATAAAAGAAGAAAGGGATTGATTGAGTCACTATTAGAATAAGAGAAATGTCAAGTTAGGACAATAAAGGAAATAAAAATAGAGTTTATAAAGGTATGACCAACCAATTTAAAAATAATCACAAAGTTGCAAAATCGATAAATAAAAGAGAAAATGCAAGCCCAATTAGGAGAACTAAAGAGCAAGCAAATGTGGGTCCAAGTTGAAGAATTGAGGAGCGAAATCCTTAACCAAGGAAGTTTTGCTAAAGCTTAAAAGAAGAAACAAAGGGTTAATAACAAAAAGAGAAGGAGTGGGCAAGATTTTTACTGTGTCAATACTGTAAATTCTTCCTTTTAGATTTATAAAGAAAATGAAAAAAGAATATTCGAGGCAAGAGAAAGGAAAAATGATATCATTGTAACATGTGATGAAAATGTTTAGAAATTATATAAAACATAAGAAACAACACAAAAAGTGTTAATAAGAGAAAAGTCAAAGAGTGACACAAAAGGGAGAGACAAGAGGAGTTATTTGAGTAATTGAAGAAATTATGGGAGGAGATTTAAGAATTAAAGAAAGATCAGAGAACCGAGGTGAGAAAAATATACAAGTTTGAGACAAAATCATCACTATCTTGGGAAATTATGAATTTCCAACTTCTAAAGGAATTTTAAATGCCATATATTATTACTTATACAAGATATACAAACCCTACATTATATGCCAATCAGTACAAGGTAATAAAGCACATTCAAAGATTGACGAAATTGAAAATATGTCATTTCTTCTTATTAATGTTAGAGAGGCGTGCACAACTTTTGGACAAAAACTTGCTTGAAAGAAGCATTAAATCTTTCGAACAACTATGCCATGATTTTTAAAAGAATTTAGAGAAGTTTTTGTATCATTAAAAGATCTAAGCAATTTGAATTTGATTAAGTAGAGAACTAATGAAAGTTTGAAAAACCTTGATAAAAGAAACCATACAAAGATATTAGAGTTGGTTACATATAACCTCCCAATTGTAAAAATGTGTGCTTTTATACAATTTGCATAAAAAATACATAACTATGTATGATGTAGTATATCAAAAAGCAAAAGAAGTAATTACAACTAAAGAGGAAGTCGTAGAAAAGGAAAAGAAAGAAAAAAGATTGGAAAGTTAAGACTTCTTAAGGTCAAAAGAAGGATTGAGAAAGTTTGAGGATCACCGACCATCTAGGCTATACAAATGTAAAGCCCTTTATTTTCTATAATCCTTGGATTAACAAATAGTGTTGAGGGAACAATCATAGAGATAAAATAATTTGCTATTAAAGAAATTTTAAAATAAAAGATGGGGGTAATTAAGAGGTTACCACTTTCTTCTATTAAGAACCAAGAATGCAAAATGATGTTGAAAATGGTGAAGCAAAGGCATTTCATTGCTTTGAACATTCTTTTAAACAAATTCCATGATGATGTAAAAAATAAAAGAATGCTAATGATATTAAGACAAATCAGTTGTTCTGTAAAGACTAGGAATAGAAACAAATCTTACGCTTTTTATCAAATTTATGGACACAATATTGGAGAATTATAAAGCTCAAAGAACTGGTTGAAATGGTACTAAAGAATAATTGCTTAAAGAAGTGTGTTGTAGGACAAAGAACAGATGAAAAAAAAAAAAAAGCCTCAGTAACTCTAGGTGGCAAATATTGATGATTATTGTAAGATGGTCGACCTTGACATGAGATTCAAACAAGGCCCACAAAAACTAGTCACGTTACTTGATATAACCAATCATAAATCATAACTTGGTCTTTAGGGTTTAGAAGAGTCAAAAATCAATATTAAGTAGTATTCCTATAATGTTCATAGAAAAAGATGCAAAGGATGCTAACTATTTGCATAATGATGCATTGGTAATCACCATGAGCATTATAGTGGTATTTTTAAATCGATTATTTATTAATCTCAAGAGCTCTGTTAATATTTTATTCAAATAAATTTTGCAAGAATTAATGATTGAGGTGTTGCAATTAGAAAGAGTTCAAACCTCTTTAGATAGTTTCAGTAATGGATATGTATTACAATTAGAAAAGATTTAACTCTTAATCATTATAAGGGAAAAGTTGTATTCAAAGACAATAATGGTCGATTGTTTGGTTGTCGAGCATCTAATGCTATACAAAGCTTTGTTAGGATGTTTGTTTATGCAAAACTTAAAAGATATAATACCAATACATGACCTAAAGTTGAAGTTCACTTGTGATAAAGTAGAAGTAATGTTTGGAGATCAAAAGAAAACTAGAAGTTATTACATGACCGCTGGGAAGAAAATATTTTACATTTCAGTTATAAATGAGGAAGAACAATAAGAAGAGAATAAGCTTACTGAAGTAAACTGAGAAATAAAGCCAATCAAGGAGTTTAAATTAATAACATTAAAAGATAATGATCTTTAAAAAATACATAAAAATAAGTTCCAAATTATGTGGGGCTAGTAAGGGAAAAATAGTCAATTGTTTGCAAAAGTATTCGAACTTCTTTACATGGTCACATGAGAATATACCAAGAATAGACTTGAGATAATTTTATATTGATCAATTGTGGATCCCAAGTTTAGGCAAGTGAAGCAAAAAGGAAGGCATTCAACTAGTAAAGATGTAAAGCGATCCATATTGAAATGGAAGAGTTATTTAAAGCTTGATTATAAAGGATGCTCATTATAATGATTATATCACTAACGTGGATTTAATAATGAAAGAAAATGAAAAAGTGGAAGATATAAGTGGACTTCGCTAGTTTAAATAAGGCGTGCCTAAAAAATAGTTTTCATTTACCGAAAATTAACTTAGTTGATGGATGCCAAGTCAAGGAAAGAACTTCCCAATTTCATGGATGCTTTCTTGGGCTATATCCACATTCATAACTGATCAAAGGCAGTATTGTTACAAAGTGATGCCTTTTGGGTTAATGAATACTGGAGCAACATATCAAATTTTGGTAAATATGATATTCAAACCTTTCATATTGAAGATAATGAAATTGTATATGAATGATATAATAATTAAGTCCATGCACTCCTAGGTAACATGTGGAATACATGAAAAAAACTTTCGACTTGTTTATAAAATATTAGATGAAGTTGAATCCCAAGTAATGTGCACTTGGTGTAAGTTCTAACAAGTTATTAGGATTCATGGTAAACAGAGAGAATTAAAATGTATCCATAAAAGGTGAAAGCAATCATAGAAATGAAGTTCCCATGTACTTTGAAAAAGATGCAAAAGTTAGCTGAAAAATTAATAGCAATAAATCACTTTATTTCTTCCACAAATAAATGTTTTGAGTTTTTTCAAGTAATAAGAAAGAGAAAGGGAATAAAGTGGATCAAAAATTGTGACAAAAGCTCTCAAGAGTTGAAAAAATATTTGGTACAATTATTAATATTGACACGAGTATAAAAAGTTGACAAGTTATTTCTTTATTTAAAAGTTAGAATGTCACACCTTAATCCATCTATTTAAGTACATAACAATCGCCACACACCCATGAGGTATGCCTACTTTTGGTATCCCACGCGAATATGTAAGGTTTTTATTTTTTTATACAACTGATTTAAAAAATATATACATACCAAAAGTATAAAGTATATAATATATATGAATGTAATGTTTTACAACCATATTATCTTCACTAATCTTTTTGAATCCCTTCTATAAAATATTTACATATCAATTGATAGCATTATATATTTAGAAAAGTCTCCAAGAATAAAATGCAAGTCACGACCTCTATACCGAAAAATGTGAAAGGATGAAGTGTATCAAATCTGAAAATATTTTTAAGAAAAACAAAAACATGAGTTTGCACTTAGTAAATAGATGGACAATGGTGAATTAAATACGGAGTAAAAGTGTGTGTGTGTGTGTGTGAGTGTGTGTGTACATAAAACAATTTATAATCAATCATTCATTTATATTCAAATAAGTTATCAAAAGTATTATCATATCATATTTGTGGATGATTAGTAAAAAAAAGTTAAGCTCACTCGAAAATTATTCTTTAAGATATCTCTCAGTACTCCTCTAATGAATATTTTAAAATTCATTAACGAGAATTTTTACATATATATATGAAGTAAAAGTATTGAGTTCATTCGTTAGCGTTAGCCTAAATAGATAGTGCAATATCAAATATTTTGCTATTCGTTGCCCATTCATTTATCCCCTCATAAGTGATCAAGAGAAAATAACCACTTCTTATTCTATCTCTAGTAAGAAATATATATATATATATATATATATCAATGTATCATATATCAATATATGCGCACAAATACACTCGTTATCAAGCACTTATTCCAAATCATAGATCACAAAATCATAAATATATTTTCACATCATATCATCAATACATACATTTATAAATAATGTGTATAATTCTCAATCATAATTTCTTATAAATTCACTCTTACTCTGATATCTCAAATTCATATTTATAAAGAAATTTATAAATTTAGATTCATAAAACAATCAAGTATGTAAATTTATTTTATCAAAAAGTATTGAAAATAAATTTATATTCATAAAATATTTAATTAATATTATTATAAAAATATTTAAAAATATATCCATCTACTTACTAGTTATAGAAAAGTCAACTCTCCCAATCTAAGTCCCTTGCTGTGTAAAATTTTTGTGAAGTATCTGATCTAAAAAATATTTATTCATACACAAACTTATTAACATACTATATTTATTCGAAGTAATACAATTCTAACGTAATGCATGCAATGCATATAATTCTAGTTGATATTTATCGAGATAACTAGTTAAAACCTCATTCAACACACTGAAAATATATATCTTCTATATTACAAAATTTTAAATCTAATTATACTAAAGCATATCAACTCAACATTATAAATTTATCCATAAACTATTCTTTACATAAATATATAACAACTTTCTATCTCACCTTATATATCCTTACCAAATATTATAGAAATATGATCAATTATACAAAATTTCATCATTTAAAATTATTTCAAATTCGACACCAAATATCAACATAAAACAATTCACTTATACTATTATGACCTCATATAATCTTTAATTTCTAAAATCTACAACATATATTATTTCACACCAAATTAAACCATGATTTTCTTATACTTAAAGTATTCATTTGTCTATTTTTTATAAAGTCACAATATGCCAATTCTTACATGAGAAAAATGCACCACACTAACTATCATATAAATCTTCCAAACATAATTTTCCATACCAAAAATATAGGTCAAAACAATAATTAAAATTCATTTTTAACACTTTTTAAAAATTTTCACAAATTTTAGCACTTTAATACCACCTTTACCAACATCACCACCACAAATTTAATCTTTATTATTCTAACACATAAATTAACTGTCTATATATCTACATACACGTAACATAAATTAAGCACTCACGTATAATCATCTATGTTTCAATTTCATTATATATAAAATTCAAACTCAAATATACACATATACATAAATGTCATCATTAAATACACCGAATAAATTTATAAAATCAATATTTCCTACACCGTAATCTATTTTCTATTTTTTTCCATAATTTTAATCATTTCGGTATTCTAACAATATTTAACCTATCTCACCCTTTATCTTTCCATTTTATGCACCACCTTATATGAATCAAATTTTCAATTTGCATAAATAGATAATTATCTAAATATCTTTAACATAACTTAACTACCAATATAATCATAAATTCATAATTCTTCCATCATTTAGGAAACAATACTCAAAAATACACACACAAACACTAAATTCAGTTATTAAAGTTTTCTTAACTCAACATTTATTTCAATACTTCCTACATATCACTAAATTTATTTCTTTCTACAATCAAATATAAATTTATATCTCTTTAAACATCAAAATATATTTATAAACACACATTATCAAATCTCTTTTTTAATATATATTCACATAAACATTAAATTCATCATGAAATCAAACTAAAAGCATATACCTACATATACTAAAATTTTAGTTTTCTAGGATTTCAAGATCAACAATTTATAGCATGTTTCCTATTAATTTATAACATGATTCTTAGCATGAATAATAATCAAGACAATTACCACAAGCTTCCCAATTTTCCTCCTTGAATTTTATTTCCTTAGATTTCTCCTTCCATAAACCCTAAGTGAAAAATCAAGAAAACTTTTGGTGTAAAGCTTATTTTTCTTGATTTTTCTAAACTAACGAGCCTTCCCATAACTTATTTAAAACTAGAATTTTGGTTGTGCAAGGATGGATGTGGCAGCAAGCATGGGAGGTGAAGAGAAAAAAATGG
>CP135542.1:6669581-6721637 GCA_032402905.1 Khaya senegalensis | reverse complement strand
TCTTGGAGACTTTTCTAAATATATAATGCTATCAATTGATATGTAAATATTTTATAGAAGGGATTCAAAAAGATTTGTGAAGATAATATGGTTGTAAAACATTACATTCATATATATTATATACTTTATACTTTTGGTATGTATATATTTTTTAAATCAGTTGTATAAAAAAATAAAAACCTTACATATTCGCGTGGAATACCAAAAGTAGGCATACCTCATGGGTGTGTGGCGATTGTTATGTACTTAAATAGATGGATTAAGGTGTGACATTCTAACTTTTAAATAAAGAAATAGCTTGTCAACTTTTTATACTCGTGTCAATATTAATAATTGTACCAAATATTTTTTCAACTCTTGAGAGCTTTTGTCACAATTTTTGATCCACTTTATTCCCTTTCTCTTTCTTATTACTTGAAAAAACTCAAAACATTTATTTGTGGAAGAAATAAAGTGATTTATTGCTATTAATTTTTCAGCTAACTTTTGCATCTTTTTCAAAGTACATGGGAACTTCATTTCTATGATTGCTTTCACCTTTTATGGATACATTTTAATTCTCTCTGTTTACCATGAATCCTAATAACTTGTTAGAACTTACACCAAGTGCACATTACTTGGGATTCAACTTCATCTAATATTTTATAAACAAGTCGAAAGTTTTTTTCATGTATTCCACATGTTACCTAGGAGTGCATGGACTTAATTATTATATCATTCATATACAATTTCATTATCTTCAATATGAAAGGTTTGAATATCATATTTACCAAAATTTGATATGTTGCTCCAGTATTCATTAACCCAAAAGGCATCACTTTGTAACAATACTGCCTTTGATCAGTTATGAATGTGGATATAGCCCAAGAAAGCATCCATGAAATTGGGAAGTTCTTTCCTTGACTTAGCATCCATCAACTAAGTTAATTTTCGGTAAATGAAAACTATTTTTTAGGCACGCCTTATTTAAACTAGCGAAGTCCACTTATATCTTCCACTTTTTCATTTTCTTTCATTATTAAATCCACGTTAGTGATATAATCATTATAATGAGCATCCTTTATAATCAAGCTTTAAATAACTCTTCCATTTCAATGTGGATCGCTTTACATCTTTACTAGTTGAATGCTTTCCTTTTTGCTTCACTTGCCTAAACTTGGGATCCACAATTGATCAATATAAAATTATCTCAAGTCTATTCTTGGTATATTCTCATGTGACCATGTAAAGAAGTTCGAATACTTTTGCAAACAATTGACTATTTTTCCCTTACTAGCCCCACATAATTTGGAACTTATTTTTATGTATTTTTTAAAGATCATTATCTTTTAATGTTATTAATTTAAACTCCTTGATTGGCTTTATTTCTCAGTTTACTTCAGTAAGCTTATTCTCTTCTTATTGTTCTTCCTCATTTATAACTGAAATGTAAAATATTTTCTTCCCAGCGGTCATGTAATAACTTCTAGTTTTCTTTTGATCTCCAAACATTACTTCTACTTTATCACAAGTGAACTTCAACTTTAGGTCATGTATTGGTATTATATCTTTTAAGTTTTGCATAAACAAACATTCTAACAAAGCTTTGTATAGCATTAGATGCTCGACAACCAAACAATCGACCATTATTGTCTTTGAATACAACTTTTCCCTTATAATGATTAAGAGTTAAATCTTTTCTAATTGTAATACATATCCATTACTGAAACTATCTAAAGAGGTTTGAACTCTTTCTAATTGCAACACCTCAATCATTAATTCTTGCAAAATTTATTTGAATAAAATATTAACAGAGCTCTTGAGATTAATAAATACTCGATTTAAAAATACCACTATAATGCTCATGGTGATTACCAATGCATCATTATGCAAATAGTTAGCATCCTTTGCATCTTTTTCTATGAACATTATAGGAATACTACTTAATATTGATTTTTGACTCTTCTAAACCCTAAAGACCAAGTTATGATTTATGATTGGTTATATCAAGTAACGTGACTAGTTTTTGTGGGCCTTGTTTGAATCTCATGTCAAGGTCGACCATCTTACAATAATCATCAATATTTGCCACCTAAAGTTACTGAGGCTTTTTTTTTTTTTTTCATCTGTTCTTTGTCCTACAACACACTTCTTTAAGCAATTATTCTTTAGTACCATTTCAACCAGTTCTTTGAGCTTTATAATTCTCCAATATTGTGTCCATAAATTTGATAAAAAGCGTAAGATTTGTTTCTATTCCTAGTCTTTACAGAACAACTGATTTGTCTTAATATCATTAGCATTCTTTTATTTTTTACATCATCATGGAATTTGTTTAAAAGAATGTTCAAAGCAATGAAATGCCTTTGCTTCACCATTTTCAACATCATTTTGCATTCTTGGTTCTTAATAGAAGAAAGTGGTAACCTCTTAATTACCCCCATCTTTTATTTTAAAATTTCTTTAATAGCAAATTATTTTATCTCTATGATTGTTCCCTCAACACTATTTGTTAATCCAAGGATTATAGAAAATAAAGGGCTTTACATTTGTATAGCCTAGATGGTCGGTGATCCTCAAACTTTCTCAATCCTTCTTTTGACCTTAAGAAGTCTTAACTTTCCAATCTTTTTTCTTTCTTTTCCTTTTCTACGACTTCCTCTTTAGTTGTAATTACTTCTTTTGCTTTTTGATATACTACATCATACATAGTTATGTATTTTTTATGCAAATTGTATAAAAGCACACATTTTTACAATTGGGAGGTTATATGTAACCAACTCTAATATCTTTGTATGGTTTCTTTTATCAAGGTTTTTCAAACTTTCATTAGTTCTCTACTTAATCAAATTCAAATTGCTTAGATCTTTTAATGATACAAAAACTTCTCTAAATTCTTTTAAAAATCATGGCATAGTTGTTCGAAAGATTTAATGCTTCTTTCAAGCAAGTTTTTGTCCAAAAGTTGTGCACGCCTCTCTAACATTAATAAGAAGAAATGACATATTTTCAATTTCGTCAATCTTTGAATGTGCTTTATTACCTTGTACTGATTGGCATATAATGTAGGGTTTGTATATCTTGTATAAGTAATAATATATGGCATTTAAAATTCCTTTAGAAGTTGGAAATTCATAATTTCCCAAGATAGTG
Source organism: Khaya senegalensis (assembly GCA_032402905.1). Lineage (NCBI taxonomy): Eukaryota > Viridiplantae > Streptophyta > Magnoliopsida > Sapindales > Meliaceae > Khaya > Khaya senegalensis. Next base: position 6,718,505 of record CP135542.1, on the reverse strand, counting down.
ATGATTTTGTCTCAAACTTGTACATTTTTCTCACCTCGGTTCTCTGATCTTTCTTTAATTCTTAAATCTCCTCCCATAATTTCTTCAATTACTCAAATAACTCCTCTTGTCTCTCCCTTTTGTGTCACTCTTTGACTTTTCTCTTATTAACACTTTTTGTGTTGTTTCTTATGTTTTATATAATTTCTAAACATTTTCATCACATGTTACAATGATATCATTTTTCCTTTCTCTTGCCTCGAATATTCTTTTTTCATTTTCTTTATAAATCTAAAAGGAAGAATTTACAGTATTGACACAGTAAAAATCTTGCCCACTCCTTCTCTTTTTGTTATTAACCCTTTGTTTCTTCTTTTAAGCTTTAGCAAAACTTCCTTGGTTAAGGATTTCGCTCCTCAATTCTTCAACTTGGACCCACATTTGCTTGCTCTTTAGTTCTCCTAATTGGGCTTGCATTTTCTCTTTTATTTATCGATTTTGCAACTTTGTGATTATTTTTAAATTGGTTGGTCATACCTTTATAAACTCTATTTTTATTTCCTTTATTGTCCTAACTTGACATTTCTCTTATTCTAATAGTGACTCAATCAATCCCTTTCTTCTTTTATCATTCCCTTCTAGTGAAATATGATCATTTGAATCTTTATTATAATATTAATGAAGTTTTGCCACCATTTCATCGATGATTTTCTCCATTTCTTCTTTTCTTGACATCACTATATTTCTTTCAAAATAAATTCTTTTTCTGTTCTCACAAATGACTTCAACTATTGACACTAGATTTTTTAATTTAGTTATCAACAAGTGAATCCTTCTTCTTAGTCCTTGATTGTTAATACCTCAAATTTCTCTATACCATAACAATAAAAAATGTTGGCATATTTTTTACGAAACTTTTCAGTACTAAAGTTAATATATAAACCTTCTAGTATATGTAATGTTTACAAGAAGATAAAATATAAAATAAGGTTAAAAGATATAGTGAAATTTTGACAACATAAAAATTTTCTTTTGAAATAAATTATGCATTTTTTAGGCTTTGGATGAGCGGTTTCCTCAATTAATTAGTGGTGACTCATGATAACGGGTAGTTATTTCATTACAATGGGTGTTTATCTAGTGTCAGTGGGTAGTTACTTTGCATTATGGGTAGTTACTTAATATAATGAATAGTTACTTACTCCAACTTATAGTAGTTATCAACTCAAATGTGGCAATTGTGATACACATCTCTCTTCGGTATTGCATGTAGAATTCCTTTATCCTTAACATATATTCTTAGTATAAATTGATAAAACCAAAGATGACACATTTGTTACTTACTCAATATTACCATCTTAGTGCTTAAGTGGAGGTAAGTACTAAGTTTTAAGTTAGCCCATAACATATCTTATAAATTAATTTTATTCCCACAGGTATTTTCATTAATTAATTAATTAGCTTTGGGATTGTGATACATCTTTTGACTTTTACTATCATATATCAAATATAAATATTAATATTTACTAAATGGGGTAGGATTGGCTATCCTCTAAAATTACATGATTTGTTTCATCTATCATCTCTTCTATTATATACATTATTCAATTTTATTAAAATATGTTATTCTAATGGTAGAATAAGTATCAATAAATTATGAATATTATTCTATCTGTCATTAGAAAGGGGTGTGAAAACCTTTATTTTTATTTTTTATTTTTTTGTTATTTTAAAAGTTAAAAATTAATGTAAAAAATTGTGTGATTTTAAGAAGTTCTTGATTTTACCTTTATTGAATATTCTATCATTGTAATTTTAAAATTAAATTAAAAAATAAAATTTAAAGTTAATTTAATTTTTTTAATTATGAAATCATAAAATATTTTAATATAAGTATTTTTATCCAAATAAAATTAATTAATGAATATAACATGTATTTATATTGAAGAATAATAAAAAAATATATTTGTTAATTATTATTATAATAATTATTTCTAATAAATATAATAATTTAAATTAAAAATAAAAATAATTAAAAATATCAATTTAATAATAAATATCAATAAATTTAAAAATAAAGGATATTTTTATCAAAACAAAAAATAATGAATTTTTTTTCCATGAATGATTTCATGATGCAAACAAATAAAGGAAAACTCATTCTTTTTCTTTTTTATTTTCTTTCCTCATTCTTTTTTTTTATTATTATTACTTTCTATTCGTAAAAACAAATACAAACTTAAAGTGGGCATAATCAACTTCCTTTGATTTTAGTCTAAATTTTTAACTAATTAAAATCGATAGTTTTGATTTAAATCAAAGTGATCTAATTCTATAATATAGAATAAAATTAAATTGATCTAAATTGATAGTACATAATAAATTGAACGGATCCAAATTAATACTAATGAATTTAGATAGTTTTAATTTAGCAAATTATCCTTAGGCCCAAAAGTAACAATTGAGACTACTTTCAATTTTAGTTTTGTTAGGCCCTGTAAAATGTTATATTAATTAGACATGAAATGGTCACTTTCTACTTAATAAAATAATAAAAATAAAAATATATTTATTTAATAAAATTAAAGTTGAATTTTATAATTTATAAGTTATAAATTAAATTTAGATAAATAAGTAATAAACAAAGAAATAAATAATGCAATATCAAAAATAGTTTAAATATTTAATTTATATAAATAAATAATAGTTCAATAAAATAAATTTTTAATCAATATAAAAATATCACATTTCATATAACAACCATATTTATAAATGGTCATCAAGAAAATGTGTATAAATTAAGCTAAATCGTTAGAGAGAAGATATAGAAAGTAAAAAGGGATTATGATTAAGTTAATTTTAATTTGTAATTTAGGTTTTGTTATTTTGTGTTAAATATATTGTAAGAATAGAGTGAGACCCAATAAAAAGGGCCATACCATTAAAATTCAAAATTTGTAAAAATATTGATTAAGTATGATTTGGGGTTTGGATTCAGTTTTCAAACCCAAACAAATCTAACAATTTTTCATAATGGGATAAAATGTGCCTGCCCATCCCTACACAACATATATAAAATGGATGAAGTAACAGTTGGTGATATAATTTACATTGTTTAACTAGAAAGAGTTATTGAATTATAAAGGTAGAAATCTTTCTCAAATGAAGCATGATCTTCCGGGTCATTCTATTTATTTAACTATTCTTATACATAAAGTTCAATTTACACTCTAGACTGAGTGTAATTTCTATCTTTTACAACAAATTTTCATACTATTTAATTCTTGAATTGTATTTGATAAATTATAAATTGGTGATGTATATTAATTATCAAATAAAAGTGAGGGTTCAACCAATGTTTAAAAAATGCGCCAAAAATAAAACACTCCCAACTAACCTCTTCAATTTTATTAATATTTTTAAATCTAAGAAACAGTAGATTAGTATTGAGGGGATCTACTCTAGGTCATATCATTATGATGCGGTTCACATTTCTATATTCATACGAGTAATTGGGATCCCTTTTGATAGACATTTATACTTAACAACCATCAAATAATTGATAATTAATTCTACTTAATTTATTCAAGATTAACTTAAAATATTTAGTAATACGGTTTCATTAATATATTCGAAAAAAGATAATATATATTTTAATTAATTAATTTAAAAATAAAAATATATGTGAAATAATTAATTAAATGGATATACAAGTTACGCGCGTCCCGACAAAGAGTTTCATTTTAACTTCATTCACCCGATGTTGGCATTGACAGCAACAGAAGCGGAGCTTTCTGGGTTTTGGGTTTATCAGTGTCCTATCCTCTACTATGTTAGCTTGTTGCCTTCGATTCTTGATGTTATTTTCGTTGTATTTTGTTAATAGAAAATTATCATCTTCATAGAACGGTTTGTTTACTTATTTATTTATTTTTTTTATATGTGGCAGCTGTGGAAAAGTAAAATAACGGGTACCGTTTTTAAATAGCAAATTATAAAGAATAGAAGATTAATGATTTTTTAATGTATTAAATCAAGAGAAAAAAAAAAAAAAAAAACCCAATCATGAAGATTAATCAACCTTCAACCATGATACAATATTCCATAACTAAATATCAAACAACAATATTTTATTGGCAATCCAATAAACAAGCGACCCTCTGATTTTAGACCCAAATATAAAATGCTAGAGAAAATTAGTAACAAGAAAGCAGACTCAAACATCAAAATGGAGTTAAATTTCTCATGGTTGATACTTGCACTTGCAATTCTTATAGGCACTTGGGTTATTCTCTTTGGATTTCTGAAGAGATTAGTAAACGAGTTGTGTTATGCAATCAAGTTAGGAAAGAAGAGGCATTCTCTTCCTCCAGGTGACATGGGATGGCCTTTGCTTGGCAATACGTGGTCATATTACCAAGCCCTCAAGTCTGAACATCCTGAAAACTTCATCTTCAACTTATTCCAAAGGTTTTAATTTCTTTCAATTCTCTTCCTATATTCAACAACATACCCGCATGCATGCATTATATATATATATATATATATATATATATTCTTTATACGCAATTAGTAATTACTTGTAGTTTTACAGATATGGCCGAACAGGTATTTACAAGATTAACCTATTTGGAAGTCCAAGTGTCATAGTTTGTGCCCCTGAACTATGTAGACAGATTTTATTGGATGACGAACGATTTAAACTTGGTTATTCGGCATCAATCACCAAGTTAATATTTAAAGGATCGTTAGGCAGTGCTTCCCTTGCAGAACAGAAGCGTATACGGAAGCTAGCAACAAGTCCAATCAAGGGAAACAAGGCAGTTGCCTTTTTAATTGGAAACATAGAGGAAATTGTGATCACATCGTTGAATGAATGGGCAAGCATCAGCCAGGAGCGACCGATTGAGTTCTTGTCTGAGATAAGGAAGGCCGCTTTCAAGATCATTATGGATATCTTCTTCGGATCAAGTAGTCATTCAGTTCATATGGAGTTAATGGAGAAATACTATGTTGATTTTGTAAAAGGTATAGTGATGTCACCCGTGGCCATTAATATCACTGGTTTTGCTTATCATACAGCAATCAAGGTAATAAAGTTCATTGCTGATGCGTGGTATATAGCAAAAAATTATTATTATTTCTTCAAGTAACTGTAGTTTAAATTAATGATCCTTTTATAGGCACGAAATAAGTTGGGAAAGATCTTTCAAAGGGTTTTGAATGAAAGGAGGTCAATGAAAGAAAGTAATCAACAAAAGAGAAGGAATGGCTTGATTGATTTATTGATAGAAGTTGAAGACGAAAATGGTAAAAAGTTAGAAGATGTTGATATCATAGATGTACTAGTCCAATTCTTGTTTGCAGGTCATGATAGCTCTGCGCATGGTGCAGCGTGGGCAATAATCTACCTGCATCAACATTCGGAAATGTTGCAAAAAGCCAAGGTTGATTCAGACTTTGTTTAGTATTGAAGTATTGTGGTTTATAAGACGCAACTGTTGTTGTAGGATAGCAATACTGTAAGTTAAATATTAATGAAAAATTGGGCGTTCTTTTAAAGGTAGGAGTACCAATATTTTAACTTTATTTTTAAAGCACAGCAAAGACACTACAACCTAAATCAAGTCTTAATTTAATTCTAAAAGAAAATCAACATTCACATGAACTAGCAATATTTCTTCTAATTTTAAACTTGAAGTACTAGCTCAGTATATAATTTTTTAAGTTCAATGATGTTACTTGTATGCATTTTTATTTATCAAATATAGTTTTTTCGAAGAAAGAATCATTTAATAAAGCTAATTTAGGTCATAGTGTCATCTTATTACTGAAATTAAACTCGACACTTTGCAGCAAGAGCAAGAGGTGATTATAAAAAGAAGATCATCTACACAAAACGGATTGAGTATTGAAGAAATTAGACAAATGGTTTTTCTTGCCAAGGTACACTATAGATCCCTATAATTAGAGAACCTATCGCTTATATTGGCTAATGAACTGTATAATAACAAGGTCTTATATATATATATATATATATGTAGGTGATAGATGAAACATTACGCATCGCCAATATCTCATCAATAAGTTTTCGAGAAGCAAAAACAGATATCAAACTACAAAATTATATTATACCCAAAGGATGGAAAATTTTGATTTATAGTAGAGGTGTTCATTTGGATCCTGAAATTTACTCAGACCCATACAAATTTGATCCTTCAAGATGGGAGGTAAGTATATATATTACAAATATATATATATATATATATATATATAGTACACGCGCGAGAGCGTACACACATATTTTTGGAGTATAATCAGTAGATAAAAGTGGACATCTAACAATTTTATTTTATGCCTAATTGTCTTGTAACTAGAATCATGCAATCAAACCAGGAGCTTTCATTCCCTTTGGAGGTGGACAAAGGATTTGCCCTGGAGCTGATCTGGCCAAACTTGAAATTTCAATTTTCCTTCACTATTTTCTCCTTAACTATAAGTGAGTTTACTTCTACATCATCATTGTTTTTGTCATTGCTGTTGACATCTTTTTTTTTTAATTTTTATTTTTTGTTATATGGCTTTCTTTGCAATTTTTATGATCTGAATTTGTCTTTTAGGAAAAAAAAATGTGCACAAAATTTATTTATATAAATTAATATATTTTTATATTATTTTTATGTTTAAAATTTTGAAGAAAATAAAAGAAAATGTATGTATGATATGTAAAAATAATACAATTTTATTATTTTAGTTTGCCTTTATAAGATTTGTATTTACAACATTGGTGGTAATCTTTTTCTTTTCCTGTTTCCATTGCAGGCTTGAACAACTCGATCCAAGATGTTCAATAGTGCATCAATCTATACCAAAGCCTGTGGACAACTGTCTTGGAAAAGTTGTTAAGTTCAAATAATCATCCCAATTTCTTAGAAAGTTTGTCATGTATTTTTTTTTTTTTTTTGAAACTTTCCCAACTTATGCGTTTAATTATGAGACAAATATTAACAATAAAGATGTCTTGCACTTGATTAATAAAAATTAATAAAATGTTGGTGATTGAAAAATATATTTAGTGATAGGTTAAATTAATAGCAGTGTCACCATGAATCAGGGGAAGATAATTCCCCACTTGTTATGAATAAAACTATAAATTAAAATAAAAATATTTCAACTAAAAAATAAAATTGTATTATTGTAATTTTATATCAAATTCATTCACTACAATACAATATATATATTGCTTTCAATTTATGTTGATGATATAAAAGGGTGAGTGCAATCGCGCGCACAAACATGTACACACACTTAGAGGCAATACATGCAACTTAGTAATGTGGGATTTGGCTACGTAAATGTTATAAATTGACAATGTGGGAAAAAGAAGTAAGCCATATTCACAACATTCCTCCTTAGATTATACCTTTTTGTATTGAATATCTATAATATTGCCTTATTATAAATCTTGCTAGTTAAATCTAGTGGGATAAAACTTGATCAAAGAAAAACCAATAAAATCCAATGGGATAAAATCTAATCAAAATAAAAAATGAGTACAACGTACATTTGCCCCAAAATTTTCATATTTCTTTTTTTGTAACAGATTATGCTTCCTTTGATATGATTCTCCCCCTTAAGATAACAAATCTTAATTTTCCAATTATGGAATTGATGCATGCCAATGTTATATACCAACTTCTTAAAAGTTGATGTAGGTAAAATTTTAATGAAGAGATCAACAATGTAATTGAAGGAGCATATTTGTTTAACATCAATCTATTGGCTCTATTAGAGCTCATAACTGTATAAAACTCAGGTGATATGTTCTTGATTTGATCTCTCTGAATGTATCTTCCTTTAACTTGAGTAATATAAGTAATATTGTCTTCATATTTTATTGTTGAAATATTTGTAATAGAAAATAAGTTGTATATACTCTAAATATGAAGAATAACATATCACAACTATATATATATATATATATATATTCTCTACTTACTTTGTATCGTGCAAGAATCTCAGAATATTTAAAAAAGGTAACAACAAATGTCTGTCTTGTAGATCGCCATGTAATTATTATGTTATTAAGTGAAAATATATTTGTTTTATGAATGAGCTTTGTGAGAATTAAAAAGATAGCTAACATTTGTAAAACTAATTAGTCTTGAATTCTACATTGATTTTTACTTGAATAAAATAATTCCAAATTCATTATTCCATGATAATAACAAAAAATATGTTTAACACCATTCCATGTTGGCGAGTAGGTATAGAACTAAATTTAGTTAATAAGTTCATAAAAAAAGATATACTTGGCCTAGCACATTGTGCTAGATATAATAAAATCTCAATTATATTGCAATATGGTACTTTTAAATTAAATATCTCTTAATCATTTTCTTTTAGGCAAAATGAATTCTTTATAAGATCAAGAGAACAAACAACTATAGGTTTACTTAACGGACGATCTTCATTCATATTAAAATTTTTTAAAATCTTTTTAACATAGGCAAATTGATGGATGACCATTCAATTAGATCTATGCTTAATCTACCACGCTTCTAATATGTAGTAAATGATTTATTTGTTATCTCATTATTAGATTGTTCTTCAGGAATAATCACCCATAATTATGTATTAGTGGTAGAAATATATAATTTAGTCACTCTTACATTATCTGTAAATATATTTGGTTATTGATTTGCAATTTATTAAAGTTGTATTATCCTTCGCATTTTATTTATAGATTGACTAATGAGAGGATTAAACATATTAATTATTTTTTAAAAAAGTTCAGACCTTATTTCATGAGATGTTTTCTTTTCCCTTACTAGTGAAAAAACTATCTCATTACAATGATAATTTGTAAAACGTATAGTAAATAGATTACCCATTAGATGTTTAAGATATTTAATAATGAAGGGCGGGTTAAAACTAATATAAATTCTCAAATAATGTTAAAGTCTTATAATAGTGCATTGCAAAGGAGATATAAGAATATATACAATATAATCAAAAGAACGTAAATGAAAAATATCAAGTTGATAACTAAGTACAACTTATAATGAGAAGTATTGATGATAAGTAATAGGTCTAAGATGAATTAATGCTGCAACATGCAAAATAGTAGGTCCCCATTTAGAAATTAGCAATGCAATGCATAATAGTTAAATTCAAACAATTACCTAAAGTTATTTAATGAGTGATTTAGTTAATCCATTTTGTGTGTGGGCATGTAGAATAAGATGTTCCATATCAATCCTTATCAATCTTTATCAATATGCAATAGTCTCAAATGTCTTTAAAGCAAATCATCAGCATTATCTAGACATATAATCTTAATTGAATAATAAGAAAATTATGCTTTATATTTAATAATCTATGCATGTAATCTAGCAAATGCAACATTACAAGTAAACAATAAACAAATATGTAACTATTGAACATATGCATTAATTAAAACCATGAAATAGGAAAATAATCTACTAAATGGGTGAATAGGTCTACAAATATCTCATTATATTCTTTCTAAGAATGATGGGGATTCAAAATCAATTTTCAAAAAATAGCAAGCAATACAGATATTCTCATATTAGACAATAAAATCTTCTAGGTTTTTAATGAGTGTTTATGAGAATTTTTCATAATTCTAAACATCATTATGGATCTTGGGTGATCAAGATAGTCATGCCATAATATAAATATTTTTGGATCATTGAACTTTTGATTCATTATTATTAGCTCTTAATTGCACTCATGATTGTACAATATAATTTAGATAATAAACTTGAAAAATTTTCTAATATGTATTTTTTACTTGAAATATTAAAAATAATGCAAAGATACTCTATATTATTCTCATTTTAAAGTCTTTATAAAATATCCATTTTGGTGGATATCCTTAAAATTAAGTATACTTTTTTTAGATCTACATAAGTATAAGGCATTATAAATGTATAATCTAATTCTACTTGTTAATAAGTTTAAAGCTCTTCCAGAACCTTTAATCAAGTCCGTATGACTTGATATAGTATTTACTTTAACCTTAGTATTTGTGAGCTTTAAGAGATATTTTTTTATCTTAGAGAATAGTGTGCGTGGTTGTACTATTAGCCAAGTGTAAATCCCTGATATTCTTTTCAAAAATAGGCAATTTACTAAAATTCATATCTTTTCATTAAACAAAGATTCATGTCAAACATTGGGTGAATAAAACACAAAAATATGAAGTATGTCTAATGTGATTATAAAAAGTACAAAAAGTGCAAAAGATAAAAAAAATGACTACAATTAAACTTTAATAGGTATAGACATTGCCAACACCAATTAAATGTTCTTTTTTTTTTTTTTAATGTTATCTTCAAAAAAATCAGAGACTTTCAGATGAGTAAGATCTATAGTATCCAAAGCATTAAAAAAATTAGTCTTCACATTCTTTCATTTGGCCTTGATTGATTTATGCCATGTACGTGATTAATAACCTTTGCCTTCATGCCACGTATAAGTGTTATTAAAGTTTTTGCGACGCTTATGCTTAGTACCTTTGTTATTTTCTTACTTTTTTTAACTATTCCAATTTTGGTGGTTACGTTCGATATTTCACCCTCTTGAGAATTTATAACCACATTCACTTTTAGGAATGGTAAAGAAACAGTTGGACGTGATTCAATTCTTCAATAGAAATTCATTATTTTGTTTAGCAACAAGAAGACATGAGATAAGTTCTGAGTACTTTTCAAATTGCGTTTATGATATTATTGTTACAGAACTACATTAGTTGCATAAAAAGTGGAAAATATCTTCTCTAGTATATCCTGCTCAGTAACTTTTTCATCACACAATTTTAGTTGTAAAATGATTTGAAATAAAGCATAATTGTATTTAGCAGTAGTTTTATAATCTTGTAATCTTGGATTTATTGATTTCTACCTTGCCTTTAGGAAAAAGATTTATTTTTTATGGTTATACTTTTCTTTCAAATTTTTCTACAGGTTTGATGGATTCTCAATTGTTAGATATTGAGCTTTTAAACTTTCATTCAAATGATGACAAAGAAAAATCATAGCTTTTGATTTTCCTACGAGGATGCTTGATTTTTCTTACTAATTATGCCTTATAAGCCTATAACTTGAAGGTGCATCTTTGTATTAACAACTTAGGAAAGATAACTATATCCCAATACATTAAGAGCAGGAATTTGCAAAGTTCTAAGGCTTGACATATTTAATGAGTTTTATGCATTTTAAAATAAACTATAAATTAGTGACATGATAAATATATTGTTGGTCTATATCATAAATTCAATAGTATTTTAAATGTTTGGTACATTTGTATTATGATATTTTGATTTATATTTATTATTTAATTATTTTATTATTACATATTTGTGTATTTAATAAATATAATAATGTCCTTAAAATAATAAGTTCAATTAATTGAACACTATTCTTAAATGTCCCTAGTCAAGTTTTGTTGTGAATAGGGTAACAATAATGCATGAAAACTAGCATGTATAGTAACTAATAATAATATGTATGTGTTATAATATGAAATATTAAATCAATATATGAGTACAAGTTAATGAACTAATGTACTGAATCGACCTATCATAAAAATGCTACATGGATCATTATATAAGAAATATAAATAATTTTTATAGTGACAATGGTGTATGTGATCCTTGGACTTGAAATCATCATGGTTTTTAATATAAAAAAAAATGATAGTTTGATATTTTTAAACATTATTTGTAACAAAATTGACTATAAAAAAATAATCAAATATATTATAACTCATGTAAGAGATGTTTGTGATCAATATAGAATTTGTTCCTCCTATATAATAGAAATGATATTTTGGGCCTTTTGATTTAGTAAGATTTTGATAAAAGTATAGCCATACTTAAATAAGTTAATATATAATATTAATTTCATTTGATATAATAAATTTACTTATGATATCAAACAAATATAAAATTGAACTATATAAGGGTGACATATTTTACGTTTCGTGTTTAATTAAGATATTTAAGATAAAAAAAATTGAATTTATGATAATATTAGTCACAGATAAAGTGATGTTAAACTACTGACATTCTAATCACTTGAATAGTTATAATATGTTGCTAGAGATCGCTTATTACTTATAATACTAAAATTAGATTTTATTATTACTATTAACGTTATGAAAACCTATTAGGTCATACATTAAAATTAAAACTAATTTACATATATATACATATATAATTCTCAATGGGTTTAAGATTCATTAAACTATTTAGATATTAATTTTAACTAAACTCATTATGTAAAAATTAGACTAAATTTATTAGTGTTTACTTTACTAAATAAATTAAATTTTATAAGAAAACTCAATTAAATAGTTTAAGTAAAAAATGAAGACCTAAAATATAAATATGTGATATTTATGTTTTTAAAGGTATATTTAGAAATTAGCACTCCGATTATATTTTCGATCGTGTGGATATCATAGAGACGCAAAGGTAATTGATCTGTGTTTGTGATTTGACAAATACTTTCTAACTAGAGGTATGTACATATTTTATAATATTTAATTATATACATATGATAACACTAGAGTTTACTGAATGGATTTTAGAAAACAAGCCATTTATTTTGTATAACTTTGTTACATGTGTATGTTGATTTGTTTATATATGTCATATTAGTACGTATGATACAAGAGTTTTAAAAATTCTATGCATATGTTTGGAACTTTAGGTCCACACATGTGAAACTTTTAAAGATCTAAAACTTTAGGTTTAAGTCTTGATAAGATTACATTTCAGAACTTTAATTTCCCATCATATTTTTAATTTTTGCAAACTTCAAGTTGTAATAGTTGTATTTAACAATATCTATATATTGATAATAATGTAACTTCATGTTATAAAAATTATGCAAACATAAGTACATATTATTGCAAACAAGTAATATGATAGACCACAAATTATGCAAACTTTATCTAAACTCTAAATACTAATGTTCACCTACTTTAAATGCTATCTAAACAAATAGACCACCAATTTATTAGCTAACTACTTAATGAATGACTAAAACAAAACAGTAATTAAAAATGAAATTAGAGTGATAAAATATTGAAGCATCCGAATTCACTTAAACTAATCCTAATTGAGTTTATCACTTTTATTTACTGAAATATAGTTAATGTTAATAATCAAGAACCTCACATGTAGTCATTGGTCTTTTTTCAAGGAAACAATAAATACATTTTTAAACTATTAACTCACTATATTCATATATGAATTGAATAATTAAAATTGAATAAATATGTAAATTTCATGCAATTACATCAAACATGCAAGTATATTGCTATTTTACATAGATTCAATAGCATTTATCATATGATCTAAAACATAAAAAGACATTTTTTATGGCATTCATATATAAATAAACCCATCTATTCAATGACTAATTCAGATAGCAGCATTAGAAATAAGATAAATACTCAACCATATTATAAAATCTATGTTAGTTCAAATAAATAAACATCAATTACTCAGAGTTTGAGTACATCGTAACCTTGAAACAAAGAATTAGTTCATATTGTAGAAAAATAACATCAAATAAACTAAATCTAACATCTAATCACAAAAGAAACAAAAGATGAAGAATAAAATTTAGACAGAATGATCAATCAAGAACTTGACATCCTCTTCTTTTTTTTTATTCTCTTCTTCCTTCTTGTTCTTTTGCCCAAAATTGTCTCTCATTCTCTAGTATCATTTTTTTCCTTTTAAAGTTATAAAGAAATGAGAGAAATTTTAAAATAAAATCCTAATCTAGGTTGTGGCACTAAGCCGAAACTGCTGAGATTACAGCCTAGAACTGCAACTCTAGAGCCTCTATCTACTGTTTATCATTGTTCAGTATTCATATTGTTCTCATTTTTGAAGTGCACATGATGTCCATTCAATGATTATTGACTCCATATTATTTCCAAGTGCTTCATCCTTTCATGAGATGAAAATCCAGCATGAACATGGTTAATTCTTTATAAAATCTAAAAAGAATTAGCTAAACATCAAGTAAAAGTTTCTCATTGTTGGCTATAAAACCTCTTATCACTTCAAACCAAAAACTTAAGGTAATTAACCAAAAAACATTAAATCAACATTATTGCTAAAATACATAGGTAATATATTGTCCTTATTTTCTGATACGAAAGATCCAATTTAATGACAACCATAAAACATATTTATAAGAATAATCACATAAAAAATAAAAGCACATAAAAATAGTATAATAATATAATAATATAACGTGAAAGTATTTAACAAGAGCAAAATCAAATACTTCAATGTACCTTAGTCTAATAATATGTTGTAAACAAAACTGTAGACTAAAATAAAAATATTTGAACTAAGAAATGAAATTGTATTATTCCAATTTCATATCAAATTTATTCACTACAATACAATATATATATATATATATATATATATATATATATATTGCTTTCAATGTACTTTGATGATGCAAAAGCGTACATATTGCATGCATGTATGTGTATGTGTGTGTAGGTTCGAAACGTGGAGACATGCAACTTAGCAATGTGAAATTTGGTTATGTAAATGTTACAAATTGGCAATGTGAAAAAAAAGTGTAAACCATATTCACACCACCACTGAGAATTTTATTTTTTATTTTTTAAGAGAAAGGTTTAGTAAATTTAGAATCAAACCTTCTAAATTTAGAATTAACCTATTAAATTTAGAAATTTATTTTTTATAATTTTATAAATTACCTATCAATTTTTAATCATTTATATAAAGTTCAAATATTAAAAGATTTATAAAGTCTTTTTTTTAATTTTTTTGTCAAAAAAAAAAAGGCCCAAATAGTAGAATTCATAGCAAACATTTAAAATTCTACATTAAAATTTTTAAGTTCTTATTTCAATTTTGTTAGTAAAATTTTAAATTAATATTTCAATTTTAATGTTGATATATGTTAACATTATGTAGAAGATTTTAGTAGACAATTGTGATTTTACATTGATTTATTCATTTTCTTTATATTTTTGTCTATTATTCACTTGTCATTCTTATTCTTTTGTTGTTAAGTATGTGAAACAATAAATTGAACAAGTGAATCTAGGCAATCAATTGATCACAAACCCAAAGAGAGAAAAGAATAATTATACAATTTAATAACTCAATATATTTTTTATGATTTTCAACATCTAATAATCATCAATAATAAGGAGTTTTAAAATAGTAAAATCCAAACCTATATTATTATTTTTATAGGTTTGGATTTAGCTATTTTTGCATGTTCACTTGTCCATTTTGTCATTGATAATGATGAGATGACACTGATAGCAAAAATAAGAGGATAAATATTTATTTATTATTCTTTATATTGAGTTTTAAAACTGCAAAAGTTTTATTTTTTTTAATTTTTGAATCATTAATTTTCACCATTTATTGGTCGCTCAAGAAATTTTCACCATTCATAATCCAATTCTTAAAATGTTTCTTTTATCCAAAATTGTTTATATGAACACCAAAACCAAAAATATTAGAAGAAACTTTCACACTACAAATGATTTTTTAGTGAAAATATTTTAATTTAAATTTAATATGAAGACATTATACATTGTGTAAAAGAAGTTAACATTTTTATACCTTAAAGAATAATTAAATTAATATTCTAATTATTTTAATTGTAGATATAAAACTATAATTATATAAAATTAAATAAACTGAATGATAATTACAAAAAAAAAAGTAGGGTTAATGTCACCGCCCTTAAAAACAAATGATAATTAAATAACTTATAAAGCTCGCTGTTTTATTGCAAATTCTATCATAGTATTTGCCTATTCTATTCTTGGATAATTATATTTTGAATTTATTAAAAATCATACTATTTTTCAAATTATATAAACGAAAATGATGTGTGAATGTATATAAATGTTCATGGAAGAATTTGAATGCTCTTAATTGAATTTAATATTGAATGGATATGTGGATATTGATTTCTTAGGTGTGAAAATTTAGTATATATAACTTAATTTTGTTGAATGTTATGAATGATACAAGGACTGTTTTAAAATTATTTTATAACTTAAACTTTAGTTTTAATATATGAATTACTGTTTAGAATTTTAAGTTCTAACTTTGAATTTATTTTCTAAACTTTAAATTTTTATTTTAATTTTTAAAAAAAAAATTAAATTGGAATTCAACATTTAGAATGTCACGTTCTATTTTAAAAATTGAGTATTAAAATTTCAGGTTTAACTAAGAAGATTTATTTTTAGAATGTCAATTTTTAATTATCTCTTTGTTTTGTGAATTTCAAGTTTCGATAATAGCATGTAGCAATATTTATACCAAGATAATAATGTAAATTAAAAGAATAAAAATTATTAAAAAAGATAAAAATAAAATAAAAATCAACATTATTTCTAAAAGTAAAATGCAATAGAGAACAACAAAAGTATATGTAATATGCTATTATGTAGAAAATCCAATTTAATAGTAAGTGTAGAGAATACTCGGAAGGTTGGTGTATAAAAATAAAAGTATGTACAAGCAACATAATAATATAAGAGTAATTTAATGTTAAAGTATTTAACTAGAAATAGAAAATAACTTGAAATATTTTACACACAACAACCGTGTTAAAAATATATTGTAAATGAATCATAGACTAAAAAAAATATTTAAAATTATAAAAATAAAATTGTAATATTACAAAATACCTTTAATTTTATTATTAAATTCATTAGTTGCAATACCTTTTATTAATCTTTCTTGATTTCTTATTTAGTAAGATCTTCTTACCTTAATTCATGTTAATTTTTTCAATAAACATAGCAAAATTCTCTTGCTAAATGTCTTCAACTTTCTTCAACTAACAGAAATCATTCTCTCAAAAATATTTTGTCCATCTGTCAAGAAAAATATAAAAATATTTTTACAATATTTAAGAAAACTAATGTATCGAAATATAAATTATAGACTCATAATTTTTATCAAGTTATTTATCACTTTAAAGTATAAAAGAAAAATATTAATAACTTGAAAAAATAAAGGACAACAAAAAATCTCAAAGGCTTTGTCAAATTGGCATTCGAAAGGGTCATTATAAAATAAAAATATTATAAATATATATATAATAAATTTTAAAACTTGTTTAATGCAATTTTTGTTTTCTAAACCTACAAAAAAAAAGAATTTAATAGGAAGGAGTCTCTCCTAAATAAAACACTTATTTTCAATTTTTTATTTTTTATTTTTTTTTTTGTTAAGTTGTAGAATTGTCAGTGTTAGTTTTCTAGCTATGCATGAAGTTCATATATTGTCTTAAATAACCAATAAACTTAAAATCTTTGTATGTGAAGAATAAAAATCAAATGTAGTATAAATTATCCAATTTATTGCAACAGAAATGTACAAGAAAAATATGTTTTAGAATAATATCAATTCTAAAATCCTCAGCATTATTTTGTGTTTTTATATAAATATGGTTCAAAAGGTATATACAAGAGTTACATATTTGTGAGCCTAAGTGCCACGGTTGTGCACCTTAGCATGTAGAAAAGTGTTTTTGGATGTCGATCACTTTCAAACGGACTATCAAAAATCCACCAATACATAAACATTTAAAGGATCATTCAATACTGCTTTGAAAGAAGGACAAAGGCTTATACGGATGCTAGCAACAATTCTAATTAGGGGACATAAGGCAGTAGCCATAAGTTACCTGTCCTTAGATCCATTGTACATTATTATATTGAATAATAAAATTAGCAATATATTTATAAGTTATGTCTCTAATAAATATTTACTACTTATAATATAAAACTTTAAAATAATAATTAGAGAAATTAACTTAAGCTATATCAAATGAAGTCACATGTTTTGTTCGTAAATTACACCAAAATGCATACATCTTAACTCCCTTCCTCGATCCTTACAATGAATTTGGAAGATTACATGCCTCTAATTCCAGCACCTCAGCATGATATCATTTCACAAAATTTTTAAAACTTTCATTCGCTCCTTTCTCCATTTAAGCTCTTGAACTATAGCTGAGCATGCCCTTCTAGTGTTAATGAAAAGGGATGACATATCTCCTACTCCGTCAATTTCTAAATGTTCATTATTTCTCTACACCAATCTACATGCAATATTGGATCGGTATGATTTCTGTAAGTTGGGATTTGAGTCATTTTAAACCCTCTTTGGAGCTGGAAATTTAAGATCTCCCTGCTTAATCGTGATTCTATCTTGAACTCATATTTTTTCCTCACCTCAGTTTTTTGCTTTTTCTTTAATTCTCGGACTTTTTCTTTCAATTTCTTCAATTCTTCTAGCAACTCTCCTTTTCTCATCCTTATTTGTAGTTCTCCAACTTCTCTCCTACTGACACTTCTTGAATCATTCCTTTGGCTTCGTGTGGATCTCAGAAGCCTTTTGCTTCTTCTTCCCCTATCATTAGGATATCTTCTCTCACCTTCTTTGTAAATCTAGAATGAAGGGTTCGCAATGTTTTGATGGTGAGATCCCTACTCAAACTTCCTTCATAATTGACCTTCTACTTCCCTTTTCGGATATAGTCAACTTTCTTGGCAAGTTTTTTTTCCCATCAAGCCTTTTGCTTGGCTCTTCATTTACTCGTTCTTTCAATCTCCTACTCGGGCCAAAGTTTTCCACCCTATTCCCTAACTCTTCTGCCCTGGGATTACACTGCACTGTTTGGTCATGCTTCGCCAAACCTGCGTAATATTTCCCTCGTTTGTTGTTCAACTTCCCCTACTTCTCTCTTCACTCCCTCTTGATACAATATCATCATGATGAAGTTTTTTGCAACTTCATCTATAGTTCTTTCCATTTCTTCTCTCTTAGACATCAACATATTTTCTCCAATTGATTTTTTGTTTGAATTCTCCATAAATGGCGCCAACTATTGTTGCTGGATTTAAGGGTAGCAATAACCAACAGATTTTTGTGTTCTTGATCTTCAGTTCTTGGCCTCGACAATTCACCTTCTCGGATGTTACATATCTCAATCTTTTTTGTGAAAACTAATATATCAAAGGTGTTGGGGAGTTTGGCGATTAAGTTAGAGAATGTTTAAAGTGAAAGTATAAAATTCATTACCAATTGGGGTTATACCCTTTTCATGAAATGAATCTTGCGTTTCATAAGCTTCAGACGGACGATTGTCTCAATTAATGGGTAATTATTCTAATTTGCGGACGGTTATCCTAAGCCATGGGCAGTTACTTGAGGTTGTGGGTGGTTTTTCAAAGGCATGAGCGATTATGCATCCCATTTAACAGACAATTACTGACTGACTCGTGAGTGTATGTGGCGATCGTGGCTCAGTTCCAGTCGTTCTAGGTGCTATGCGATTCGTCGACTATCTATTCGTTTCATTATCAGTTCAATATAAATAAGTGCCATGGATATCAAAGCTATAGGTGAAAAGAAATGAAATTAGGAAGAAGAGCAAAATTGAAGAGAAAGAAAAATTTTCACTGCCTATTCTCCTTTTACAATCCATGTATATATTCTGCAAAAGAATAACTAAAAGCAAAAAAACTAAGGTTTGGTGCCTCTGATTCTGCAGTAAAAAAAGATTTTCAGCCAACTAAAATTAGGCAGTTTAGTAATAAGATAGAATACCAAAATAGAAAGAGAAAATAAAATAAAATAAATTTTATGAGTCAATTTTTCTCTCTTGTATATTTAATAGGGTATAAAGAATTTATAGTTGAATTTTCAAGTAAGCACCCACTCGTAATTTTTGCATTCTGTAATAATAGGATCACGAGTCCTCAAACTCAACGTAATAGGTCCTTGGCTTCCGAGTTAGGATAATCTTAACAAAATTAATATAACAAAATTTAATATCTAACTACAATTCACTGGTATTATTATTTTAAGTTTTTTTACGTAAGGATTTTCCATCATTTGCTATGTTTGATCTTGAAATCTTGACAAACTTTTCGGTGGGAATACTGACGATATAAACTTTTGTACTTCTTTTATTCCATTCTAGCTATTGTTCTTTGTCAATTTTTTAACTGTATAAACTTGTATTCATGAAATTATACGGCCACTTAAAGTAATACATTAGATTACATGAATGCTGGAATCTTAATTGTACTTATTTTAATTCAACGTCTTTTTTATGTTAAAAAATAAATTTTATAATCTATTTTATAATGTTAGTCTTGGGTTACTTTGAGATTGTGGAAGTTAAAATATTTAATAAATATTTATTTGTTTAATAATAATTATTTATGTACTTATATTTTACTATTAATAAATTTAATTAATGATAATCCTAACTTTACATCAATTAAAGTAGAACTTTAATAAAATATTTATATCATATATAATCTCAGTTTAACAAATCAATATGTGCATATATTTTCAAAGAGGAATTTTAATATATAATTGATGCTACAAATTTATGTAATCTAGTTGAGAAGTTGACTCGTTTTAAACAAAAAATGTTAAATTTTTTAAAATTTGAGAGAAGAAATTATTAATGACTATAATTATTTTAAAAATTTTTTTGAAGATAAAACTATAATAAATTTATATTAAAATATAAAGTTCTAAAAAAATATTAAAAATACTTTTAACCATAATATATAAATTAAAATGGTCCCAAATCATTTCGAAATGGAAATTTTTGACCTTGAAAAAACAACATAGAGCTTGAAAATACAATAACTTTCTGGAATGGTAAATAAAGTCAAGAAAGTATCAAAAAAAAATTTGGGCTTGTGTCATTCTTCTGATTAAAAAAAGGTTTTCTTAATAATTTTTTTAATATATATAATATCCGCTCAATGTTGTAAATATGGAATGAAATATAAATATATATATATATATATATATTTATATAAGCAGAAGTCTTTTCATTGATAGCTGCCTTGTTTTAATTTTTGTCATAAACTTCTGGCATGTTTAATTTGGTCGCGCACTCAGTTTAAAAACTGCCTACTTTCTTTATCTTTATTTAATACACACACGCACACTTAATGTCCACTCAATGTTGTTGTAAATATGGAAAGAAATATTTGTTTGAAAAGTCAAAAAAGTGCAAATATAAATTGATAAAATATTAACTACTTTCTTATGAATGTTCTAAATATATAATAAAATATTTGTTTGAAAAGTCAAAAAAATGTAACTATATAAATTGATAAAATATTAACTACTTTCTTATCTTAATTTAATATATATATATATATATAATGTCGACTCAATGTTGTAAATATATATAGAATGAAATATTTGTTTGACAAGTCAAAAAAGTGCAACTATATAAATTGATAAAATATTAAATTAAGATAAGAAAGTAGGCAGTTTTTATGCTGAGTGTGCGTCCAAATTAAACATGTAGAAGTTTATGATAAAAACAAAAGAAGGTAGCTGTCAATGAATAGACTTCTGCTTGAACCTCGTATAAATAGCACATAGAAATAGAACGAGATAGGAAAGAGATCCAAACGTCATGAAAATGGAGTTGAATTTCTTATGGTTGATTCTTGCAATTGTTATAGGAACTTACGTTGTTCTGTTTGGGTTTCTGAAGAGAGTAAACGAGTGGTATCATGTTCGCAAGTTGGGAGAGAAGAGACATTCTCTCCCTCCTGGTGACATGGGTTGGCCTTTTCTTGGCAATATGTTGTCATTCCTCCGAGCTTTCAGACCTGGTGGTGACCCAGATACCTTCGTTAACGACTTAGTTAAAAGGTATTTGTCCTTTTCTCTCTTTCTTGGCAATATGTCCTTCCTTCGATTGATTTGACTGTAATCTCTACTGAGTTGCAGGTATGGTAAAACAGGAATATACAAGACCTACCTATTTGGTACTCCAAGCATCATTGTCTGTGGACCCGATACAATCAAACAGGTTTATATGAACGATGAGCAATTTGGAATTGGTTATTCTAAAGCAATGCAACGATTGGCTGGGAAGAGAACTTTTCTTAACGTTGAAAACGCAGAGCACAGATTCCTCCGCAAAATGCTTACAGGTCCAATGACTGGTCAAGAAGCACTAGCCATGTACGTAAAGAATATCGAGGACATTATCACTAATTACTTGGACGACTGGGCTAGCATGGATAAGCCAATCAAGTTCCTGCGTGAAATGAGAAAGGTTTCCTTGAGGGGCATTTTACGTATGCTCCTTGGGTCCAGTAGTGATCCAATTATTCCTTCAGTGGAGAGGTTATTTGCAGACCTACACTATGGATTTCACTCTTCGGGCATTAATCTCCCAGGTTCTATTTTCAACAGAGGACTTAAGGTAAAATTTTACTCAACTCTTTTTAGAAAAAGCAGCATGATTACGACAATATGGAATTAACGATTTTCTGTCTTTCTTCATCAGGCAAGAAAGAAGTTGGTAAAGATCTTCCAAGCAGTACTTGCTAATGAAAGGGAAATGAAGAAACGTGGTCAGCAAAAGGCAAAGAAAGGTGTGATCGATTTAGTATTGGAAGCTGAAAATGAAAATGAAAAGCTGGTGGATGAAGATATCGTGGACACAATAATCGTATTAACATTTGCCGGTCGTAACACTCCAGCACATGTTACAACATGGCTGTTAACCTACTTACATCAGCATCCAGAAATATTGCAGAAAGTCAAGGTTTGGTTTCTTTAATAATTAAGCAAACCCTTGTAATTCGCAAATACATATTAAATTTTATAAATGATTTGATTTAACAATCTAAAATAGAAATTATTACTCTAAAAATTAAATAGATAAATGCATATACATTCAATTTAATAAATCTATTTTATATTTCAAAAATGTCATTGAATATTGTTGAAGCTGAATTTTACTTGACAGGAAGAGCAAGAGGAGATAGTAAAGAAACGACCAGTTACACAGAAAGGACTAAGTTTTAAGGAAATTAAAGAAATGGAATATCTTTCTAAGGTAATTCTGTGACAATGTAAAATATCAGTTTTTAATGTGTAAATCAAATATGTGGTAGTTTGTCAAAAAAAAAAAAAAGAATTGATTACATGTTCTATGTATTTAACTGTCATTTACGTAATGGATTGCATCTTTACTTGGGGTAGGTAACAAGTTGGATACTTTGTTGATTAGGTTTTCGAAGAAGCATTACGCATAATCAATTTGCCATTTGCAAATTTGCGGGAGGCGAAAGTAGATGCTAACGTCAAAGGTTTTAGTCACATAAATGCCTAATATTCCTAACTCTTGGTCCTATTTTTGTGTGTGTGTGTGTGTGTGTGTGTTTGTGTGTATTTTTAAAAAAAAAAGTATATATTTTGCAGGTTATACCGTACCAAAAGGATGGAAAGTTATGATTTGGAACAGAGGTGTTCATATGGATCCTGAAAATTACCCTAATCCAAATGAATATGACCCTTCAAGATGGGATGTAAGTTCAAAACAATTTACACTATTTTTACTGTTGGAAAAGAGTTATTTATTTATTTCCTCTCATACTTCAGTGGTTCAAGCATAGATAGGTAACTATAAGTTGCTCACTTGTAAGCAGAATCATGTACCCAAACCAGGAGGTTTCGTAGCCTTTGGATTAGGTTCAAGGAGGTGCATTGGATCTGATGTTGCCAAGATTGAAATCTTAACTTTCCTTCATCACTTTCTTCTTAACTACAAGTGAGTTCACTTTACTAGCATTATTATTTGTTTCCCAACCGTTATAATTATTTGTGAATTAAAAAAAGGAAGTTACATATGATTTATAATGCAAATATTGATTATTATTATTATTATTATTATTATTATTATTATTATTATTATTTTGTGTAATTTGCAGGCTCGAACAATTTAATCTTGGATGTCCAACAGTGCACTTACCTCAACCCAAGCCTTCAGATTATTTGCTGGCAAAATTTGTTAAGGTCAAATAATTATCCACATTTCGGGGAAAGATTATGTATGCTCAAAATTTTCAAGTGAAACCAGTATTGGCCTACTATGAAATAAAATTAAAATAAGGTGAATTTGGTACCCCTCATGGTATAGTGTTTGTTTGAATCCAGCGAAACACATGCGCGCATGCACACGCATGCGCACACAAGAGAATAGTTTTGCATTTGTTACCTTAACCTTTTCTATTAACAAAAAATCGACTCAATATAACAAGTTTGAAATAAACGTACAACTTGCAACATTTATCAGGCCTAATTTAATACTTTACAATAGGCTTATATTATAATGTTGAGATTTTATTAAATATTATATTTTAAATTTTTGATAATTTTATTTGTGATAAATTTTGTGAAAAGACACACTTACCTCTCCTTTAATTTTAACTTAACTAATTAAAAAATAAGCATACTCCTAATTTATTTATTATTTCTAATTAAAACTCTAATTTACTCATTTATATTTTTTTTTCTTGAATTTAGTTATACTAAATACTAATTTATATTCTAAACTTTTAATAAAATTAAAATAAATATTATTAATATATTATCATATTATTTAAAATATAATTTATACTAAGTTTTTAAAATTTTACAATACGATTATTATAGTATAACTGTAATATCCCTAATTTTAAAATATTCGAACAATACTTAACATAACCACATAACGCATTAAACTAGAATAAAATTCAATACTTATTCAAACATCATAAGAATAACAATTTGCCAATGGTTTTTAATTACAATCACAAAGAATACATTCTTTTTAACAACTTACAAGATGTAATAACAGTGGAAGTCTTAACTCTTAGAAATCATAGAATTACAAAAGTTTAGCCAAATTGATCTACTATATGCACAGCCTCCAATTATTTAATATTATAATAAATTATAGTAAGTTTTAAACTCAATAAATATACTAATTTTTTATATACATAAAATACATGCATACCTATATACAATGCATATATATGATATGGCATGAAATAAAACTATACTTATTTCAAAAATTTCGTAACACTTAAATACTTTAAAAGTTTTTTTTTAAATTTTTCAAAAGTATCTCTCTTTAATTATCACTTAATAAAACTTCACATATCACTTATCACTAATTAAGCCAATGTCACTGATCAATGACATACTATATATAGAATAAGTGTAAGTGAAGTATATAATTTTAAAAATACAATAAACACTCCTGCCAAAGGTAAAAGTCATACCCTTTCCCTGTTCATTGGTGAATTCTCTCACATGCACAAATACTTTTTTTACACAAATGTGAATATTACTATACCTAAGGGTACTCTAAAGATCTCTCTTATATCATACAAAATACTAAACAATAACAATAACAAACTTAAAGAAATAGCCACACTTTAAAAGTTCATTATATACTTAAAATTACCTACTAAGTAAGTAATAAAATTTAATATCTTAGCACACAAATTTTAACTTTCACGAATACTTATTTTTATAAAAATATTTTTTTATTATTTAAAACATCATGCACATATTTCTACTTAAATGTCAATGCACGTGACATAAGAATTATTATAATAACACAATCATAAACATTTGTAATCACAATAACACATAATTTTATAAACAGACACATAAATATATACTAATGTCAAACAAATACTTTTATAATAAATTATGATTGAAAAATATTCTTAAAAACACATCCAACACATTTATATATTTATTGTGATTCCTTTTAAAAAATCTAATATGCTTATTTATTAACGATTATACTAAAAGTTAACTTTAGCGCTTTAACCTATAATCAAAAATTAGCATTTAGAAAGTTTCTATCCACTACCACAAAATATAATATAATCTCATTAGCCTTAATAGTATAACTTATAATACTCAATATATTTGACAACTCAATATTCTTATATTTATCGAAACCAACCTTATATTATTTACGGATTTTTCTCATACCTTAAACGATATTATTGTCTAACCAAATTATACTCATGAAACATAATATAAGTTATAATAAAAATATTAATCTCTTAGCCCTCATAACACTAAACTTTTTCATATTTTAAATTTAAACACTTATCTTAACAGTGTTATGCCATATGCTGAGTAACTATAAATTTTTTATTTTTAAAAAATATAATACATTCTCAAATGTTATAAAATTTTACAAAAATAATAAAGACATATGGATAATAATTTATTAAAATTTTTGGCTCTAAATTCATACTCTTACTCTCTTAAATAAATTTTGATTTTAAAACATCAAATTTTGCCAAATAAAAATCAATAATAAATTATTTTCATTCAAAATTTCATAATAAATCAAAGATATAGAATTTGCTCCTGAAATTATGCTATAATAAACTAGACACAAATACAAATTATTATTTAAAATTTCATAATTTTTTAAAATGCCTTGGTTAACTAAAATAATTTCGTCATTCATTTATTCTATAAAAATAAATAATTTTCTGTATCCTATAGTCAGATTGAGAAAATTATTAAAAATTAAAAATATAATATTTTTTAATCAAACAAAATTTATAATAACTCTAAATATATTTAGTTTATTCACTTAAAATAATTTTAGTAAATTCAAAATTCATAATTTTATAAAATTCACAAATTGAGTCACTGTTATAATATTATATTTGTAAAAGTATTATTTTTTTTTTTAATATATCTCCACAAATAAAAATTTCTAATTTCTTATTCATGAAAAATTTAAATCCTAAGTATCATAATATGATTAAAAGCTCTAATTACTATATTATATAAAATATAGATACCCAAACTAATTATTAAACTAATGACAATCATTAATCCAAAAATAAATATAAAATAAAGCAATATAACTTATAGGTTTTTTTCCCCTCTTGCTTTTTCCTTTTTTTCTCCCCAATACATCAAATTTCTAAACACAAATTAACTATTCTATTTACACTAGTATAAAAAATCAATTCAGTCTTTAATTTGATCATATTATCAATTTGACTCTAAAATCATAACTTATTCTTAAAACATCTAATTATTTCCTATATAATACATATAACCTCTAAACATATAACTTATTATCTATTCACAAATATATAGTATGTATTTAGAAAATAATGGGTGTTACAATAACAATGCTCCATATAATAAAAATTAAAACATTTTATAATGATTAATTAACACAATTTAAAATTTTATATAATAAAGTTATTTTTTAATATAGATTATGAATCTTATATGATAGTAAGTAATTATAAATTAATTTGTTAGATAATTAATATGTATGCATATGTAATTATAATTTTTTTAAATAATATTATTTTATTTGATTTATAAAATATATCTAATAAGTTCTAAAAATTGAATAAAATTAACTATATAATTTTAGTTAGTCAATTTAGGGTTAAAGGACACGTAAGTATGCCTATTTGTAAAATAAAATTACTACAAACCTCTAAAACTATATTTAATAAAACCTTTTATAATATTTCTTGGTATCAAGAAGGCCCACAATGTTTACCATTTACTTAATATTTTATAATTTTATATTACAGCAATTATAACTTTAAATTATAATAATTTAATTTTAAATATATTATAAAATATTTACTTATATGTATTGCTGTTATATTGTGTTCTGGATATTTTATATTTTATTTTTTTTAATAAAATTATAATTAAAATTAAAATTTTTTTTGTTTTATTAATTTTGTAAATGACACGACACCCATTCACTTATTAATTAAAATTTTCTTTACACCAGGATATAAATTTTCCTGTCAATTAGCAATGATGGATGGGTGCGTCAATGGACCAAAAACGCACCAATATACGTATATTAGAAAAATGAACAACAATATTCACTATCACGAATTAAAAATGGAGTTGCAAGAAAGTAACAAAATAAGCACAAGCATAATGACAAAAATTTAACATAGATGTAAAATATTCTTTTCAATATTCGTGACAGTTTTTCTCCACATTCATTAATTAACACATAAATAACTACATTAATTATGGAAATTTAATCTCACCTTTTTTATTTTTCTTTTATTTTTAGTTTTAATTCTCTTCTATAAATAATATTATAAATATTGTTAATGATTAATACATTGCTCTAAAAATTTCTTTTTGCCGTTGTTATCAAAGAATGGGCAATAACCCTTACTGCTGCCACTTGGGGCGCCCATGCCGTCAATGAAGAGCATCATTGGAGTCCTCGGACTCCCGCCACAAAACCCAGGTCACGTCACCACCAAAAGCCCAAAAATCGAACCCCAGACTAAGCACGACATGTCACTCAATTCGTCGCCTTTTGCCACGTGTCCCATTGCACGTCTGCGACCACAATACTCATGACACAATGCCGATCAAAACCCACCAATCAACGTCCTCAACCGTCACAGAAAAGGCCACCAATTGTGTTACGTGCAGCATATTAAGTTAATGATCGTGGGTTGATTTTTATTATTGGATCAGTAGTCCAACTAATCTTTGATATTTAGTTACAAGTTTTAAGAATATTAGTAATTTATGTTAATTTAATCATTTAAATAGTTATGAATGTTATCCACACAGATACAATGAAAAGAGACACAACTCCCACAAATGATTATATTTTTGATGGAAAGACTACTATAAATATATATTTAAGTCTATGAACTTAGCAACTTTATGAGATAAATACACCATCTAAAATTGAGTCATAAAAATTTAAAAGATCAAAACACAAATTCAAAGTTCAATATCAATAAGTGGAGGTATGATTTTTGTTTCCATTATTTAATTTTATTTGTTATATTTTGAATCCTAAACATTATTTATTATTCATTTATATCTAATATTTGCTATCAGAAAAAAAAAAAAAAAAATAACCTCTATTTTGATGATTATTTTGTATATTGTATCTATGTAAACATAGTTGTAAACATAGTTTTAAAATGAAAATTTTGTCAAAATTTATGAAAGCTTGTTTAATGTATTTTGTGCAAATGATGTTAGAAATCATTAGAAAATTGTATTTCTAGCATTTTTGTGATTTAGAAAATTGATGATAAGAAGCCTAAGAAATGGTTTGGTTTAATAATTAGGTCTAACAAGTCATAATAATCCGACTAAAGGTTAAAGATGACCAAATTAACCAACATGTCATTTTCTATGAAAAGTACAAAATGACATGTCGTTCACTATATTTGAGAGATTGTCAATTTTTATAGCAAGTCGTTTCTGTGCTATTATTTGAATGACATGTCATTTACCTATTGGCACTATTTAGCATATGACATGTCATATAAAAATTGAAAATAATGAACAAAATGTGCACATTCAAAAAATCAAACCTAAGACTACCCTATGAAGGGTACCACTCTACCATTAAACTTGCATGTTTTTGTGTTAGTTTGCTCTCAGTAATCTATTTAACTTTTAATTTTATTTATTTTTGGGTTATCATTTTATTCTATTATATTTTATTCATAATTTTTTATGTGTATCATTTATTTTGTTATATTTGATGCATGCAATTTTTGAATAAATTGTTTATGTATAAACTAAAATTAAATTAAAATATCTAGTGATTTGTATAATTTTAAGTAATTAGAGATTCGCCATAACATCTTTAATTATGAAAAATTATATATATTGAATTTTTTTTATCGCATATATTATAAAGAAATTAATTGTAATTAGTTATATTTAATCTAATAAATTTTATTCGTATAAATTTTTATTATATTTGTATGATTAATTAGGATAAAATATAAGATTATTTTTTAATTGCCCACAAAAATTAAAAAATAGAATATAATCTAATAGTTTCATCATAAGGTTAGATATGAATATGTTAGTATTAGAAAATTAACCCATAAGTAGTTTTTATATCATTTGATTCATATTCTAAACATGTTTTATATGTAAATAAAGCATGATATATGATTATTAGCCTTAATTTTGACATAAGCATATATTTTATGCAGTTATACAACTTGTAAATTTTTTCAATATCAATTGTCAAGTTCTCAAGTTAAAAAGTGATAATTATAAAATATGAAAGGAAAGAATTCTCCTTTACTTAAGGTGGATGGACATTGATTATGTTATTTGAAATAACGAACCACCTACTATTACTAAAGCTAGCACTTAAGCTAATATTGTTTTTTATAAACATTAGGAGTTATCCAATCACCTCAGCATAATGGTCACAAAGACGAAGATCCCTATTGGTATTCATGGTTCTATTGATCAACATAATGTCTATGCTTTATTAAATGTTGTAGATGAACAATTTGTGTCTTTAAACAAGACACTTGCAAGCACTTTAATTATAAAGTTTTCATCTATGAAGCTCATCAGTGTCAAAAGTGTGCATAAGCATATCATACAAATGAGCAATATTGTGGCTTAATTAAAAACTTTTGAGGTTGAGATGTCTAAGTCTTTTTTAGTGTACTATATATTAAATACTCTCCTGCAGCAATATGAACCCTTTAAAATCTCATACAACACACATAAGAATAAATAGTTTATTAATGAATTAATGACCATAGGTGTTCAAAAAAAAAGAAGGCTAACAATGGAATCAGGAGAAAGTTCACAAAGTACATATATGGCAATGCAAGGAAAGAACAAAAATCAAGGCAAGTAAAAAGAGAAGGGTAAAATACTTATTGAAGTTAACATCAAGAAGAAATACAAATATTTCTTTTGTTAGAAAAAAAGGCACATAAAGAAGAATTATCCTAAATTTCAGAAATGGCTTGAGAAGAAAAGTATTTCAATCTCACTTGTTAATTATAAATCTAATATGGTAGATATTTATTATAACATATGATGGGCTGATTCTAGTTTTACAATCTATATTACGAATGTATTGTAGGGTTTACAAAACCTAAAAAAGCCAATGGAAAGTGAGTAAAAGATCTTTTTTGGTAATAAGATGTGCTCACATGTAGAGACTATTGAAACATACAATTTAATTTTCATTTTAAGATTAAAAAAGATTTTAATATTTCATGTTTTCTGGGAATTTAATTTCAGTTTCAAGACTTGTACCTTTAAGTTATTCCTTCAATTTTTCATATATATCTTTAAACATATTTTATAAATCTAACCTTATTAGAAATGGTACATTATCTAATGTTCTTTTTTATATCAATTTACAAAATAATGTTTATCACAATACAATGCATATTTGTGCTAACACTGAATGATGTGTTATGAATGAAGATTCCTTTATGTTATAGCATCAAAGATTATGACATATATGCATAGAATGAATTAAAAGATTAGTAAATAATAAAGTTATTAGTACTTTGAATTTTACTGATTTTAATATTTGTATAGATTGTATAGAGCGTAAGTAAACTAACAAATAAAAAAAAAAAAAGGTATCAAAAAGAGTTCAAATATATTAAATATCAAACATATAGATATTTGTAGTCCTAACTTAAACTCATATAATCAGAAATATTTTATCACTTTCATAAATAATTACTTACGATGCATATATCTTTACTTATTAAATAACAAGAATAAAGTATTATATGCTTTAAAGATATTCAAAATAAAAGTAGAAAAAAATATAATAAGCAAATAAAAAACTTGAGATTAAATAGAAGTAAGGAATATTATGGTAGCTACACTGAAGATGGACAAACACTTAATCCATTTGTAAAGTTTGTTCAAAAGTATGGGATAGTTGCCTAATATACTTACTTAGTTCTCAAGATCAAAATGCGCAACAGAAAAAAAAAAAAAAAAATAGAACATTATTGAACATAGTGCGAAGTATACTAACCAGTTCCAAGCTTCCTAAATCTTCATGGATTAAAGCTCTTAAGATGATTGTGTATATATTAAACTGAGTTCAAACTAAAGCTATTACAAATATACCTTTTGAGTTATGAAAAAGTTAGAAATTGAGTTTATGATATGTATATATTTGGGGATATATGTTTGAAATAGTTTATAATTTACAAGAGAAAAAATTAAATCTAAAGACTATTAGTAGATATTTTATTATATATGCTGAAAGATCTAAAGGATATATGTTTTTTTGTCAATCGCATCATATTAGAATTATAAAATCAAAAAATAAAAAATTTCTTATGAATGATTTGATTAGTGAAATTGACTAATCTCATAATATAATTTTTAAGAAAGATCATTTAAATGTTCAGCCTTCTACTTCAAGAATAAGGTAATTATCATTAATAATATCCCTTAAATTAAAATAGGTGTTGAGCATCCAACATTTGAAGTTGAACAACCTATAAATGATAATTAAGAAATTTTACAAACAACTAATGTTTTAATAGATTTGATTATTTATAAATTATTTGAAAATGTTGAGCAATCAGTTAAATAACATACTTCTCAAGAGAATATTGATACAACATTAAGAAGATCTACTAGATTAAAAAGATTAGTGATTTCTAATAATTATTTGTGTATTTACAAGAGTTTGACTATAATATTGGAATCAAAATGATCTAGAAACATTTTTACAAGTCAAGATTTTCAAAGAGTCTAACTTGTAATATGATGCCATGAAAAAAGAGATAAATTTCACGAAATTTAAAAAAATTTAAGACCTTGTAGAGTTGCCTAATCATACAAAATCCATATAATGTAAATGAGTCTTTAAAATAAAGAAAAACTTGTTAGGCAACATTAAAATATATAAAACAAGATTGTTGCTAAGAGATTCACTCAAAAAGAAGGAATTAATTATATGAAAAAATTTTCTCCTATATCTAAGAAAAATTCTCTCTATGTTATTATGGCACTAGTTGCCCATTTTGATTTAGAATTATATCAAATAAATGTGAAAATAAATTTTCTCAATAAAAACTTAGAGGAAAAGGTTTACAACCAGAAAAATTTTTCTTCAATAATAATAAGCATTTGATTTTTATGCTTAATAAAATCCTATATGAGTTGAAACAAATCTCCCGTCATTAGTATTTAAAATTTTATGATGTTATCTCTTCATTCAATTTTGTAAAGAATATGATGAATCACTATATTTTTTTATTTTATATGTGAATGATATTTGATTTACAATCATTGATAAAGGGTTTTTATATGAGGTAAAATAATTTTCTTTTAAAAATTTTGACATGAAATATGTAGGCAAAGCATCTTATGTCATTAATATAAAAATCTATAAAGATAGATTTAAAGGCATTTTAGCTCTATTTTAAGAAATTTATATCAAAAAAACTTTCAAAAGATTCAAATGAAAAATTATTCACCAAGTGTAGTATCAATTGTGAAGGGTGACTAGTTCAATTTAAACCAATGTCCTAAAAATAATTTTGAAAGAGAACAAATAAAAAATATTCTATATACTTCAACTGTCGAAAGTCTAATGTATACTCAAGTATACACAAGACTTGACATTGTATTTGCAATTGGAATGTTAGAATGACATTAGAGTAATTTAGGTATAAACCACTAAAGAGTTACAAAGAAAGTGATGAGATACCCTTAAGAGATCAAGGGTTACATGCTTATATATAAATAGACTGATAATTTAAAAACATATGGATATTCAAATTCAGACTTTATTGGTTATGTTGATTCACGAAAATCAATATCAAGTTATTGTTTTTATGTTTGTTAGTGGAGCTACATCTTAGAAAGTAAAAAATAAATTTTGACAGTTACCTCCACCATAAAAAATAAGTTTGTTTTTTATTTTGAAACTAGCTTGCATAGTATGTGATTGAAGAGTTTTATATCTAGACTTAAATTGTAAATTTTATTTTTAAGTTATTGAAGATATACTGTGATAATTTAGCTACTATTTGCAAGGCTAAAAACAAGAGTAGTAATCAAAGTAAACCTATCGACATCAAATATTTACTTATAAGAAAACATATTAAAGAATAAAAAACTAATCATTGAACATGTTAGCATTGAATTAATTATTAATAATCCTTTGACCAAAAATATGCCAGCAATCAGTTTTAAGGATTATATAGTTCAAATAAGACTTAGTTATATTATGTAAATTATATATATATATATATATTAATTCTATATTTTAATGAAACTCTGTTTATATGATATTTTCTCATAATTATATGCATATTTAATTTATTTAAGAAAAATTATTACTGTTAAACCAAGAATAAACAAAAAATTTATTCATTAAGAAGCTAATGGTTAAGAAACAAAATATTTTGTAATACATGAAAGATAATACTCGATCTTAGAGGACTTATCACTATGATGCATCTATTTATTTTCTTTACCTTAGCAGGATTTGTGGAATTGGGTGTTATTGTAAATATAATATATGGACCAAGTAAAAGAATGCTAATTTAATCATTTAAATAGTTATGAATGTGGTCCATATATGAAAGGACACAATGAAAAGACACAATCTCTATAAATGGTTATTAAGATAAATACACCATCTAAAATTAAGTTATAAAAGTTTAAAAGATTAAAGTACAAATTCAAAGTTCTGCATCAATGGTTAGAAGCGTGATTTTTATTTCCACTATTCAATTTTGTTAGTTATATTTTGAATTCTAAACATTATTTAGAATTTGTTTACATCTAACAATTTGATAACATCTAGTAAATTTAGTAAGCATTAGGCAATTTTCTCATTTGAATTATTTATTTTTATTTTAATTTTGATTATTTAAGTTGATTGCATTCAATAAAAAAAGGCAAGAAAAAATTTTCTAATTAAATTTTACGTATTTGGTGGTGTCAAAACCCTTGAACTTTTAAGAATTCTAATTTAATTTTTTATTTGTTTCAAATTAATAGAAAATTGAGAGCATTTATATTTAAGAAACTTTTTTCTTGGATAAATTATCATTAGCTCCTTAAATAAATGGTAAATTATTTTTGAACAAAACTAAAAATAAATTTACCTTTGATCCTTTAATTAAAAAAATGAAAAAAATATATGTTGCACCAAGTTTTCTCACCTTATTTCTCGCTCAAGTGGTGAATAAGAATTACAAATTTTAACTCATGAACAATGCCATATGAAATGTAATGGTGACAAAGTAACTAAATTCTAGAACGCTTATGTCAAGATAATGATTAAGTAACGAATAATGCTAGATAAACAATACTCATAAATAGTCAACATGCGCCCAAAGAGCGCCAATCTTGTGACAATCAGATATAAATAAACCCTAATTTTTTTTTATTATCTCTTGTCTTTGGAGATGTTTTATGGAGTTATTGGAAGGAGACCGAGTGAAAATCGATTAAATAAGTTATTTTGTCGGGTAAGGGCAAAATAGTCTTTTCACTCAAAATTGAGGCCAAAGTGAGTTTTGACCGCATAAAAAGTCTTAGAATTTCATAAACATTATGTTGGTATATTTAATTTCAATTCGAGACACGGTTGGTATATTTTTGGGAAGTCGGAAGTAAAAAGGGTAAAATCGTTATTTGATAAAGTTTTGATTGATCAAGCTAGATGTCAAGAATATAAATTAGTATGATAGAGTGTGTTAGAAGAAAATATAGATTTTATAAGTATAAGAATGCCAAAATTTCTATTTTGGACAAAAAGGGACAATTTTGCTAAAAAGGGCAAAATGGTCATTACGTTAAGGGTCGAAAGCACTCTGCCAGATTTTGATCACCCAGAACTCTTGTAAATGTTGTAAATAAGGTATAGAAAAAGTAGAATTGAATTAGGATGTGAATTTCTCTATAAAGGATGAAAAAGGACCAAAGTGACCAATTTTCTTTATTAGGGGTAAAATGGTCTTTTCACAAGAAATTAGAAGAAAAAGTGGTAATTAAAATTGATGGACTAAAGTGAAAGAATATAAAAATGGCTTGGGTAGTCTCATAATTTTCTTGGGAGCTAAATGTAAGTTTTGAAATATTTTTGGGCAATAGTATAATTTTGAAAAGTATGGATTTGGATAAGTATGGTTGACTTTTCAAAATTGAAACAAAAGTTACTTTTTCTTCTTCTTTGCCGTGAGGTGCTTCTCCCTTTCTCTTTCAATTTTTTTGGACAAAATCAAGCGAAATCTTTTAATCCGCCCGATTAAACGCGTTACCGCAGAAGGAAAAATTGTTCTACGCGTCGAGAGCTTTAATATGACGGTAAAAGTTCTTGATTTCACTAAGTTTCAATTTATGGGTTTAATGAAAAGTGGTTTTTAAAAGTGATTTATGGTTTTTAATGGTGATTTAGGTGATTTTGCGGTATTGGGAGGTTTAATCAAGCAATTGGCATATTTTAAGGTAAGGAAATGTAATTTTCTTTTATGGAATTTGTGATTGGTGGTTGATTTGTGTAGGAATGGATTTAGGGATGGTGTTTAGATGAAATTGGGTATAGAATAATGTATAAAATGGAAGAAAATTGAAAGAGGGTCAAAATGGTAAATTTAGAGTACTGTTCATCGAGCCTCTAAATGATATATTTTAACATGTTATGGTATGTTTGAATGTGTATAGGTATGTTAGGGAACAAATAAAATTAGTAGGAATTGATTTGGGTGGACAAAATGAGGACAAATTTGAAGGAAGGGTAAAATGGTAACTTTGGTTATTATTGTGGAGATTTAGAAATATTTTGATGTGTTATGTATATATGATACTTTGTATGGTTGTTGGAATGTATAAATGAATTATTATTATGGCCGTGTGATCGGAGCGTGGTTAATAGAATTTAGAATAGATTGTAATATTCAGGACGTTGCACGTTGGTTGTCATAATAATTATAGTAGTTATAATTATTATGTAAATTTTCTTTATTAGTAAATGATGCGTTGATATGGTTATCCATCAATATTGGATAGTATACGATATATTTATCGTAATAGTAGAAATTATAATTGTGATGAATAAATCCCAGTGAAATTGGTAGACTGGGTATTTGCGAGTGTATGTGATTATGGAAGTGTTATGAATTGTTGGTTAGGTATCACTATCCGCAAGTGCGTTATGCATTCATTATGTAAACGAATTTTATATACGCATAAAATCGAGATGTGAACGTTATTTATCATTTATGTGTGTATAGGTGCGCATATGTGGTATTTATTGTGCATGGTTTGAGTGTACAATAGTTTTCAAAAAAAAAAAAATGAATGCATGGTTTTAGGCCATGTGGTATTAATTGTGTGACTACATTAGTTATGGATCCGAATATTCAGATACCCTTCACACCCGCTGGCTTGGTTATAGCCAGATTATATGATCGATCATATATAAAATATATGCTCAGCCCGATAGACGAGTGGTGTGAGTGGATGAGGGTTGGGCGAATTTACTTTGTGGCCACGATCCATAACTGTGTTAGCACGACCGGTCATATATTTGTCGATAATTTGTTAAAAATGTCATGTGTTTTTTATTTCAAAATGCATGTAGATTTATTTATATTCTATATAATAACTATGAGCATTATGTGGATAGTGATACAAAGTATATGGTCGGAGTATATTTATCTCGTTAGATTATATTAAGGCGATATGAGTTAATAACCTCTATGTCATCAGCATCGTATAGTATATATGGTAGGGAAACAAATTCTGTACTAGAATATTATGTTTCCTTACTGAGCTGTTTCGCTCACCCTTTGTGGATTGTGATTTTTACAGGTAATGTGACGCCGCGGGATATGGATGCGAACTCTTCTAGGCGTTAACAGGGCTAGTATCTTGATGATAGGGGTATTTTTTTGGTGTTAATGCATAATTATGCGTATGTATCTATATGTATATGTATATATATATATATACGTTGGTACAGTAAACTTGTATTTTTGGGTTACATACTATGGATTATGTGTGTAACCAGGATATTATACATATTCAACTTTTGCGCATATATATATATATATATATCTTTATGTTTAAAAAAAAAAAATTCAGATTATATCTTATGTAGTTGATTTTAAATAGAGGGGTGTTACAAATCTACTCAAGCTTTGTATTTCTTAGGAAACTTGTCTACTTAATGCTCAAGCAAACCTAGGACAATATAAATAGTTTGTCCATTTTGAGTTAAGGTCTTAAGCAACCGTTAGTACTTCATATTCAAAACTTTTTTGAGTTCAAGCAATCATACCATATGCATCTAAATTGTTTCAATCTATATAAAGATATTTGTATGTTGATTAAGAAGAAGTTTTGATCCTTTAATTTATACAATTCAGGCATTTTAAATCTTTTAAAAATTCTTATATAGATATTAACACTAAGTGACTCATATAAATAAGTTATCACTACATCGATAAAATGCAAATCAAGTCTTTTTGAGACTATTAAACTAAACTAAAATTCAAATATAATTATATCTATAATAAGAGAATATGTATTTCATCAAAGTCAATTTTAGATCTCTGTGTGAAACTTTAGGTAATGAGTTGTACTTTATATATTGTGATTCCATGGTTTTTATTATATTTTCTTAAAAATACTTATTTGTATTCAACAAATTTGATATCTTCAAATGTCTGGACTACAAGTCTAAATACTTGGTAAGAAAAGTCAATTTTGTTTAGATTGCTTTCTTCTACTAAAACCAATGATACCTCTCTTTACATTCATTAGTAGTTTATGAGTCATAATTATATTTTATAATTTTAATAGCTATTATAAGTAAGAATATATTGTTGATAATTATTTCATTATGATCTCACATTTCTTCTGTATACATATAATTTGTAAATTTTTTTTATTTTTTAATCTTAGTGGCACTACAAGGGTAATTGCCTATTTAAAGGAAGATGTTACTTTAAAAACATATATCACTTTAAGAACTTATATCGCTTCAAAGACTTATGCCACTTTATGCCTAATTATCATTTTTAGAGCTAGTATTTTAGGAAGTGTAGGTGTATTTATTACTTCAAGAATTATTTTTAACAAGATCTTGATTTTTCAATTTTCCCTTTTACTAAATTGTATCTTTTGACTAAATTGGTTTATCACACTTCTAACATATAGTACACAATTCATTTGTTACATTACAATTAGATTTTTCTTCAAGAACAATCATCCAAACTAATGCATTGGTACTTAGAATATATAATTTGATTACTTTTGAATTATCAATAAATATATTTAGTAATTGATTTATAATTTGCTGAAATTACACTATTCTTTGCATTTCATTTTAAAAGTAATTAATGTAAGAATCAAAACAAGACACAATAATTATTTTCAAGAAAGTTCGAGCCTTAATTGAGGAGGCATTTTCTTTCCTCTTAATGGCAAAAAATAATTGTCTCATCAAAATGACAACTTATAAAGCATGTGATAAATAGATCACCCATTAAGGGTTCATGACATTCAATAATATAAGGTGAGTTAAAACTAACATAAATTTTTAAAATTATTTAATTCTTATCTTAGTGTATTATGGAAAAACTATAAAAACATATATAGCATAACCAAAAGTTCATAAATAAAAAAATACTAGGCTGATAACCAAGTATAAATTACAATAAAAAATATTGATGAATAATATATAAAATATATAACGATTAAATTATAATTATGATCAACTATCTTTTCTTTAATTATAGACATTAAGATAAAGAATATCTATTAGATCTTTACCAATAAAATTTGACACAAAATTATTTCCTTCACTTTTACAAGTGCCAAATAGGGCTATATTAGAAGTTTTGAAATATAATTAGTACATGATCAATATCATTTCATACCATAGTGATAACAATGATACCTTTAAATTTTACTCTTGGTGGCTATGTATATTTTTGTACTTATCTTGGAGAATACTTATGACCATTATATAGGTAATAATATGTCTTTTTTGTCACCATTTTGAACATATTCATTTATATTCACTTTTAAGACTACTGGTTTACATTAAATTTTATGAATGCTTAAAAAAATAAATAAACATGGTTTATAATGAGAAAAAGATATGAAAGTAACTTTAAATAATGTTTATAAAATTATTGCAGTAGAACTTGGTGGCGGATGCTCTTAGCCAAAAAGAAGTTGAGAGTTACTTGGTAACTTTAACTTCAATAAAGTCAGACTTTTTTGACAAAGTGAGATAGTAGGTAAAAAAAAAATACCACCTGCTAGTGACTTCACAAATAAATCGAAAAGGAACTTGTTCAAAAGTTTCATATGAGGGATGATTTGGTATATACATGTGGTGGCAAGTTGTATGTTCCTAGTGGTGAAGACCTTAAGAATCTACTTTTATGAAAAACACATGATCCTTAATGAGCTGGGCATTTAGGAGTTAAGCGGATGATGGCATTATTAAAATATTCATATTACTAGCTTAATATAAAAGATGAAATATGAATATATGTCAAAACTTATCTAGTGTGCAAACTAAACAAGATGGAGAAGTAAAAGCCCACAGGTTTGCTACAACCATTGCCAAATTTGAAGAAACTATAACATTTAGTGCCAATGGATTTTATCTCGAGCTTGGCGACAAGAGAGTACAAATTGATCTTTAAGGTGACTGATTCACATTTGAAATATACAGTGTTTATAACAATACCTAATGCTTATAGTGCTTATATGATAGTAGATCTCTTCTACAAGCATATAGTCAAATATTTCTGCATACTAAGAAATATTGTGAACAACGAAGATTCTCGCTTTATAGACAAATTTTAGACAAAGTTATTCAATCTAATAGGAATAGAATTAAAGTTTTTCATTACCAATCATTCTTAAATTGATGAGCAGACATAAAAGGTGAATGCATTACTGGAGAAATACTTGCAATATTATGTAACGACAAGCCAAACGAATTGGGTAAAGTTGCTTGATAAAGCCTAATTTTGCTATCACAACCACCATTCCTCTATAATGGGAATAAGTCTAGCAGAGTTAGTGATGGGGCAATAGTCATTAGCTCCATATAAGGTGGTGAAATAGTATAGTGGTGGGAATTTTTCGATGACATACAAATTTGTAAGAGACAAACAAGATATGCTAGCACAAATGATAGATAACTTGGCCAAAGCATATCGGCGCACGAAGAAATATGTTAATATAGGGTGTAAATCACTAGAATTTGACATGGGTGATAAGGTATTACTCAAGTTAACCCGTTAGATATGAAAAAAGATTAATAACAAAGTGGTGCATTGTGGGTTAGTCCCAAGATATGATGGGCCCTTCGAAGTTGTCAAAAGACTAGAAAAAATGGTATATTGGTTGAGTTACTCGAGAGATTAAATGTACACCTGACATTCCATATAAGCTTCCTTAAGCCTTTTCATGAAGATTTGGTTGAAGAATGGCACAAATAAAGCAAAAAGATGCACTTGTAATTTGTAAACAATTTGACAAAGAGATAGAGAGGATCCTTGATTGACAGATTATGAAGCAGAGTAAGAAGAACCAAAGAACGGAATATTTGGTTCTATAAAAAGATGATAACACAGTAGATGCTAATTGGGAATGAACACTTCTTTGTGGTAATTCAAAAGGAAGTTAAGGCATACTTAGACACACTTCCAATGAAGACGTCAGGCTCTTATGATGGGGTGGTTTGTTAGACTTTTAATTTGAAAGCGCGCAATATCCAACATGTTTAAGCCTCAACTCTTGTACCTTGAGTGTGCAAAAGAGCTCAAAGGCAAATTACTCTATCAACGAATTGAAATGAAGGAATGAAGTATAAGCGTGATAAACCATGCATGGGCTTCAATGACACAAAGGTGTAAAATGACCATAATATTAATAAATGAACTTACTAACATACACCCAATAAGCTCATAACATGACATGTAGCCAAAAATATATAGACAATAAAGACGTGGAGTTGGGCTATACAAAAATGGCTTAGAGAAGAAGTGAGTGAGAACAAAAAGTGGCTAAAGGTGGTTAAAAAACTCAAAACATATGGCAGGTGAACTCAAAAAGGCTTGATATGAAGTGCATTCATCTTACGTGGGGTGCACAAGATTAAAGGAGATCGATATGGATAAGAGATAAAGATAATATCAATCTACCTAACATATTTGGTTAATTTTGAATTTTAGATATATAGATGAAATGGATATCTTGGATAACTTCTTCAGCAAGTAGTTGGATATAGTCAAATTATGAGATAGAAATATTTGAATGACTAAAGAGTTATAAACAATCAGGAATATTGGTTGTACCATGTACTTATAAATAGTACACTGTAAAGTTCAAAGATCATAAGTGAATTCAAACGAATTCAATGATATGAATCTTTGAGAGCATTATATTGTAATCTTTTTCTTAATGAGAAATAAGAAAAATGTTACCTTCCTAAATATTGTATGCTTTTCTTTTGTGTAAGAAAACAAAAAGAGAAAAACCCCTTTATTATAAAAAAATTTTGAGATTATTGACTAAATTTATTAGTGCACACACAATATTGCTTCATAAGCAAAAGTCTCCCGTGACACTAGACAACCAAGAGCAAAACTCTTACTCACATAACCTTTTAAATAAAGGGTAATTTCACTTTAGTCCTTAAAATTTTAAAAAAAAATCACTAAAAATATGTTGTTTTAAATATTAGTTGCATATATTCTTATATTTTTCATATTCAACACTTTTTTCTAGACATTTTTTGTCAAATTCAATTTCATCCCTAGATTAAACTTTTGTCATATTTTGTCTATTGAGTAAAAATAAGACGAATTTATGATTTTACCCTCAAAGTACTTTAATGGATGTAAAAT
This sequence comes from Khaya senegalensis, assembly GCA_032402905.1. NCBI lineage: Eukaryota > Viridiplantae > Streptophyta > Magnoliopsida > Sapindales > Meliaceae > Khaya > Khaya senegalensis. The sequence goes on along the minus strand of CP135542.1, from coordinate 6,675,911 downwards.
AGTTTATACGTCATCGGCTACAAAAGGACATTTTTTAAATATCCTAGGATGTCACGTTGCATGTTTAACTGAGAAGAAATGCAACCCTACTCCCGATTTTATCATTAATTAATAACTTATTTCGCAGCTGTACATATTTGACTTAGAAGATTTTATTAATCATTACTTAGTTTGAAAAGTCAGAAATGGAGTTACGAAGAAGGTCAAGTTGGGTGGGCGTGATGCACAATTTTTTATTATGATTCTCATGGAAAATATGGAACGATTATTCGCAATGTTAACTCAGAGAAGCCAGCTGGCCGGGTACCTATAACTAATCCCCTCAGTCCTTCAAAGCCAGCAATAAATAAAGATTTTTCTAACTACTAATTGAGGTTCATGTTTCAGCGGAAAAAATTAGAACAAGCAAGTCTCTAAAATCTATCTTAGTAGTTTTCTCATTTCCTTTTTCTATAAATTCCCTTACATGCTGAATTTTACCAAGACCAAGAACTCAGTTTTCTTTTATTTACAGTAAAATATTATAAAGCCAGCTGTGTGTGTAAGCGCTCGCACACATACAACTACTACTAGACCATAAGCGTTAGAGACACACAAACATCAAGAAAATGGAGTTAGATTTTTTGTGGTCGATTCTGGCAATTCTTGTAGGCACTTACATTGTTCTGTTTGGGATTCTGAGGAGAGTAAACGAGTGGTATCATGTTAGCAAACTGGGAGAGAAGAAAAAATCACTCCCACCAGGTGATATGGGCTGGCCTTTCTTTGGCAATATGTTTTCATTTCTCCGAGCTTTCAGATCCAATGATCCCGATACCTTCATCAACAACATCGTTAAAAAGTATCTCTCTTTCTTTGACAACATGTTTTTGTTGCATGTCTTTGTTTTGTTTAACAGTAATCATTCGTACAAATTGCAGGTATGGTCGAGGAGGTGTGTACAAGACCTACCTGTTTGGCAACCCAAGCGTCATAGTTTGTTCACCTGAAGCATGCAGACGGGTCTTGATGGACGATGACCGTTTTGCTCTTGGATATAGCACATCCATGAGTCGTTTAGCCGGAAGAACATTTCTTAACCTTCCAAAATCTGAACACAGGGGCCTACGCAAATTGATGACAAGTCCAATGATTAGCCACGACGCATTAGCCATGTATATAGAGAATATTGAGAATGTTGCGATTACTTCCATGGAGGAATGGGCTAAAATTGACAAACCCGTCCAGTTCTTTGACGAAACGAGAAAACTTTCTTTTAAGTTCATCATGCGTATACTCCTTGGTTCCAGTAGTGATTCAATTATTGAGGCAGTGGAGAAAAATTATAATGATCTACATTATGGATTTCATTCTTCGGCCATTAAAATCCCTGGTTTCCCTTTCTACAATGCACTTAAGGTAATATTTCATTGATGGTTTTATTTGTGGTTATCTAAAACCATGTTCCTGCATCATGGGCCCAAATTTTACTTGCTTTTGTCTGATTATGTTTTCTGAATAACTTTTGTCAATATGTTTTCAAGGGTGAATTTTGTTGATATGATTATCCTACGGCTGGTTTAATATTTATTAACGTATTGTCTATTTTTGCGATTGATAAGATGTTTTAAAATTGTAGAAATTGATATTTGAATTTTGATGAATTTCTTTTTTTTTTTTTTTTTAATCAGGCGCGAAATAAGTTAGTAAAGATCTTTCAAAAGGTAGTTGATGATAGAAAGGCAATGCAAAAAAGTGACAAGCAAAAGATAATGAGAGGCATGATTGATTTAATGATGGAAGCTGAATTTGAGAATGGTAAGAAGTTGGAAGATGAGGAGATTATAGATTTAGTTATCGTATTGTTGTTAGGCGCTCATGATGGCCCCACACATGCTATAATGTGGGTAATAGTCTTCCTACATCAGCATCCACAAATGTTGCAAAAAGCCAAGGTTCGATTCAATTCATTAGTTTATTGCTTCTAATTTGCAACTCAAAGAACACATTATTGTCGTGGATTATTATGTTTGTTAGGTTGAGTTAATCATCTTCGTCTAACATATAAAATTATTTTTGCAGCAAGAGCAAGAGGAGATTTTAAAGAAACGACCATCTACACAGAAAGGATTGAAGCTTCAAGAAATTAAACAAATGGAATATCTTGCTAAGGTAAACTTTATGTAGCATGACCATGAAGAAAATAATGGCTTTCCTTACTACTCGGTGAATGTAGAAAGCTACATATGTTTTTGGTGTAGGTAATAGATGAAACGTTAAGGATAATGAATTTGCCATTTTTGGATTTGCGACACGTGCAAAGAGAAGCTAATATCAAAGGTTAGTCAGTTTAAAAAATCGGTGCCTAATATTTTTCTTACACGTACTTGTTACTCTCGTGAATTATATTAAAAAATAAATAAATAAATTATACAAATACAGATTATATAATACCGAAAGGATGGAAAGTCTTGATTTGGAGTAGAGGTGTTCATATGAATCCCGAATATTTTCCTGCTCCAAAAGAATTTAAACCTTCGAGATGGGATGTAAGTTGGATATCTACCTAACACCATTTTTTTTTTCTTCTTCTTCTTTTTTCAGTAAACCAATAGTTTATGCGTTAATATTATTGTTCCATTGTGTATAGTTATCTGATAAACATCATTTTCTTGACTTGCTATTTGCTAACTTGTAAAAACAGAATCACGTGGAAGCAGGATCTTTCATTCCCTTTGGAGGAGGATCAAGGAGATGCCTTGGAATTGATGTGGCCAAACTAGAAATCTCCATTTTTGTTCATTATTTTCTTCTTAATTATAAGTGAGTTTACTTTTTCAGAATTACTATTTTGTTCTTGCAACTAACACAATTAGTTGCCAAAAGGAAAATGGAAAATGTAAATGAATGATATTGGAAATACTAATTTTTACTTTCTTCCTGTTTAATTTGCAGGCTAGAACAACTTAATCCTGGAAGTCCAATAGTCTACTTACCTACCACAAGGCCTTCGGATAATTGCCTTGCAAGAGTTATTAAGCTCAAATAATCATTCAAGCTTAGAATTGAAGCATCATAATGCTTTTCCCTTTCTACAAAAAATCAAGATATTCTTGAACTTCAAATAATTGTTATTGTCAAATAAACAATAAATTTAAATTTGGTACACCTCATTGTATGGTAGTAATTAGTGATTGTATTGAACTAATTATATTCTCTAATTTTGTGTAGCAGAAGCTTTTTTAACTAACACTCAACTATTAACTATAACTATTAGAATATAAAAAGGATAAAGTAGAACATCAATAAAGCATAAAACCAATTAATGCAATTGTAGAAACAAAAAAAAAAAAAAGAAAAAGAAAAAGAATACAAAATTTAACGAGGTTTGGCGTAAATGCCTACATTCTCGAGTACTGCTGAAAGCTTCACTATTTTCAAATAGAACAATTACCAAATTTGGCTAAAATACAAAACCTATAAGCGAGCAGGGATACAAGAGATAAAGTACAAACTATAAAGATCTTACGTGAAATTAGAACCTCACAAATGAACTCAACTGAAAATTGTATATACGATAATTGAAATTAACCAATGGGCTTTTTTTACAAGTCAAAATCCAAACCCCAAAAATATATTCCAATATGTGAGATACTGGAATATGACAATTTAAGCCAAGCAAGACAAATCTCCACCTAAGTTTAATAGGCCAGTCTTTTCCAAAGGATTCTTTTGGTTTTTTGCATATACCCTATCAAAATTAGTAACACCTCCAAATGGGCTAAATGGCATGAGCAAACTCGTAGTAGATTGATTAAGTTCAAACAATGATTGATCTTGACCATTGTCATCACCTTGATTAACATATCTAAAGGATTCTCAGTAATCTCACTCTTCTTAATCAAAATCACTCCATCAACAATCTAATAAACAAAATGATACGAACATTAATATGCTTTGTACGAATATAGTACACTAAATTGTTTGCTACATAAATGGCACTTTAATTGTTAAAATAAAGAGTACCATTCTTCTAAACAATTTTCAATCTAATATTCTTGTAACCAATAACTTTCTCTACAGCCTCTGTGATTTGCCATATGTTCTGCCTCTTTAGTAAACAAAGCAAGTGTAGCTGCAACATTGACATACAACTCACTGGTTTCTTAGCAAAGACAAATAAATAACCAATAATATATCTACATTTATCCAAATTACTAGCATAATCAGAATCAACATAACCAATAATACATTAATCACGTGTATCATCCTACTCAAAAATCAATCCAACATCCACAATATTAGACAAATACTGTAGAATTGATTACAAAGTTTGTCAATGTTCTTTACCAGCATCATACATATACCTGCTTACAATTTCAACTACATGTGAAATGTTATGCCTTATACACATCATAGCATACATCAAGTTACCAACTGCATTAGAATACAAAACTTTTAATGTATATTCTAATTATTCTTTTGTACTCATTGATAACAATGCACTCAACTTGAAATGAGGAGCAAATATAATACTTGCAGGTGTTGGCCAATCAATAATACCAAAATGCTATAATACCATCTTTACATATTGCTTTTGAGTCAAACAAACCTTATATTTTTCTTTATCTATATTAATCTCCACACAAATAATCTTCTTAGCTTCACTCAAATCCTTCATCTCAAACTATTGATTTAAATTAGCCTTTTATTTTTCAATTTTTTCAACATTCTTTGAAGCCATCAACATTTTATCAATATAAAAAAGTAGATAAATGAAAGACTCATGACATAGCTTGCAAAAATACATGTAGCTCTTAAGTATCACTCTTCCAAAGAGAATTCATTTCTTTATTCATAGCTTTCTTTCATTGATCAAATTTTAGACGTCTAACTACTTCTTTATAAATGGAAAGAATATCATCATCTACAATTGAGAGTGCATAAGACGCCATATCAATAAAGTGAGCATGACTATGAATTTCATGTTTTGGCCAATTAACTACAATTGGTAGTGTTTTTGAGGTTCTTAAATGAAAATCTCTTCCTTATTTTCACTAACCATCTTTACCACAAGTATCATCATCTGTTTTAACAATACGAGTTGGCTAATAGTTTTATTAAACTTTAACTATTTTATAGTACAATTGATATGATATTCTTTTTTATTTTATTTAATTTAGCATGGTAAATTGATTAAAGGTATATCCCTATTAAACATAATTTGTATTTAACTTGGATACTGAAGATAGTATATCCCTTCATTCCCAAAATAATTCCCATGAAAACAACTTTCTTAGCTCTAAAATCCAATTTAAACTCTTTCCATGATAATAAACAATAGAGCCAAAATCATGTAATGAATTTGATCATTACAGTTTTTTCAAATTGTACCTCTAATAAAGTTTTTCTTCTAATTGTTGTCAGTGGTAATCAATTAATGAGATGACACGTATAAGTCATTGTTTCAGCCCAAAATTTCTTGCACTACTACACATTGAACAACATACACAGAACCTTTTCCAATAATGTTCAGTTTATGCGATCTGCCACCCCATTCTATTGTGGTGTACTTCTAACTGTGAAGTGTCTTATAATACCTTAATCTTGACACACTTTTTGAAAAGGATCATTGGCAATGCTCACCATTATTAGCTACAAAAAAAAAAAAAAAAAGGAAAAACCTTTATGATCTCACTCTTTATAATTGAAAAACTACTCCTTGTAAGGACAAATATGATAATTACAACATAAATCCAAAATCCACTCAGAAGATCGAGATGTTAAAAGACAAACTAACTAGTGCAAAATATGTTTTATCTTCATTATGCTTAATGACATATGCACCAAAAGTAGCCTTGCCTTAACTTTTTTTCTTTCTTTTGTAACTTCAAACAATCTTTCTTTCAACTCCTTTTTCATGATAAAAGGCATAGTCATTTTTATTAGGTTTTCTTGTTGAATGTTATCGTTCTTTTTTCTCTTGTTTATGGCTTTGAATTCTTCCTTTTACTATTGATTAATCCCTATTCTCTTTTTTTATCTTTCTTTGAAATTTCATAATTGTCTAATGTTGCATACACTTCTTCGAGGGACAATTTTTCTTTGCCATGAATAAGAATAAAACACAAAGGATCTAACTGATCAAGAAGAGATCTTATCAAAAGCAAAACTATTTTCTCATCTTTGAATGTTTCATTTAAATTCAACAAATTAACTATCAAACAATTAAAATTATCAATATGATCAATGATGCTCATACTCAATTTCAAATAATATCAATAAATTATCTTAAACAAATAAAACCAACTAACATTATATATATATATATATATATATATATAATACATT
>CP135542.1:6618779-6669241 GCA_032402905.1 Khaya senegalensis | reverse complement strand
GAAAGATACATTTGTTAGTAAATTACAAAAGGTGCTAGAAAGTAAATATATATATATATATATTTACTTTCTAGCACCTTTTGTAATTTACTAACAAATGTATCTTTCATGAATGGATTCTTTTGTGCTCCACAAAGACACGGGCGAATAATACTATAACCTTTTACATTCATTTTCGCCCAATCTCTCACACTAATATCATTGCTTTTATTTTTTTGAAACTATATCTATATTTTGTCAACACAACCCATCCATTACCTCGCTCAGCCGTAGGCCAAAATTATTTCAACCATCAACTTTATCCACATTAATTGCTGCATTTGTCAATGATATCATATTTGCCAATGCTAGCAATGATGCTATAATTTTTGCCATTTATGCTTTATACCACAGTTTGGTAAACAAACAAATAGTACTCAAAAGACAATTCCTTTATAATACAATTTCTCTCTATAGGAACTTCCTTAAACAATACCCAAACTCTAAGCTAATTATCATATTTAATACAATTAGACAACCAAATTTTTACCAACTCTACAACTCTCATACTACTTGTTGTGCAGCGAAAACTTTCTTTTTCTAACACACAACTACTAACTATAACTATTTAACTATAGTAAGTATAAAGCAGAATATCAATAAAACAGAAAATCAATAAATATAATAAAAGAAGGAGAATATAAAATTTAATGAGATTTGGTATAAATATATACATTTTCTATGTTGCTGAAAGCTTCACTGTCTTTAAACAGAATAATTAAAAAATTGAACTAAATTACAAAACCCAACAACAAGCATGTGTACGAAAATTAAATTACTATGGAGTATCTATATGGAATACTTAAAAATAATCAATGGTCATTTTTTATAAGCCAAAACTCAACACCCAAAATTATATCCCACCAATTTGGGATATTGGAATTTGGCTATTTAAGCTAAGCCTGACATATAATGCAATATTGTGTTTAATGTCGCAACATGTACAATAAAATAGTACAAAATCATTTAGAATTCAAGATAGAAAGTTATGATAATGACATGCGTGCATGTGTAGGTGTCATTCTAGATCTTGAAAAAAGGTGAGTTACAAACGGTTCATATAGTTTAAGATGCCTCAAACTTGACCAATATCAGTTAATATATGTGACCTCTCGATTGCAACTCGGACTGCTTAATATTGAGATTTGTAGTTTTTATTTTATTTTTATTTTTATTATTATTATTTATTTTTTACTTTAAGGAATCTTTTGATTGTTTTCTTTTATTATAGAAAGTTAAATTTAGTTTAGAAGTTGTAGATAGAATAAGGTCTATATTGCCATTCATAGTTTCTATTTTATTTGGTATTTTAAGTTTTTTTTTATTTTTTTATTAAGAAAAGTTAATATTCAGTTAAAGAGTTGTAGATGGAATAAAACCTCAATTTTTATCTTTTAAATGAAGGAATCTTAGTTGATTTACAATTCTTAGTTATAAAAGGGCTAAGAGCCCTAATTTGTTATTCATTTTTTTATATCATTTAAAACTTATTTTCAAGAATTTATGTTTCTTTCTATCCTTTACATTTGCACTTTTGTCACTTGACTTTAACATTAAAGAATAAAAGCCTCAACTGTTCAATCAAACATTCTTTTATTTACCTTTATCTGAACAATATGTAAATATTATCACACCTCTAAGTTAGTGCCAACCTAGCACTTGAGAGTGAACAATGCCGCATGTACAGTAACTCAAGGGATTTTGTTCATCAACCTATAAAATTAAAAATAATTATTACTTACTTTAATTTACTTATAAATGTTACAAAATTAACAATTCTAATTTTTAATAAAAATGACAAATATATATATATATATATATTAGAGAACTAAATTAAATAAAATTTTTAGATTTTAGGATTTTTATTAATTTTGTTAAAAAAATATTTTATTGGGGAGATGAGTAAATAATATTTTGAGAGTCTTTTTTTTTATTCGTTATTAATCTTGCATTAATATACTCAACAAATTAACTCAATAATTATAATTGAACAGTTAATTTAATTATTTTGATAAATTTTATTTAATTAGTAAAAAATAAATCTATTTTATATATGCTAAAATTTAAATTGAATAATTTTTAAAATATTCTAAAAATATGTGAATATAAAAAACGAAGAAGTAAGGCGGAATCGACAATTATCCCCCTCATCATCCGGTCTCCGAAAAAAAGGGCGATAGGTTTTTGATAGATGTCTAACTCCATCACTCACTGATCTATGATCCTCACCAAGCAAGGATTTTTGACATCCATATATGTATATGAATGATTTGATGAAAGTTCTTCTGGAATTGAGTCTGAATTAAACTATTGGATTCCTCAGATCATTTCTTTATTTTAGTTACCTTGTATGGGCTAGTCTAAGTTTAGTATGGATAAACAAATCAAGTTTCTGCGTGAAATGAGGAAGGTTGCTTTCTTTTAGAAGAATGACTCTTCGGCCATTAATCTCCCTTCCCCTTCTCTCCCTGCTATTATTAGTTTCCAATAGAGGATAAAATTTTCATTAACTAACAACATTACATGTCCGTATGGATCCGGTTTGATTGAATGAATGCGCCTAGTTAGCCTGTTAAGAATCAAGTTTTAGGTGCAAATACGCTTACCATAACACTCATTCACTTGTAATAAGAAATTTAAAAAAAATAAAAATTGAAGAAAATGATAAGCAGTAAAATGGAAAGGATAAAAGGGTCTTAATTACACGAAGATGCAGAATTACAGCACAAATAAAGAGTGGAACCAAGAAAGATGAAACTTAGGAGCAGAATATTATTAAGAGTATTCTAATGAGCAGCATCTTCCTCTTCACAGAATTTGGTGTATTCCTTGGGACCCATCAAGGATTCTAATTCAGAAGGGTTGCTAGGCTTCACTTTGATCATCCATCCATCTTCATATGGGCTTGAATTGATCTACAATAAATAATATTTATTAACAATTCATTACTCAAATTGATTAATCGTCATAGTGGGTAACTAAGGTTAAGGAGGAATAGACAATTACCAAGCCAGGAGATTCAGTGAGCTTGGAGTTAACCTCAACAATTTCACCAGAGATTGGGGAATTAATATCACTTGTTGCTTTCACACTTTCAACAGCCCCGAAGCTACTGCCTTGACTCACTGATCCATTTGCTTCAGGCAGCTCTACAAACACAACCTCTCCAAGATGATCCTGTACGAGTATGTGCTGGACATTAGCTAGCAGCTACCAGGTAAAAATAGATATTTATCCAACGTTGCAATTATGAATTTCAATCTAAATATTGAACTTTTCAAGCTTGCTTATGTCACAATACTATTAAACTTGAAACCAAAAACTTTAAAAAAGAAAAAAAAAAATGGTTAAATAAAAGCAAGGCTAAGGATGTGTGTATGTGTAATCATGTAATCATTGAGATGATATAATGAATAGCTTGTTCGTCGAATACTTTTGTATATATCTTCTTCTTCTTCTTCTTTGGGCTATTTTTGTTTACACGTATAAATAATTGAAAATTTTTATTAACTTGGTGCTTAAAAAAAAAGAACAATCCAATAAACAGAGCATACGGAAAAAAGATTGTGAAAAAAGAAAAGAAAAGAAAAGAAAAGAAAAGGACGAGAATAATAGAAGACCTGAGCATGATGAGTGATGCCGATGGTAGCCAGAGAGCCTTCATGCTTCACCCATTCATGAGACGATGCATACTTCAACCCATCCAGAACTAAAATATATATATATATATATATAATATATAATAATTAAATCCTCTTCAGCAATTAATCAAACAACAAAAATATTGCTATTAAGTGGAAAAGGAAATGGAAATGAAAGTACCAGCACGAGAGAAGCATCTGGAGAGGGAAAACGCAGGAGAGACGAGAGTTTTGGAGGCACAAGAAACTCTGAGAGCATTGGCAGTAGAAGAAGCCCACATTCTGAGTGCCATGATTATCGTAGCTCAGCTCCTCCAAGCATACAGAGGAATGGGAATATCAATTAATTAATTAATAATAATAAAAAAATAATAATAATATCAGATAGATAAAGAAAGGAAGGAAAAGCAGTACGTGTAGTGCGTGGGCTGGTTTTATCTTGTTTGAATGGTGGACAACGAAAACCTCATCCTTCCCTTAAATTACACCCCTACAATCCCAACACCTTCACCCATCTATTATTATGCCTTTGTTTTTTTATTTTTTTTTTTTTTAACTTCCTGCTCTTTTCTACCCTAATTCATTTTGTCCTCCATGATACCCTTTTTCTTATCTTTTCTTTTCTTTTTTGTTATATGGCCTAATTATAAGATTGAAAAATAATTATAATTTACTTAAAAAATTTATTTTATTTGTGGACAAAATTATCTTATCTTTAATTTTTATTTTCACTGTTATTTTTTTTTCATTTCATTGCAAATTTTTTTTATTTTTTTATCTTAATTTTTAATAAATTTAACGAAAGGGACGATAAATTCTCGCGGGACATGCAAAATATATCTATTTTATTTATTTTATTATTAAATATTAATAATAAAATTTATATTTTTGATTGTATTATATTCTAAATAATGAGACCACTATATTTTGATTGAAAGTAAAATATATTATTACAATGGGGGAAATAATAAATCATCACATTTTATTACTACTGAATATATATATATATATATATATATGAAAATCAAAATCAGGGGGGAATGAGATTAGAGAGCTCAGTAAATTAAAAATGGGATAGGGGTTTTATGATTATTATTATGATTATTATTCAGTAATAAGTCACGTGGACAAATGCGATAGAGGAAAAGCAGATCAAGTCATTTCGAAAGGACCATTCAATAACCACTAGGAACACGAACCAAAAGGAAAAGACCCGAAGCCATCATTAAAAACTGATAGGATTTTATGCACAAGCGATTTGTCCCAAATTAACAAACTCTTATTATTATCAATGGGAAACAGAAATTAAAAACAAATTTGCAATCTCAATTTGAAAGACAAAAACCCAAGCTGTTTTTGTTTAATTTCTTCTTTAATTTGTATTGATAGGTGTTCTTGTTTCGGTGACCAGAAACAACTTCAATTTGATCGTATTCTTTATTTTGTCCAGAAATTGAGAAACAAGAAGAACTCTCTGTCCGTATATAAATCAAACTGTATGGGAGAGATTTTAACAAAAGCACCAATCAGAGTAACGAGAATCATTAGGTTGTAGAGATCACTGTCAAAACGATTGGCCCAGCTCGTCCCTCTCGCCTCCCTCTATCCTCTCCAATTAAAGTACGTTTTCTCTCCTCTTTTCAATATGTATATATCTTCATCGGATACTGTTTTTTTTTTTGGGGGGGTTTTGAATTAGTCGGTGTTGTCCTCTGTGTAGCATTATTAACATTTACTCAGATAGCTGTTGTGAAATTATGATCAATTTATTATGTGAAAAGTCTAATGATTGTTACTTTGGGAAATCCTGTGTTTTCTTTTGGGGTTTTCCGATAATTAAGAGATGAGCGCAACAGTGGTGGCACATTTTTTAATGAAACTGTGTGAAGTCAGTGGCAGAATTACAATGAATAGATGTATATCTGACATTCGACAACAGCATTTGTTAAAATGGTAATTGCTTCTGGGAAAATGTTTCCTTAGAAATTTGTTGGGATTTGCAGTGTTTAAAGTAAAATATTTGTTGTTTGAAGGTGGCATCTGTGATGTCGTTGTTTCGTACACCTGTATGACATGTATCATAGATAACTAAGACAGTAGTTAAGATGGGTTTGTTTATGTTGGCTAGAATTAAGTGTACTGCATTATAACATTTTATTTTCTCTGATGTACCCATATCATTGAGCCTTATATCTATTGGTAAAGCCTCTTAGGTAAAAACTTTGAGATGTGAAAGCTGGTTGTGCCGAAACATGTGAATGTATTTGGTATGTGATTGTATTGGGGTATCAAACATCAATGTTTTCCTGCTCTTGTATCCTCTTCTACTACTAAGTCTATATATATGAACAAGAATTCAAATTAGCAATTTGATAGGACATAAATTTTGTTTGGTTTCTGAGTTCACATTATGTCTGATTATTTTTTATTGTGCGGGTTTGTAAGATTGCAGAAGAATGCAGATTGCAATTTTTACCGGGTTATTATCAATTTCAGGGTCTTTTTTATGTGTTTCAGCTTAAATAATGTACATAGAAGTGAAACTATGTGAGTTTAAATGTTTAAATGGATAGTGCATAGTCTGATGAGATAGAGGCCTCTATGTTTCATTTCACTGTGATAGAATTATCAAGTCACCATATATCTTTCGGTTTAGGATGTCCGGACCAAGTTGACATGTTTTGAAAATGTTTAACAGTGCCAAATGTATATTAGTAAAAGATATTTTAGTGATTTCTATGCCTTATATCCTAACATTACAAATGTTTCAAGAATGTAGTTGAATTGCATTTGAGTTTTCTCTTTTGAATCTTTACATTGTAATTTAATTTTCTCTCTTACTGAAAAAGAAGGTTTTAGCTGGTAAATATTCTGAATATGCTGTTCATTGTGGATTGTTATGATGTGCTTGTACTATTTTTATTGTAATTAGGTGCATAATTTGAGAAAATTAATTGCCAAAAGTAATCATTTACCGATAGAGAATTTGAGGCTTATTTTGCGAGGATGACAGTGAAGATAAGGCTGACTTGTATCTCCAACTTCAGTGATGGTGGTAATAATTCTGTTGTTAATTAGCCCTTGATTCAATATATTATTCCTATGGGAGTTCTTTGCATGTAAACACTATGCTTTCTGGACTTTAATTTCCTTTCAAAATAGCCCTGTACTAACAGATTTAGATAATTTTTAACCATTTCAAAGCTTTATGACAGTGGAAAAAATGAGAATGTATTATATATGATTCTTTTTTTATATTATAGGGTTTGATCAATGTGATACTTGACATGTATAAATTGTTAATTTTCTTGGTAAAGTGACAGAAACAGAAGAAAGTAAAGGAAAGGAATAGTAAGTTAGAGAGTTGGGAGAAATTGCCCCTAGTTTCATTCCTTTCACTCTCGTCACTTCTCCTCCTCTTTTTAGTTCACTGCATATTACTTAGTTTGCTTTTTTAATTCGAAACAGGTTGCTTAATTACAGCATCTGTTAACCTTCAACCCTAGCACTTAACAGTAAATTTGAAACAAGTTCTCTTGCTCTTTAAAATATTTCACTGACATGTTAGATTCACAGTTGGTCATGGACCCAGTTAATGTTCTCTAGTCTTTTCAAGTCCAGAATGAGTCACTTTGTTGCTGTCCTCAGTCTTCAACTTTTATATCAAACCTAGTTGGTTCAAAAACCTAATTCCATATTAGTGCAAATTTCTTTCTTTTTGAATCCCAACCACCCCATTCATCATTTTCTATCGCCACGGTCCACTAAGCGAGCTTATGACGGGAGCTTTGCCTGTATCTTAATTGCTGTTTTAACATATGCATTGAGTTACCCAAGACCAAAATTGACTTGCTTGCCGCAAAATAAATAGTTGAAAATAGAGTGTTCCCCATTTCTAATTGCTTATTTTTATTTGCAAAACTGCATGATTATTGTCTATAATATTTTGTGTTAAGCATAGGCTTTATAATTTAGCATATTGGCTTACATGTTTGATGATGTATATTGGTAATGAATCTAATAGTTCCACTTCAAGAATCAAAAATCTTGCTTATCCAATGTAACTGAAAGTAAATATCCATCAGCTTAATTTGATTCACTGACTCAAAACTTTACTTGTAGAAATCAAAGATTAAGAAAAATTACTTAATTTATATTTCAATTTTTTGGTAATTTTTTTCTTAGTTGAAGCATGTATAATTGCATAAGTTGAATTACAACTGCATGTCATCTTGAAGATAGATCTACTTACTAGTTATTTATTATAGGTATATGCAATTCCTGTATTATTTGGTTTAGATTGTAATGAAATCCTGATTGGGTTATGTTGGCATATGTCTGTTAATATGTTTGATGTTTTTACCCACCCCCAATTTCAAGATTTTGTGGTTGCTGCTGTCAAACCGAAGCCACCAGCTAAACATCTTGGAGAAGATACTTAGGTGATGATGATATAGATGCTGTAATTGAATTAGTGATATCCTTAAACTCAGTTGTCACTTCAATGCACAAACATTTGTCAGTTGAATTCTTTTTTCTTTTTTTCCCTCTTAATATTTGAATCTCCAAAGTTTCAGCTCCCACAGTCTACAGTGGAAGAGGATGTTTCTTTGATAGATATACTTCTGATGGTAATTTTCTCAATCAGCCTAAAGATGTGGGCTGTTATAATTCTACAGTTTATCTTTGCACCTATTGCTCGTAGCTGGGATCTTGGATCTTTATATGTAAGTGTCCTTCATATTGGTTCCACTTGCTTATGAATGCATAAAATTCATTTTTTATTTCTTTTGTTCTTGGATATTACTTGGTTAGACATTTCACTATAGATGTAGAAGTCAACACAGGTTGTGTATTCAGTTTGTTTTCCATTGGTGATTTTTTTTGGGCTCCTCCTTGCTTTAGCCTAGGTAGAATAGACCCATTTGAAAAATGCATTGAAAGAAAACGAGAATAAGGATACACTTCAGCATATTTTGTCACTTGGTGTATCATAAAGCTTTCGATTTTTATTGAAATAGCAAATTAAGCTTTCTGTTTATGAAGTTACCATCTGGAAGTATACTCTTTTCTTTGGTTATCTTGGAAAATTATGCTTATTTTGAGCTCATACAGAGCATTGGCTTCAACTTTTCTTATTGATTGTACTTAGAGGCAAAAAGGACCTTATTTTTAATTTTTGACTGGTAAAAGATGGGAAGAAATCTAACTTCTGTTTGAGTTGTCCAACCTAAACAGAAATCGCAACAGCTTCTGAAATAGCTAATTTCATGTTATCTCACTTGCTTCCTGTGAGTGACAGCTAAAGAAATAATTGGAGGAATAATTAACAGCCTCATTGGCCTTTACTCATCTTTGGATCCTAAGTGAAACCCGGAGGTTTAGACTGATTTGACACCTTGATTTTTTGCACTACTATTGCCTATATTTACCTGGGATTGCTTGCAGGACAATGATTTTGATACTGCGATTCCTTGTTACTGCTTTTTATTCAGATACTTGGGAAAGCATTCTCTATCATTTTCCTGAATCTTGGACAGCATCAACCTGGAGACGTCAGGTATTACCTGGAGATTCGCAGGAAGGATAATGACTTGCTCTTGACATGATTAATTGTGCTTTAATTAAAATGGGACTTAAAACTGATGAGAGGAAAATATAATGGGGAAATATTACATCAACAAGTTAATGAAGCATCCATTTGCAAGGAAGAAAAGCGATTGAAATATAATGGGCGGCAGTGGGTGTTGTTGGTTTGTCAAGGAATAAAAACCTTATTGCATGCTGATATGATTATGGGTGGAAAATCTTGTATTTTCCCATTGTGTTTTCTTAATTGTTTGTAGTGGTAACCCCATTGAACTGAATTTCCCTGGAGTGTCTCACTTTTTCTTTTCTATCTTTGCCGTGCATATTCTATCTTTAATGATGATTTCAGAGAGCTACCTGGCACCCTTAACGCTGATCGTCTGGATAGAGACATTCGGGCAGGCCAATTTTGAGCCTATGGAGCACCAATCATGATCATGGAATGTACTGAGTCCATAATTTCTTTTAAAAGAAAATGTACACAACTGCATTAGAACTACTGACTGTAGCCAACCATCAAATCATTTTCTTTCGTGGGTTTTGGCAACCCTCCTTATATACTAAAATAAGATTAGCGCAAATACAGTTTTGTGTTAGAATGATGAATTGGCGACACTTATGTAAGATGAACGAGGATTTTCATTTGGAATGACAAGAATTAGAGTGGAAATGAGAACTTGAACCTGTCTGAGCTGTGAAATTCGCCAAACTTTCCGATTAGAGAGAGGAACAAAGTTGTTGAAGAGATCTTCCATAACCATTTCCTATGCTTGTTAGTTTTCACTTGGAAGCCAGCCAATATGAGCATGCATTTGCATATGGCCCGTAAACCCATGTGGAAAAATTAACAGTATCTCTTTAGGAATCAGATTTTATTTGAGATAATATATTCGCTTGCAAATCATGTGATAAATGAAATAGTTGCTTCTTTAATAGAAAGAATATAAGTTGGTCAAATGGTCAGTAGCAAAGTGTAGGCACAGATTTTCTTCTCCACTAATGTTAATGTTATCCTTTTATCAATTGTCAATCGTTTGTTGTAGCCGATGCCCGTTTATGTGGACTTGAAACAGATTATACATCATATTCATAGATCTCCACCGTAACATGTTACAATTGGGACTATCAGGATCTGGGCCAACTGCAACCACAAGAAAAGACTAGTAGAAATTGCCACCAACCCAATGCCCTGAATCTACATTTTTTTCTTTTTTTTTTTTTCACATAAAACAACCTATCGCAAAACATAAATTAATAATACTAAAATACAAATTATTTTTTATATATAAATTATTATAACAATATTATATTATTATCACATATTTTATACTTTTACTCACATAATTTTTTATTTATTTTGATAAAAATATAGAATTTGTGGATATGATGTAGTACCATTACACGAGTTTGTAATATAATATAATTGAATAAAATTATAAAAGATACATATTATTATTTTTTAAAATACAAATTCTTGTGCTAAACATTAATATGTGTATTTAATAAAATATAATCTTAACTGGTTAAAATATTGAAAAAAAAATTAAGTAATAATTTGTGTAATAAAAATGATAGTTGTGGAACCTAATATTAAAGTATTGCATGTCATGTAATAGTTGAAAGTGTAGCAAGACCCAAGAGGTTAATGTTCAATCCTAGATGTAGTTCAACAAAATTGGAACCCAAAGTTGTCCGCTTGGCTTTGGTTCGAAAAAAAAATATTATTTATTTATTTATTTATATATATTTATATATATATATATATATATATATTCGGGGATTACAACAACTTTCATACTCAAATAAATACTCAGAAAAACATTTCAAAAAACAATTTTTTATTTATTTATGGGACAAAAGAGAGAGAGAAAAAATTGAATTATCAATTTTGTTTTTATAGTTTCTGTAATTATGACTTCCAAGATTTTAGGCTCCGATATCAACCATTTACTAGTACATGACTTACTAATTATGTTATTAACTTTAATGCAAAATCATGATCAATTGTGTTTGAAACTTCCAAGTAGTTATTAATTTATTAATTGATGGATCATCAACCCATTATTTTGTAAACTTGGTCTCTAAACTTCCTACCAAGTTTTTGCTCATGAGTTAATGATTAATCTTCTTACAAACTTCTCTTTCCATTTTTCTTTTTTCTTTTTTTTTTAATTATTTTCTACACTTTGAGAATGACCCCCATGCCATGCCATGCCTTGCCTTGCATGTTCGCCTACTCCTACCATGTTTAGGTTTAATCTGTTAACCAACAAATCTACTTCTTTAAATTAAATTACAGTATGCCCTATGTTTATTTTAATTTTATACAATCTTTAAAAATATTATCTTGTCAGATCTATCAAATTTCACAAGAAAAATTTTAAATAGAACAATCTTACCATGTTAGTATTATTAACGTGGTAAAATTATCCAATAAATAAAATAAGAGTAAATGTTTTTCACTAATTATTGATGAAAAAAGTTAACAGGGAGATTCATATATTTTTCTCACTATATTGATTGAATAATGAGTCGATTTATTGACCTTTTTATTCACAACCAATAAAAATATTTTTTTCACCCAATTGAACAGACGGTCTCATCACATCAACATTGCCGATGTGATAGAACTGTTTTACTTAAAATTTTCTCAAATTCACAATTCCTACTATTTATAAAATTTTCTTATTTAACTTCCAATTAAGTGTTTTAAAGGAAAAAAATTGAGTTATATTTAAAATTTATATTTTTTATTTAATAATTTTTTAAAAATAATAAATTAATTTTTATTGTGATTATTTAGAGATAAGATATTACTTAGTCACCCACAGTTTTCCAATCTTTGATTAAATTTAAATTATAAATTTTAATTAATCCAATATAAATAAATACTAATTTACATATAATATTAATATATATAATTTGATCATTATTTTATAAACTTAGAAAATAGTTCAAAAGAAAAAGGGAAGCAATGCGAATTTTATTAAATCAAATAAATATAAATGGAATAATGATAACTAATATGGTTGGTTACTCCCTTAAGTATGCACACTTTAATACATCATCTTGTTAAATATAAAAATTTTTTATTTAAAAAAAAAAAACCCGAATGGAGTCACTTACTTGATTCTCAAGTCTATAGAATAGAATGTTTTAGTTTTCTTAATTAGTGTATAATTAATTAAAAAGAATCAACATTCAATTGAGTGGGCAAGTCCAGCCATTTAAGTTATTATTTTTTAAATTTTTATTTATTTATTGTCTAACGTTTTGCATATGTAAAAGTCACAAGTGATTAAGACATCAAGGAAAGCAATAAGCAAAGACTGGAGAGAATAAAGCAAAGCTTTTGCACGTAAACTTAAAGCTTTTTATCTTTATTTATTTCCTTTTATTAAAAAAAAAAACATTTTTTTATTTGTTCTTAATGTTTAGGATTAAATTTATTTACTTTTTAAGTTTAATGATTGTAAATATTCAAAATATCTTAATTTCAAATGCTTTAAAATATATATATATATATATATACACACACACACACACACACAAACGAATGGTATAATTAGATGATAGTGTAAAAATTATATTTAAGAAAATTTATGTATTTTTTATGATAATATTTAAAATATTTTTTAAAAATTAATATTTAATTTGATTTTTCATTAAATAATAATTGAAATTTTTTTTCTATTTATTTAGTTAAACATTATAAAATTAATTTATTACGAATATAAATTGAAAAAGTAATATAGGGTTTGGGAAGTTTTTCATGTTGAAGGATCACACGTTAATTTTATAGATGCCATGCATTGAGTTTCCTTCTAATTCGCTTTCAAGAATAGCAAAAAGAAAATATGATTGCGGACGCTGGAGCGGCTATATATAACTGAATTTCACAAAGTCCATTTCTTTTTTACCAAAACCAATATCTTTAATCCCAACAATTTCTTCTGTTTAAGTCATCATAAATATTGACATGAATAAAAATAAATAAATAAATTACAAAACAATTGAATGTAATTAAAATGTATGTTGGTGTTTTTCAAATTATATTTTTTAAAAAGAAAGTACAATAAATTAATTTATGGTATTAAAAATTAAAATAAAATAAATAAATAAGGGTTTGGCTTTGTTACATCTAAGCAACAAAGTTACATTCAAACTCATATGTTTGTTTGATTGGCCTAATTTTGATCTTAACAGTTAAAATCGATTTTAAATTTTAAAAGGAATGAAACAACTGACTACCAGTTTTAGTGGCAACATTAAACTCATTTTTGGTTCTTCTTCTTCACTCTTCTTGCTTTCTAACCTATATACATGCTTCCGCTCTACATTTTTAATTTGTTCTCCTTTGTATTACCAACATTAAACTCATTCAACAATTACCGTAATCAAATGTCAAAACTTGTCTCAAAAAAACTCTAACTTACATTTAAATATTAGCATTTTTGTCCAAACCTGCATCACATGTTTACACTTGCACCGAGTTCTATTGTATCGCACCAACCTACTTTATAAGGCACTGCAATATTGAGTGACTTCATTTCATTGGAGTAGGTGAAAATGCGAAATGTTGAACTATTGTTAGTATGTTTGTATGGTAATTGGTGTTTTAGTTGTTAATAATGTATGCAAAAAGGTTTAAACTTATGTCTTATTTGAAATAAAATGTCAAAATATATAAATATTTCCCTCGGAACAAACCCTAACTACATACCTAATCTAACTCTAAATCTCAACAAAATGCAAATATATATTATAGAACCATGACAATTATGTTTGTATCCTGATTTGGTGGTTTTTATGAAATTAGTTATCAATTTGTGAAAGTTAGTATCAACTTATAACTTGATTCCATGAGTTATTATTTTGTGTTTCATGTGTTTGAACTAATTTACTAGGATTTCGATGTAAAGTCTTGAAAATGTAGTTAATATCAATTTATAACTTGATTCCATGAGTAATATTTTTTATTTTATTTTATGTGTTTAAACTGATTTATTATGATTTGGTGCAAGGTCCTGTAATTATAGTAAATTAAAATTTTATATTATTAAAAATTTAGAATATAAATTAGTGCCTAATATTAATAAATTTAAGTATAAAAAATTAAATAAGAATGAGTAAATTAATATTTTAATTATAAAGAATAAAAAATTAAATATAAATTTATCTTTTAATCAATTAATTTAATTTTAGAAAAGAAATGGAGGTATATTTTTATAAAATTTGTTATAAAATAAAATTATTATAAATTTTAAGAAATACATATTATAAAATTTTTAATAAATGATAATATAATAGACGTTAATATTATTATTTATCATGGTATTTATGATGAAAGCAAACATACATGCTTAGTTTGATGTATTATATAGATATTATTTTAATTAAAATTTTTTTTATTTATAAATATTAATTAATAAAAAATATATTATTTGTCAAAATCATATTATTTTGATAAAATAGCAAACAAAGATCCATCCATTCACATAGTTAAAAGAACTAAAATAGAGAGAGAGAGGGGACGTGGGTGGGCTTTGCACGCGTATCTTGTGACTTGATAATTTATTGAATTATATGCTGTTTGTCGTTTTGCTCCAGAAATTTCTGAAAGCCAAATCAACGCTTTTGACTTGCAGCCTGAGATTTTCTTTCCCGCCTTTTTTTTTATTTTATTATTTGAAATTTAAATTAAAAGAGTTAATTCTTTAAAAAGAATTAATAATTATTTCCATTTCGTTTGATTTATTTTCTTCTTTTAACAATTGGACCCAATTGTGTCAAAAGCTCCCTCCCAAATGCAAAACAACTCGTATTATTTTATTCAATAATTATTTAATTTTAATAAAGTTATTATAGAGGAATTTGTGCCCACCACCCACCCCTTCCCCCTTCCCTTCCCTTCCCTTCCCTTCCCTTTTGACTGACTCATCACATAAACAACACTAGTAGTACATCAAAACTCAAAAGTACAACTTTTACTCTCTTTCCTAGGTTCTCATCCTGACCGTCCAGTTTCCGTAAGTGTCTCATCTTGTGGTATGACGTGGCAATTTCTGAAAGATACCCGACCAGGATCCATGAAGGGTAGGATGGACACTTTACATTTACTGCCTGGTTTTGGGCCTGTCCTGGTCAATTCCTCTTCGGATTTATGGCTCCATACTTTCATTTAGTAAATTACTAAAATACCTCCAATCAATTTTCCTTTTCCCTTTATAACTCACTCTTTCTTTCTTTCTTTCTTTCTTTCTTTTTCTTTTTCCTTTTTTAAAAAAATTTATATTAAATTGCCCTAATCTTTTTTATTGAAACAAGTACAACAAAATACTATTGGAATAATGTCATGTAGCAAGCTCAATTTGAATTATATCTCTATTTATGATTCATGATGTTATTAATTAAAATAAAATATTACTTGACCATAATTTAAGTGTTTGTTACAACTATTTAATATTCATCAGGTTAATTGGCATTTTACATATATGTTACCAGGTTGTTGATTTATTGGAAAGTCTTTCGACCTACTAAGATTTATATTGTTGTACATTTGTTGTTTTTTTAACATAAAAAGAATTTACATATTAATTTTGAAGGTGTTTATGTTAAAGAAAAAAAAAATTAAAATGTAATTAACAAGAGTACCTAAAAAAAATAAGAAAAATAAATAATTATTTTGTTTCAGTATCTAAGTATATAATTCTATCATATTGGTGAAGAATAAATACAATTTTGAGTAACACTATTACTATACATACCAAATAAATATCCCAATATATGTCTTAAGTAATGATATGATTTTTATCAATTGAATAAACAAATTTTACAATTTATAAAATAACTGATTATCCTATTTTACTATTTAATATATAAAAATTACATTATTATTTAGACTAAATATTGAAATACAACTTAGAAAGTTTAATATTATTTATCAATTCTATATCTTTATATAATTTAAAATTAACTTATCTCTTTTACATAGGATTAAAGTTTATCAATGTGTATTTCTTTAGAGTATGTACAAATCCAACCTTTTTACTTTGAATTTTGGTAAGACGAGAAACAACAATATCTTAAATATTAAATTTGATTGAAATTTTACCATTTTTACTTTTAGAATATAATATTAGACATTTAAAGTTATATTTTCCTTGCAATTAACATACTTTAAACTACTATAAATTATCAGATTAAGTTTATTAATATTTATGTTGAATATAACAAATCAAAATGTGCTACTAATTTATTATTTTTGTTCTTTGTCTTAACATTTTCATTGACACAAATTTTGATATTTATTATATTTATTTAATGTTTGTTAATTGATAAGCATTTTTATATATATCATTCTCATGACTGATTTACTAAAATGACTTTTGATTTTAATCAATAATATACTTAAATTAGATAAACTTAAGATTTTTATATATTTAGTACAATTTTAAATGAGAAGATTTTATTTTAGTTTATATTCACAAAAAAAAAAAAAAAATCTCATAAAATGCAATACCAATTTATGACTTGGGATTATAGGTTTAAAATATGTTTGAGATTAAGATGCTATAATTTTAAAATTTACGATTATTGTAATGTGGGATTAGTAGATATCAACTATAAATAGAAGCTTTAAGGCATAATTTAATATTTACTAAATATTTTTAGTTGTTATAACTTCAAAGTTAAGTAGAAGTAGATACTAAAACAAATGAATTCTTTATTTCAAATAAAGAAGGACAAAATTGTCAAAACTGATTTTCAACAAAAAATAAGGCCTCAACCCTAAAACAAATTGGGCTGCGTAACGGGGAGTTTTCGTTGACCAAACAAGGAAGAGGACAAGCGCATTACCTCAAAAACAACTCTTTACTCAACCACCTTTTCCCACTTTGACCCTATCCTTTCCCCCCCCCCTCCCAACTTGAGGTTCAGGATTCGCTTGTCATTTAGACATAAAGACAATTACAAAATGGACAGCTAAGTCTAGTGGACCCACAAACTCTGACCTGTCATCTGACGTGGCATCATCGGCCTCCGAATAGAGACCCTTCCCGCATCTGGTAAAAGCCAGGTGTAACCGTCAACCAAGAGCCAACAACCGCACACAACAGAAAAACAAAAGAAAATATAAAAAAAAAACAGGTTACAACAAAAACACACATCCACTCTCTTTCTACATGAACAAGTCTACTCGGCTCAAAACAAAAAACTTCAGTCTTTCTTTCTCTCTCTCTTTCTTCCTTCTTATTACTTCTATTTCTTCTTTCCAAATCCTTTTCTTTTGGAAACTTGGCCAGAAACTTAAGTGAATTTTTCTCAGCTACCAAACGGAAAAGAAAACTGAGGTGCGAATCAAATGTGATGGGAAGTGGACTCTCTTCCCTCTTTCCTTGCTTCAAACCGGTTAATAGTACGAACCCGACCGCACCCCATTCGGACCACAACCAGCAGCAACCCGACCTGATCTTCGCCTCTTCTGAGCCTTTGGATGAAACGTTGGGTCATTCCTTCTGCTACGTACGATCGTCCAACCGTTTTCTGTCTCCAACTCCCTCCGATCGCTTTATATCTCCTACTCAATCCCTTCGGTTCTCGCCGACCAGGTCTGGGCCGGCACAGCGCGGCCCCCAGCCCGAAACGGGGTTCAAGGCCATTTCGGGAGCTTCTGTCAGTGCTAATACGTCTACTCCCAGAACTGTCCTTCAACTTGACAATATCTACGACGATGCCACTGAGCCAACTTTTGCCGGTGGTTACGGTGTCAAGAGCAGTATCGTGAATGTAAGTGGCTTTGAGAGCACGTCGTCGTTTAGTGCCCTACCCCTTCAGCCGGTGCCGCGTGGCGGTGCTTATGACACTTCGGAGCGGGGCCCTTTCTTCCTCTCAGGCCCGCTGGAGCGAGGCGCATTGTCGGGTCCACTAGACCCGAACACTGGCTCCGAACCAAGCGGCGGCCACGTCCATTTCTCCGCTCCACTTGGTGGCATTTACGTAAAAAGGAAGAAAAAGAGGGGCATTTTGGGGATATCGGGAATGCCAAAAGCGTTTTATGATAAGAAACGGCCGTGGGTGGTGCCGGTGCTGAATTTCGTTACTCGGAAAGACCACAACGATAACAGTAACAACGCCGTGGGAGAGGATGGTGCTGACGTGGAAAAAAAGGAGAGGGAAAATGATAACCTGCAGTGGGCGCTGGGTAAGGCCGGTGAGGATCGCGTGCACGTGGTCGTGTCCGAAGAACACGGGTGGTTATTCATTGGAATTTATGATGGTTTCAATGGCCCTGATGCGCCCGAATTTTTGATGGGTAATCTTTATAGAGCTGTTTATAATGAGTTACAAGGTTTATTTTGGCTTGAGGAGCCACATGAAACAATTAAGAATGCTGATGATAATACTCAGGAAATGGAAAATAAAAATGAACCATCTGTTTTAACTAGTGAAAATGAATCAAAAGACCGAGAAAGAGATGAAAGAGTGACTTTTGAATCGGAGGGAACGGATAATAGGAGGAGGAGGCTATGGGAGTTTTTGGCGGAAGATGATCCAGAAGATGGTCTTGATCTTTCTGGGTCGGACAGGTTTTCCTTTTCAGTGGATGATGCCATAAGTGTCAACAAAGCGGGGTCAGCCGTGAGTAGGAGATGGCTGTTATTGTCAAAGTTGAAACAAGGGTTGTTAGCAAAACAGAAGAAGATTAGTCAGGGAAGGAAGCCTTTGTTTCCATGGAAGTTTGGACTGGAGGGGAAAGAGAAGGTTGAGGTACAGGAGTACAGAGTAGAAGAGAGAATTGCGAGAAGCGGGAAGAAGCGAAAAGTGGGCCCGGTTGATCATGAATTGGTTTTGAGGGCATTGTCTCGAGCTCTAGAGTTGACTGAGCTTGCGTACTTGGATATGACAGATAAGGTTCTTGATACGAATCCAGAGCTAGCTCTTATGGGATCGTGCTTGTTGGTTGTGTTGATGAGGGATGAAGATGTGTATGTGATGAATGTGGGTGATAGTAGGGCGATTGTGGCACAGTATCAGCCGGATGCAGGTGAATCTAGTTTGGGCATAAATAGGCAGGGGGAAATTGGGTCAAGTATGGAGGGCGTAGTTGAGGAGTCATCAGTGACGTTTGGAGAAGGGAAAGGTAAGGTGACAGCAAATGAATCTCCTGCTCAGGCAATGAAATTGACTGCAGTGCAGCTTTCAACTGATCACAGCACTAGCGTTGAAGAAGTAAGCACTTGAGTATATTCGTGTGCATTTTTTGCTTTATTCTGCATTTCCTATGCTGGAATCCTTGTTTCTCATTGCACAAATTTATTGCATTATACCGATTAGTTGGTCTGGGTGGTTAGTTTAGGTTTCTTTTCAGCATTTTGGTTGCACTAATGAGTATTGTTGGTAAGAGTTGTGTTGCTTGATTATTTGCTATGTTTGGAATTGATTTAGGAGCTTAATGTCTCTGACTCTTGACGGTTGCATGCATTTAAACTCTGTTTTGCCTTGAAAACAGATTGGTGTTAAAAATAGTAGGGAAATAGAGATTTCTCAATTTTTTTCAAACCTAATTTCAACTGTTCAGATGCTGTTTTTCTTTTCTTATGTTATTTTTTTCTCTGCATGAAATAGCTTTGATAGATACATGACAAAGTTGGCATAGAAAGATTTTTAGAGCCTAACTGTTCAGTAAAGGTTTTTTGGGACATTTTCCTCATTCTTTTTCTGGTTGATGAACTGGGCAAGCAGCAGCCTGGGAGATGTTGATTTCTCTGTTGTTTGGAGCTCAGGCATTCAGCACTGTGGGCCATGTTAGATTTTTAGAAATTTTATAGTTTATGACCTTTTGTTTATTTGACCAGCTACTGTCTTTTCCAGCATTTATGTATACAAATCTACTTATATTGAGTGGTTTTGGCAGTGCAACTTAATTATTGAAGAAATGTTCCTTTTAATACTAATCTGAGTTTGCGCCTGATCGTGGCATTTTGAGGGACGTTGCTACTGACTTTCTTCTGGCCATGCTTCCATCTTTCACTTCTGGTGCTCGATAGTTTATCCATTAATTCAGTTTCCATCTTGGTTATGTTTTCATCATCTGGTTTCTTCACCTTAAGCCTGTCTCCTGTATAAAGTATTTTTGTTCTCTTAACTCATTCTGTGGGTCTTCTAGTGGAAGATGGGAATGATAACCTAATTAGGTGCCCTGACAGAGCTTCTGTAATATGCATTTGGTGACTTATCATATAGACTAGCTATTGTGTAAACCAGTCCATTTTGGAAATTAAAAGTTGCAACATGTCCCAAGTTACCTAGAATGAGCCTGCTGCAGAACAACAAATGGCTAGTGCAAGATAATGTGAAAAGAATGTTTGAAGCTTGTTCAAGATGCATCTTAGGGTGTGTTATTGAGAATTCTTGGT
The DNA here is from genome assembly GCA_032402905.1 of Khaya senegalensis. NCBI lineage: Eukaryota > Viridiplantae > Streptophyta > Magnoliopsida > Sapindales > Meliaceae > Khaya > Khaya senegalensis. Next base: position 6,648,552 of record CP135542.1, on the reverse strand, counting down.
TGTTCCGCGATCTGCAGAGTACAGTATGCATGATTTTTAATTGTTTAAATGATCCCCCATTGTCCAACATGTTTGTCAAAATTGAACACTTTGTACAAATTCTGTTTCTTTTTAACCTTAGAAATCCATACTCTTTGTGAAAGTGGGGCAGAAGATTTGAGGAAGTTTCCTTCTTAATTCCTAGCCTGCCATTTGTCATTTGTTTTATTTACTACGTCCTTTCGCCTTTCACAATAGAAAAAGACACCTCGAAGCTTCTTTTAAAATTTCTTTTCTTAGTTATGTATTATCTTGGATGTTGGAAATCTACTAGTTGATATAGATTGATAAGTTTACATTAGAAATTATGGAGATAGATCTTTGTTACTACTTGATCTATGTTAGTCTTTTGCTTGTCAGTTACATCTACCTCTGTTTTTTTCTTTCTACAAATATTTCAAGAAAACACATCAGAACTATTGTACCACCCTAGTAGAGTTTACTTGTTGAACCAACTAGCACCCACTCATAGATTAAGAAAATGCTTTGTTAGTTATAGTAACTAACATACTTTTTGTCAGTGCAGATGCTTTAAAATCTGCTTCTGCTTTTCAATGTGATCATTTTCTTCTTTCCAGGGGACCAGCATTTTATGTGATAACTTTTGCAGTACTATTGTCCTTATGTTGATAGTATCACAGGCAGTTCTCAAATGCTGCCTTTGCAGTACTATTGTCTTTATGTTGATAGTGTCAAGAAATAAACATTAAGATTTTGCAAATTTGGATTTCTCTGTCCTTGTGTATGTTATTTATGGTGAAGACCTTTTAGATAGATGATAATCATCATTTTAATGTTGGAGGAGCATTGATGATTGGGAGATCAAACTACTACTTTCTATTTGAAATCGTGAGTTTTAGCTTGGGGAGAAGATAATGAAGGAAGGTCTGCAAAATTTCTGGTTGATGCTCCTTTAGAGGGCCATTCATCAACCTTTGACTGTCTGGAGCACTTTTGCCTAAATGGACTCCTAAGGAGGTACAGTTCACAAATGTAAGCTGGAAGAGCTCTTTCTGGAGAAAGCTAAATGCTTTGGCTTTTTGGTTTGAGTATGTAGTTACAGCCTGTATCATATGGACTTAGGTAATGCATTTTTGGAGCAAGAGGTAACTTTCCTTATCACAAAGGTCTAGAATATGAACTTTTATGACTGAATTTCAACTCTTTTAGGAGTCTGAATTACTGACTATATAATTGTAAAATTAGTATTTAGTTAACCGAAAATGTTACTGGCTTTCTCTGACTGATTATTTTTTTTTACCTGATGACTGGATTGATTCCTTTGGCAATGTCAAAGATATGTTGCACTTCTTTTTATCCTCTCTGATTATGGTTGCAATCAGCTGAAACAAGAATAATGACTATTCCAAGAAATATGACCCACAATTATGGCCATATCATATCTTGTTGGCATTTATACCTTTGGGTGGGTGTTTAATGTATTGGACTGCCGGTGAACGAGTCATATATATATATATGAAACTAATATCATGTTTTGATGTCAGATGATGTGTTGATCAGTAAGTCCAACTATCATAATTCAGTCATTCTTTAATCAAAATATTTAGTGAAATGATTTTTTGGATAAATTTATGATGTCATTTATGATTGTGATTAGATGTGAGTCAGAATAGTTGCTGGCATTTTTTTCATTATTGAGTCAGCCTATAGTAATTGCATATCTCAGGACAGTGATCCTCTTCTTCTGATGGAATTTGAAGTTCATTGCAAAAATTTGGTTTTCCCATGAAGTTTTTCTATTTTAATGAATTGATGCCTTCAAATCAAGACTGTTATAATGTTTGACACCCCGTATGTGTACTTGCACCTGCATATATATGTTCTGTTTGCCTGTGTTTTGATCATTTTCTTTTTCTTCTCCTTATGTATGATAATTGTTTCTCTTAACTCACTGTGTGCTCATGTTATTGATTGGTGGTAGTGCAGATTGGCTAAGAACTTTCTTCACTCAAATTGTGCAGGAGATCATAAGAATCAAGAATGAACACCCAGATGATAGCCACTGTATTGTCAATGATAGGGTGAAAGGTCGTCTTAAGGTTACAAGAGCATTTGGGGCTGGATTTCTGAAAAAGGTTTGTCAATTATGCTTTGTGGTAATATTTTGCCTCAAGGATTTCTGATAGACTGTAATTCTGGTTAATGGAAAAGAACAACAAACTGCTTGTGCGTTGATAATGTGAACATCAAATTGTTTATTAAGTGCTGTTGTGCTGTGTTATAGTGAGGATTTTATATTCATCATCTTTAATGTCAGCAACTGCAGAATGTAGATATGATGCATCATCATTTTGTATCCTATCATCCACCGTAGCTTTTTATCTAGCTCAATGTTTTCAAGACATAATTCATTGTATTCTTGCTTTTTTAAGTTTTTATTTATTTTTATATATTATTATCTCAAAAAGGAGTGGTTGAACATCCTTTTTCCTTTTTTCTTGGAGGCCTGGAATCTTTACTGTTTTGGGATGTACTTAGGCTGTCTTCTGGTTAACTTTTAAAGCACATTAGTTAAAGTGTTTGATACACCAACTTTTAGTGGGGACCTTGCTTTTTTATTGTACATCTAGTGATTTTTGCCCACCACAATTGTAGCTTAAAAGCTACAACATTTCAATTCCAAACAAAGCCTAACTCATGTTTCCAGTATTGTTGTACAGTTTGGCCTGTTCAGTGCCAGTTAACTTCAATAAACTTCTTCACTTTGCTTTTATAAATTAGATGGGTTTGTAACTGCTTCAATTTATTCAAGGTCTGCTGGCTGTGCTCTTGTATGCAATGTGCTATTCTGAATTGCATTACAATTTTTTTTGATGGTGCTTGGGTCATATGTGCATACTTGCTCTTCATATGTATGTACTTTGCTTGTAAACAAGCCTATCACAAGTTTTATGCCCACTTATCACTTTTACTTGATTTTAATATATTACTCTTTCTAGATATATTAAGTACATTATATGTCATTTTAATCTTTGATAACTATATGATGGCATCTTGGTGCAGCCCAAGTTGAACGATGCATTATTGGGGATGTTTCGAAATGAGTACATTGGTACTGCTCCATACATATCCTGCACACCTTCTCTCCATCACCATAGACTCTGCCCAAGAGATCAATTTTTGGTCCTCTCATCTGATGGCTTATATCAGTATCTGACCAATCAGGAAGTGGTCTCTCATGTTGAGAGTTTCGTAGAGAAATTTCCAGATGGTGACCCTGCACAGCTGCTGATAGAGGAGCTGCTTGTCCATGCTGCCAAGAAAGCTGGTAAAATCTTTTATCTGCTCTGCATATTTATTTATTTACTTAGTAAACTAATTCTCTCCCACTGATATAATATGTGGAGAAGTTATTCTGAGATTCATCTATGATCAGTAATGCACAAGTTAGATATTGCTTGCTTAGTAAACAATAACATTGCTTTTCCAGACTGAACAATACGCCCTTCGTCAATTCTTTCTCATCTTTGTGCTCTTAACATAATTTTTGGTGTTAAATTTTCTCTTAGGTTAGAATGTATATGGCCTTCGTATTTTGTGATCATGACCCTAAAAAGGTCTGGACATCACCATCTTTTCATGATTACTGGAGTTACTCTCAGCTTTTCACTTGATTATTGTTATTTATGGTTTGGCAATTATGATTTTGAAATAGTTTTCTGCAGGGATGGATCTTCATGAATTACTTGACATCCCTCAAGGAGATCGCAGAAAATACCATGATGATGTTACCGTTATGGTGATATCTCTGGAGGGAAGAATTTGGAAGTCATCGGGAAAGTACCTTTGAAATCTCATGATTTTGCTGTGAACTAGCTAGCAAGTGAAAATAGTTTGCAACTCTTCAAGTCTTGAGTTTCTGATTTTGAAGCTGATCCACTTTTGGCGGGTTATACAGCTAAGCATACAGTCGGTAGATGGGGGCAAATGGGAAATTTAAAATGACAAAGGCTGACTAATGTTAGGGTAGAGTAATCAAGAGTCGAGTAGATGGCTGAAAATTCAATTCAGGATAAAAGAAATTTGAAGGGCGGTGGTGGGAAATGCTCTTTTAGGGACAAACAAGATAGAAAAACAACTTTTCTCTCCTTTTTTCGGGAATCCTTTTGCTTTTAGACATTTGTTTTCCTTAAAATTTGCATAGGTGGAGGAGGCTCTTAACATTTCTAGGAGTCTTCTTCTTTTTTTTAATTAATTCAGGAACAAATAATGAAAAAAGTAGTAGTTTGTAGTTATGGTGGGGGTGGGGGTACAGTTATACTTCTGAACTTGAGCATTTCCAGCTGAAAGCCGAGCATCTGTACTCTAAAGGCGGATTTTCCGCCAATGCGGTTTATAAAGTTGCAATTTCAATTTCAGAATCTTGTATATAATTCATTTTTCTTATAACTTTTCACTACTCTCACTGGTCTTTCACGAGATGAACATAATGAAATCATTCTAAAGAGGGACGAGATGCAATTCAATATTTCCTTGCAACATGCTATTCACTAAAAACTAATATAATGAATTAAAATTCCAAGTACCAACATTTAACATAGTTTACATTTGGCTCAGTTCTGGGCTGTAACAGCCGAAGGTAGTCTTGATTGCAACCACGAGACTAAATCTTCCCTAGTTGCCACAAAAGAACTAGCTTTCTCTTCACTCAGCCTAGATGGTGCTGCAAGTTTCTTCACGTGAGATGCAAAAGCTGTTGCCAAACCTTGTGAGAATTTGAGTCCCAGTGCCGGTTTGAGCCGAAAATATCTGCGGTAACACCTGTTCACGCTGAACAATCTTGGCTAAAGTCCCCATCCACCATTCAAGAGCCGAGTGAGCTGCACCAACGGAGAGTGAGCGCACATCCAGACTCCATTCATCTACGGTTTTGCGGTGTAAACCAGGATACAAACCGTATGAGGTTCCCAAATACAACAGCTCATGTGCTCTCTCGTAGAGATTTCTGTTTCGACAAATATCAATCAAGCAATTACTGAATGGTCTTCTGGCATCAACAGCAGTGTCCCTTATGACATTTCTATATTCCTCTTTAAATGCCAATTTTGTCATCTTCAATCAATTTCACTAAGGCAACCACATGCAATAACCTTAATAACGTCCACACTTGTCTCACAAAGAGACACAACAGACAATAAGCACCCACAAAGCCTATCATCTGGTCTGACTCCTCGGTCACCCGAAGCTCTAGACACTCTAAACCAAATCATCAATCCTCTTAGCCTTTCATAATCACTGAATTAAACAAGTACACCCCATAACATTGATTGCAACCCCAAGATCAGACATTTCTTCAAACAGATCCATTGCCTTATCAACATTCCCTCCACCCCCATGTGTAATCAGAACTGCTGTATAGCTATAATTATCTGGCTTACAATGTTCGGATTGTTTCATATCCTCAAAAGTTCTCTCTGCCTCATCCACCAATCCAATGTCCGTGCACATATTCAACAATGTGTTATACAAAATGAAATCCATTGGCCACCTATTCTCCCTCATTCGCTCCCATAATTCTAAAGCATCTTTAGCCTACCTCGCCTTGCCATAAATCATGACAAGGGCAGCTGATGTTTTCTCATCTGGAGATAAACCTGATTTGACCATTTCATCGAATAAACTCCTCGCCAAGGCTTCTCTGCCTTGCCCATTGCGTCTAACAATGTATTGTACACAACCACATTAGGCTGCACATCTAAAGATTCCATGTCTTGCAAAACATACCTAATACCATCATAATCCCCTGCTTCACCAAACATCTTCCCTAACGCAGAAAATGTGATAGGGTCAGGTTTCCACCCACGAACTACCCCTCTCTCATACAAACTCAACACTTCCTCAATTTTACCAGATTTAGCATAAACATCAAAAATAGCAGAATATGTAACTTAATTAGGCATTAAACCAGTTTTATACATTCTCTCAAACCATTCTATAGCTTTATCAAAAAGATTACATCTTTTGGCACAAGTGATAATAGTAGAATAAGTAATGTTATCAAGCTCAATTTCATTACTTACCATTTCATTAACAAGTTCCTCAATGAGCTGCAACTGTCTCCTAAACCTTAAAGACTTCATAGTAGCATTATAGAATATAGTTTTCATAGGATGCAAATTCTGGGAGGTGATCAAATTGAAGAAAAAATAAGTATCTTGCCAAATCTTCAAGCTGTTGAGTATCAAGAGTGCATTTGATGTGGAATATCATTCATAGCAACCAAGAAAGCCTCCTCAGTGTTATCACAGTCATTAAGTTTTCTTGCGAAGAGTTTTAATTCTCTAACCTGAGGATTGTACGAGTAAGGACAACGCTTTTGCTGAAGCGAAAGCACGGACCTTTAGGTTTAGTGGGGTTGACCCACGTTGACTTCGGTTTGGAGAAGAGAGGGGTTTGGTCTTTCTTGGTGGAGAGAAGAGTAATTGCAGAAAGAGGCTTCGGTTGATCGGATAAAGATGGATTTTCAGGTTTAGGAGATTGTGGCAGATTTTGAAGAGACTTGGTGAGGGAGTTGCAAAAAATGTTAAATTTGACGACATGGTTTCTTCTGAGAGGTTTGTATCTGAATTTGGTATGGTAAAATGGACATCCAGAGGAGTGGAGAGGGATGCAGCCATCAGATAGAGAAGAGAGCAGAGTTTTTGATTCAAGAAAAATCCGTCTGTGTTGGGATGTTTATATTTACTGAGTTGCTGCTTGTTTGCTACTCTAACTGTAAGCAGTTTGCAGTCCTTATCTTTAACTCAAATTGAAAGAAAATCAAACAAAAAAGAAAAAAATGGTTAGAGATCCACCATTGGGGGGTAGTCTCAACCAGATGTGTAAGTAACAATAAAGTACTAAGACCATTCCCGTCCCTTGTCAGGGGAAATGCCAACCATCTCTCCATTTTACGAACACGAAACAAGCTGCTTCCAATATTCCATCATAAAAAAGCAAGCCTCTTGTTTGTGGGACTTTGTCTTCATAGGAGAACAAATATTGAACATATACACCATCTCTGAACCCCAATTACCAGGAACTATCATACTTCGTTTCCAGTAATTTTTTGACACGATTCTCAGCTTGGTTTCGAACAGAAGGGTAAGGAAACCTTCCAATCACTCTGCTCCAAAGTAAACAATGAGAGCCTTTCCAGCTGTCTCTTTTTCAATGCCCTGTGCTTGAAAGTAAAAGAGCTGGCTTTCTTCTAGGCCACTTCTTGCAACTCCATGGGAGCACTTTACATCATCGGTAATAATTTGAAGGTTGGGTTTGACATTTTTAGTAGCATGAGGTTCAAGGATGAGGCTTCTAGTTAGTTGTCTAGCATCCATTTGCTGTGCATATCTGCTTAATACAAGTATACATACGTATATAATAATGAAAATCACATAAACCATACACAAAATTAAAACTGACATCCCTACTTCTACCCTCAGACCATTAAGAAGCAAGATACAAGGAGTAATGAACGATTAATACAGCACAATTGTTAATTTAAGTGCCTCAAATGATAATACATCAAGAGCTCAGAATGCTAGCAACTTGTCTACCGTTAATTTAGCATCAATCCAGCAAGTAATTTTTATGAAAAACTAGTATAAGTGAACTGGGAGCAACAATTATGTACCTGGATGATATGAACTTGGGCACCCAATACATATCATATTTCCAGGTTCTGTGATTACTGTAAACAGAAGGATGTGACATAATTACCTTTTAATCTTGACTTTTCCATCAAAAACAGCTTGACCTGCCATATGTGCCACAATACACTTATGAAGTTGTTGCGAATAACCTTGTGGATGGTCCAAGATTAGCCTACCATGTAAATCTTGTGTTTCATTAGTGACAGACAAATGAAATGATGTTAACTCTGTGACTGTATCTGGGCCCAATTGTTGAACATGGACATTGTGCCTCCTCAATTTTCCACCAGTACTTAAGCTCTTCAAGTTCATATGTACTGGCTGCTTCCTACAAGAGACCAATGAATGCATCTGCTCAATAAACTGAAAGGGCATAAAGACTGCACAATAGTTTTCACCAAGCACCAAGGCTATGACAAAGAAATAATTTCGCTGCTCAACAGACACCTATAAAAAAAAACTTGAATATCTCTTCAAAATGGAGCCAATGAAACCAATTCAAGAGTCAATCACATATTAAGTAATTCAGAAAATGCAAATATGTGAGTGACAACTGATCAGTTTACTGTAATTGATATTATGCACACTTATATTACAATCTCTGTGTTTAGTTGATATTAGAAAAAGTAGGTATCAGTACTTCCCTAGATGCCAGGTTCTAAACCTGCAAAACAAGGATTATCAAGAACATGTTTTCAAGAATGAGCACAGAACAAATATTGCTGCAGGTGTTTTTTTCCTTTATCAGAAATGGGTTTTCAAGAATCATATCATTTTCATTTTTTCAGTCAGATCTAATATCCATCTCAACAGCTAAAACTGAAAAATAGCTTGTGTAATTAGACTAGAGCTCTTTTATAGCCCGCTCATGACTGAGGCTTTTTAAATAGGCAAACACATGAAAAGAATTTTTTATTTGATCATTCGGAACAGTTTTCATAAGCACCTCAGTAAAATAAGTAACTGTTCACAGAAATAGGAGAAGTTTAAGCAGTTAAAATGAGAATCATTTTCTTGAAACAGTTTTCCAATTAATCTTTACAGTCAAGAATATAGTTTCTGGTTTTTGGAATGGAGCTATCTTGACTAAACATTCCTTAGCAATATATTCCAAGTCCATTGAATTTGTCTTAAATGTCTTGTCCAGAATTATCAACAGAAAAATGGACGTTGAGCCACAAGACAAGCAAAAGCTTCAGCAAAATAAATGACATACAGCAAAATTTTTGTTCTCATTAAATTTAGAAACCAGCAGTTCGAGTATATTTCCAGAACATGAGAAAAGAAAAACAGAAGGCTTCAATTGTTAGAAAAGAAAAATTGGCATCACTTTCAATGTCAACCATTAAGTTCAGATTTAAGATTTAGATAGGGGCACCTACTAAATCACAGACCAGTGGAAGAATAAGGGGAGAAAACAGACAATGTAACTTCAAATAAGAGTGCTGCAGTCAAAGGAATGTAGGTCTAAGAGCTTATTATGTACTCAATGAATGATATCAAACATCTAAATTGAAATTAAACCAAAAATCAAATACACACACCAACACACTTGTGATATACAGTTAATTGTTTCCTGTCCAATTTTCTTTAGATAGAGACTTGACGACACCACTACTCTGTCTCTCTCCCATATATATCTAATTTTAGTTTCATATAGTTCATTCTAAAACATTCTCTTATTCCATATAAATCCAATCTCCTTGAGGTTTACCTCATTAATACATTTTATGCATTTCTACCAGTTTGATCTAATTATGGACTTCTTTGCAAATTTTTCTTTCAAAACTAGAACTTAGAGGAGCAATTAAGTCTTTAATAGGGATGAGCCAGATGACAGAACTGCAACTAGACAACGTATTAACTTAGAGTCAATACCACACACTATAGAGAATTTATTCAGATTTCACTGGAAAAGTCAATCAACGAACAGCCTGATTTGTACGTTAAATTACAATCTGAAGTAACAGGGTAATAGCTTAACAATAGCACAAATAGAGGGACGATAAGTGTGCAGTCATGCTATGAATTTTCTATTATCCATTATTAACGAAGTCGCACTACCACAGATCACTGATAAGAACTATGAACCACCCCATGCTACATAACTTAAACTACCGTGAATCCGTTTTGATATTTGAAGATGGTGACAAGGCCATAAACAATTATGCAGTAGTCAAGAAGACCCAATTTCTTTTTTCTATTCCGCAAATCTAATCAATTTGTCATCTGCATCATTATTTACACAGCACAAACCAGAACCATTGAACTCACAGAGCACAAATACAGTTAACCATAAGTTAAAAGAAAAAAAAAAGATCTGTTTCACATTCAAAGCTCAATTAAACAAAACAAATTTCACCAAAAATTTAGCCATGAACATGTATATTGAACTTACTTTTAAAGTCTTCTACAAACTAAACGAACTACATATAAGCTCTCAGACACTTAAGATTTAGATACATGAAGAACAAGAATTTAACTGCCTCACTGCAGTCCACTTGATACGAGCAGCACTCAAAAGACTGATTCTGCACATAAGAATGCTTAACCTTTCCCCCTTCTCCAATCACAATCTCCAAGACCGAATTAGCCTAATAGCAATCATACCCCCTTTTGCCTACAAACTCTTCAATTATACCAACCTCTCCTTGTTCCTCTACCAACAGAAACACCCTTGGATTCGATACCGGGAACTTTTTGGATCCCCCATTGTCCCCCTCAATTGATAAATACCTCAAATGAATCGGACACTCCACCTTACAACCTGCCGGAACATAAATAACCCCTAAATCAGGCGCCCGATCCCGTTAATAGACCAAAACAGATCACCCGGTTGAAATTCTCCTATGAAATCCCTAACCCTTTTCATAATCCCATCTGATACACCTAACAAACTACCAACATAGGTCCCGTCAGGCAAATTTGATAAATTCAACACTGATTTTTGGATATATCCATCATCAAAAACAATATTGGGGAACTGGGTATCACCTGAAACATCCAAAGAAGTTGTGGATTGTGAAATGTGAGTAATTGGTTCAATTTGAGAGCTTCTGATCAATGATATGTCAGTGAAACGAAAAGGTTCATCTTTGCGAGATGGCCACGGGGTTGAGAGAAGGGTTTGTGAAGAAAAGTCTCGAAGTTTTTGAAGAGACAAAGGCTGTGATGAAGATGAGAGAGAATCTTCAAGGGATTCTGCTAATTGAAGTACAAACGGATCTGAAAAAGTGGCCTGTGGAAATGTTTGTAGTGAAACTCTGGTTTTGTTTGAGTTTTGGTTTTGGTTTTGGAGTGAGTATGGGAATAATGTTTATGTGAAGATGTGGAGAAAATGACAGTGCAGACATTGATGACGCTGTCTGCGAATAGGCACGGTGATCTGATGCTGAAAGTCTAACCTGAGAATTCGAGTCTTGGGCCGTTCTCTTGCATCTAGTTCTAGTTAAAGAAGTTCGTTTTTGACATCAAACACAGAGGGACAAGGATGTTCTTATTATTTGAATATCATCGAAACAACAAAGAAATTATAATAACACTATTAAAAACAAATATAGTTTTATAAGAATTGAAATTATAATCTTGACTCCATTTAATCGTGGTTTATGGTTTCCTTATTTGATTTTTGGTTGAGCTGTAAGAACATTTAGGCTTGAATTTCTTCCTTCAGTGGAATAATATTCATTTGCTAAGAACGTTGGTTTGGTATTCTGCTAGGTTTTTGGTCAGAAGAAAACAGCAGAGACTTGCTCAAATGTTAAGGTTTGCAGCAATGGATACGGTAATTTAGGTGGTTGTAATTCGTGTTCCTTGTAAATTCGTTATAAATTTTAATTTTGTTTTTAAAATTTTTCTTAAACTCAGCTAAAAAAATATATTAAATTTATATAATAAAAATTAAGTATTAACACATTTACAAATAAAATTATCATTTTTAGGTTAAACTATTCACTATTTTAAAATATTTTATATTATTAATTAATTTTATATTTATGATTATAATATAATATCATATTTTAAACTATAAATTCAAATATGTAATAATTATCACACTTGCGTGAGAATTATTTTTTATTACTAACTCACGTGAATGTGTAAGTCTTATAATATCGAATATGTATAAAACTAAATGACATATGTAATATTTATAATCAAAATATTATGAAAATTTTAATAGTATTTACAAAAATTTTAAATTCTTTATATGATATTTCTATATATAATTACGTAAAATATTATATACCTAATAATTTTTTAACAAAATACTCACTACCAATAAATTGCTTAGGATGAAAACTACAACTTCTTTGAAATTATTCAATTTAAAAATATTTTTAAAAATAAAAAAAGGTGAGTAATCACTGAGTAAATAGACATATGATAGTAAATTAAAATTTTAATATTTAAGTAAGAATATCGTATTAAAAAAAGTATATAATTCATAAAATTTAATTAATAATTTATATTTAAACAATTCATAGAAAATATTTTCATATTTGTTTCTGTGGATATTTTAATCAAATTTAAACTCATTTAAAAACTATATGCCAATACATCTATTAATTACTCTCTAGTTGACATTTTGAGATTCGTTAACGAAAATTTTATATATTTATATATAATAATAAAAGTATTAAGTCTATTTGTTAAAGTTAGTTCGGATAGAAAATGCAGTATTATTAATTACTCTCTAGTTGACATTTTGAGATTTGCTAACGAAAATTTTTATATATTTATATATAATAATAAAAGCATTAAGTCTATTCGTTAAAGTTAGTTCGGATAAAAAATGCAGTATTAGACACTTTACTATCTAGCGTTTACTCATTTATTACTTTGTAGGAGATAAGGAAAAAATAACCACTTTCATATTCTTTCTCTAATAAAGTAAAAAAACGAATATATCAATGCATCGTATATCAATATTTATGTATAAACGTACTCGCAATCGAACACATACACTAAATCATAAATCATGAAATTATAAACATATTTCCATATGATATTCTTCAATACAGACGTCCACAGGTAATATACTAAATTCTCAACTTGTAATTTTTTTATAAATTTACTCTTATTTTGACATTTCAAATTCATATTTATAAAATAATTCATAAATCTAAATTTATATAATAAAATTAAATATTTAATTTTATTTTATTAAGAAGTATTGAAAATAAATTTAAATTTATAAAATATTAATTTCATATCATTAAAAATATTTAAAAATTTATTTATCAACTCACAGTTTATAAGAGGGTAATCACTTCTAAAATTAGTTTTCTTGTTAAGTAGGTTTTTTCGATAGTTTTAGATTCTAAAAAAGATTTTGTGTATGTATAGTATTAATATACTAAAAATATGAAAATGTAATCCAGATATAATGTACGTGATGCATACGTTCATAGTCAATGCTAATTGAGGTATTAACATTAATTTAGAATTTTTTTTTTGTCATTACACCAATATATATATATATATATAAATTAATTTATTTTTTAATATTTTAAATTTCATTTCTTATCAAATTTTTACTTAATTAATTCTAAACTTTTACACATTATATATAAATCATTTAATCACACAATAGTAATCAAATTTGTATATTGTTGTACTTTCAAAAATACATACATATACATATAAATATTTTAAACTTAGTATCAAAATAATTATAAGTTCAAATTTTTTTAAAATTTTTTTTAGTCATATATACATATACTTTATAAAGTTTAGAACTTATAAAATTTAATACTTCTTTATATTATACTTTTTTTAACACCATAAACATTCATTTCATTCAATTCCGATGCATTAAAGTTATTTAATATAGCTTATGGATCATATGAACTCATTTATCAAATTTTAACCTATACATGTCACATACATAACACATCATTAAAATTTTATTTAGTATTACAACCAAACATAATTAAATATTAGGACATAACTGTATATACTCTTAATATTAATTATTCTTTAATACACATCATACATATTACTCTTTAAACATAAAAAAAAAAAAAATCATGTATACACTTTAATACAAATCACTCTTTAACATTTATTCATATAAGCATTAAATTCATCTTAAAAAAAATCAAACTAAGAATACACACACACACACACACACACACACATACACACACACACACATGCTAGAATTTTGGTTTTTAGGGTCTTAAAATTTTAAAAAATTATAACATGTCTTTAATTAGCTTATAACATGATTTTTAAGTATAAAAATAATTAAAAAAACTCACCATAAATCTTCTAAGCTTAAATTCCTCTTCCTTAAATTTTTTTTCAATTTTTTCAACAAGAAAACTAATTTTAACTAAATAATTTTCTAGGTATTTATGGCTTGATCTAGGGTTGTTTATGGCTATATGATTTTTCTACAAATTTTTTTAGGTTGTTTTGATGGTTCATCAATGGTGGATGATGGAAGGCATGAAAGAGTAGAGTGATAAAAAATGGTGGAAGCTAGGAGAAGTTTGGAGAATAAAAAAAAAAAAAAGAGGGAAAAATTCAGGGAGGATTTTAAAAAGCCAAATTTTGATTTTACTTTTTATGTACCAATCATATCATTTTGGACCTAAATGAAAATATTTAATTTGTTACCTAAATTAATAAAGTATAAACTTACAATTTTATCCTTAATTTAATAAAAAAAATTTCTAAAATAACCTTAAAATTTATAACATTTTTATTTATGTTATTGTTTAAAAAAAATTTTAAATTCATTTAGTAAGTAAAAGCAAGAAATTAAACAAATAATACATAAAATACATATAATGTTACATGTATCAATTTAGTGTTGACTAAATGAATATATATTTGATTAAATAATTCTATATACATGATGTATTATAATTATGTCGAGAATGAAAATATAATGTATTCAAATAGTTTCAAGAATTTTTTTTGGTACGAATTCTACGTATAATTTTTAGATATTAACTTCATTTTTAAAATAGTAGAAATTTTTTTTAAAGCAATCTCATTTATAAGACAAAAATATCCCAAGATTTAAAACATTAAAGGTTTCATCACATTTATATGTGATGGAAATCCAACTTCTAAAATTTCAAATGGGCTCTCAATTTTTTGGATCTAACGAATTATGACAAATAACTTTAAAATTTTATATATTAGTCTCTAAATAAAGTGCATTGAAAATTTTACGTATTTAGGGATGATAATTTTATTTGCAAACTTATTAATTCTTAATTCTAATGGAACAAGTTTAATATATCTTTTATTGGATTTTGAAACCTTTTACTATATTTTAAAATAAAAATTCTTCACAAGTTTAGTATGGATTCGGACAATGATATGCATATATATATATATATATATATTATAAAAAGTCCCAAAAAAACCCCATTGTTTATATTAAACTATTATATATCCTAATTATGTGTGATTATTATTTTAGATTTACAAGTTTGTAGAGTTTTATTTTAAATTTATGATATTTTATATATGAATTTATAAAATAATTATATATATATATTTTTATAAAATTGTTATGATTAATTTTATTTTATATTAATACACTTAATATTTTATGTGAGTGATGTGTTTTATTTTGAATTAGTGTTGAAAATTTATAGTACTAATTAGATAAATTATAAGTTTAAATTTGGTAGTTAATAATTACATAAGTTTAGTTAAAAAGATTAAAAGAATTTGTAGATAATTTTGCAAGTTTAGTAAAAGTTAAGTATTTATTAAAATAGGTTCGGTAATAAAATATTAAATTGTTATGAATTTAAAAAGGGTTTGGTATTGAATTTTTGTAATAAATGGGGATAAGGGTTGAAGGTATTCATTTCAATTTGTTATTATTCCTATACTTGTGAATACCAATATACAAGATTTTGACATATTTTATCATTATTCATTAACTAAAAATGTTTGGAGATTAGTTCAAAATTTTTGAAGTTAAATTTTAATCACAAATTGGTGTTATCAAAATGTGATCCAAACCCAATTTAAAAAATTTAGAATGGGCTACAGATGTTCAGAGATAATGAATAATAGTTAACAATTTTAAAATTTTGCATGTATAAGTGTATTGGAAATCATAACCATAGGTAATAACTAATATGTAAGAGTTTGAAATATTTTATTATTATTTGTTAATTTCAAAGTTTGGGAGTTTGTTTAAAAACTTCAAAATTCAGTTTTAATTATAGATCAGTGTAAACAGAAAGTTTGTTAAATTTTTTAGAGTTAAAGTATTTTCATTCAAAATCAAGTTTTTGAGTCAGTTTGGTAAATAAAAAAGTAACTTGATCATTTTTATAAAATGACTTAACAAAAGTGGTCATTTTTTAAAATTTTTAAAATTTAATTAAAGTCTTATTTCTAATTACTGGTTATATAATATCTTCTTTTTTTTTAATAGAACAAAGGGCTTTGTAATGTATGTTCTTGCATTGCATTGCATTAAAATGACTTACAAAAATGACTTACAAAAGGTGGTCATCATCTAAATTTTATCTTTCTGACATTGATCTGATGGTTGTATTTATAACTTTTTAATCATTTATACGGTGAGATGTACAATTGTTATCATTGATTATCAATATTTAATTTGATCACACAAATTAAATAAAATTTTAAATAAACAATTATAATATATATATTTCTTTTTTTTTTTGTTACCAATTATCAAATATTGGTGATGCTTTATCATTTTTTGCTGATTTTTAATTTTTCAATAACTTATAAGTAATATTATGTTTAATGTGATATTAAGATAATATATAAAATAAAATTATTAAACAAAATAGTTAAAAATTGTAAATTAATTACATTATAAAATACACAATACCAAATATAATACCTAATAATGAGTAATATAAATGTAATATAATATTATTTATCTACTCAATTTGTATAATCGTACTTTATTTTATACTATTTGATGCTCAAGTATGTCCTCCTTTTAAAATCAATAGGAGGAATTATGTTGATATATTCTTATGAAAAAATTCTTAAAGTAATTCTAACATAATTAATTTTAAAAAATTCTTATCAAGATAGCAACGTTGAAAAAATTTAAACCATTTTGTTCCTAATAGTCAATCAATTTAAATAAGAAATTAACTTTATCTTTCTCTCACCTTTACTTTCTTTCATTCTCAATAACTTTTACTCTCTTCAACTTCTATCAACTTTCATCCTAAAACAAAGGTAACACCAAAAAAATGAGAGTGGATTATTTATTTTTAATGCTTATAAAATTTAAATTTATTTATCAATAGAATGTTAGATATGTTATTGAGAGAGGAAAGTGCCATATGAAAAAATTACCTAAGAAATGGTGAAAAAGAAAATTATTTAAAAACTAGTTAAGAGAAAAAATGATTGAAAAAATTATAATTGCTAAAAAATGAGCAACCTCAATCACATCAACACTCCTACAGGCCTGCACTTTAATTAATTAATTAATTATAATTAAGAATAATTATTATTATTAATTATAGTACTTAATAAATATTTAATTAATATATAACTTGTACTTTCTTAATTTAGATAATATGCATAAATAATTATTTGTTAATATTTATTAATACTTAAATATAAAATTTAATTTATAATTTATTACTTAGTTATTTATATATTATAATTAATATTAAGTAACTGTAATTAATTAATTATTTAATTATTAAATAATGCAATAATATTAATTAAAAATGATTATTTATTAATATTTTATATAGTTAATAAACAATATAATTTTAATTAAATATAATCATAAACTAATTAATAATTAGTAATATTGATTAAATTACTTGAATTTTTTAATATTAAGTAAAATTTATAATTATTTATTAATATTTAATATGTAATTTAGATAATATATAATTAATTAATTATATGTTAATATTTAATTAATATTTTAATATAAAAATTTAACTAATAATTTATTAACTAATTGCTCATATATTATAATAAATAATTATAATTAATAAATTATTAATTTATTAATATTTTATATAATTAATTAAACACTCTTAAAGGCCTGCACTTTATTTAATTAATTAATTAATTGTAATTAATTATTTTATAATTAAATAACATTACTATATAATTACAATATATTATTATCTTAACATATTATTAATATTATAGTATATATTGATAAATATATTATTAATGTTATTAGTTTTATAAATTATTAATAAATAAATAATTAATTAGAACTTAATATTTGCAATTTTAATTAATTAATAAATTTCAATAACTTAATTAAGAATTACATTTTTAATTAGTAATTATTAAATTAATATAATATAAATTTAATATTATTAATAAACACAAAGTTACGATTATAAAGTGAGACAAATTTAGCATTTTTGTCATTAAAATATCAAATCAATCATTAATAGCAAAGTGAACAAAGTTATTACTAATTTACTTAGTCAATGTTGGTTGATAAATCAATGAAAGAAAATCTGCGATCGTATCAAATTGCTGCAGGGGCAGCAAAATCTATTGAAGTTGCTCATTTTTTGATAATTTTATTTTTTCATTCATTTTCTCTCAAGTTATTTTTTTTATAATTTTCTCACCAACCACATTTTCGATAATTTCTTCCTATGACACTTTTCTCTCTCAAATTTTTTCAACCTTTCCTCTCTCAATAATACATCTAATATCTTGTTAACAAATAAATTTAAATTTTATAAGCATTAAAAATAAATTTTGTGTTATATTTGATTTAGGATGAAAGTTAAAGATAGTAAAAGTTTATGAAAGTAAAAGTGAGAGAAAATAAAAGTTAATTTTTTGTTTAAATTGATTGGCTACTGAAGATAAAATCATTCAAATTTTGTGAACTGGCCACTTTGGCTCTTGAAAATTTTTCCTAGTTTTATTAAATAATATAGGTCAAAATATTTAAATTATGAACAAATAGATTATAAGTCTTCATTAGAGGTCTATATTTTTTTTTTTTTAAAATTCACTAATATACAAATAAAATTTAAAATTTTGTGTTAAAATCTAAAAGTTAAACTTTTAACTCTTATTTTACAATTTAATTAAAATTTTAAGTTAGTTTCATAGTTTTTAAATTTTGGAAAAAAAATTATAAACTTTATACAAACATCTATAACATTTAAGTTTAAATATTAGTGAATCTCCTATTTCTTTCTAATAATTAAAAACTATAATTTACTTTTATTATACCTTTATTATTCATGCATGAGGGTGTTTAAATAAAACATATTTATAATGTATGATATTATTAGTTAGTTGTATTATGACAATTATTTTTCACTAACATAGTTTAGTGTACAAAACATGTTCTCTTAAACCACAAAATTATAAGAATACAGTAATAAACAAAACAAAAGCATAGAAAATCTCACGATATATCTGGGTTTAGGGAAGAAGAAAATATGAGTTAATTATACAAGATTATTAGGTTTATATTTGATGTTAGCTCATTTCATATTAAAATGGTTAGGTGTGATTTATAGTGATTAATAAACAATATCTAATGAACAGTTATATGTGAATAATACTCGATAAATAATGAATAAACGATACTAAATATCTAGAATCATAGCACTTGATCGGCACTCGAGTGAGGGAACAATATTAACTTAGCACTTTACCTATGCTTGAATAGCAGTATTATTTACGAAGTCTACTTGACCTGCACTTGACTAATGCCCAAGTAGTGAATAATGTGTATGAACAATAAACTCACAAATATATATATATATATATATATATATAAATACTTAAAAGTCTAATATAATAGATACTATTTGCTTTATATTTTTAGAGTTTTTTAAATATGAATATCATTTTTTGAGTTTTTTTAAAGTATTATCTATTTCTTTTTAAGAAAAAATATAAACCACATTATTATAAGTAAGATTTATCTGAATATTTTTTCTTGAAAAATTTTTAACTTTTGTCTTTTTAAAATCTAACTGAGACATCTACAGATTTCTGTAAAGTAATAGTGACTAGAAGTTTTAACCTTCTGAATGTATTATTTAAAAGTTTTATTTGAAATTTTTTTTTTAGAGTTATGAAGATGGAATTGTTTAAAATGGACCATTCAAAGTTAAATTATAAAAATTCTTGTAAGAAATTACTATTTATAAATTCTTCTTTATTAATAAAATATTTTGATAGTTCTTATTTTTAACTTATAAGGGTTTTATTTTAAGAAGAGGTTCTTTATAAAATTTTTCTTCATGAATAAATTATTATGTTTATTTTTTATTATTTTATTTGTGATTTATTTTTAGTTATTATTGATATTAATTACATTGATGAGACTTTTGTATTATTGAATTGCTTAAGATTTATTAATTTAAAATTAATAAATTTTAACATATTTTAATTTTTAATAATTTAAATCTTCCCTCCTATAAAACACTTTTTACCCCTTTCATGTGCTGTAAGATCTACATCTAGAGAACTTAAAAAATCAAAGAGGATGCTATCTCGTAATCTAATCAGAGAAAATGATGTTGATTCCATCGTAGAATTCGTAATCGAATTCCTAGAATTAAAAAAGAGCCCAACAATACTTATACTAACATATTAAATTCGTAAAGAATGTTAGTAGTCAATAACTGACTTCCATTAATTATTTGACCAAGAAATAGCATTATTCACACACATCAAAATGTCAGAGTGAATCAATGAAGCCACACATTTAATCTTCAACATTCCGATATCTATCCTAATGATGTCTGTTGCAGGAATTATAATCTTGATGTCTCGGACATGTCTGCTACAAAAATCTTAGGGTGTTTCAATTTTTGGATCATGGGAAAGAAAGACTTTTAATTAATTAACTATCTAATTAATTACTTGGCAAAGTGTTTTGTCTTATTAACTACTTTTGCCAACAGTGTTTGGAGGCTGCATTGCATGCCTTTGCCTTTTTAGTTTCCAAATGACGACCAGATTATATTATGGTAGCCCATATTCATATACGCATTATTATTATTATTATTATTATTACACATATGGTTTTGCTTTTTGATTTGTCATCCTAATCAAAATCAATGTAGCGCAGTCTCATCTCGCCTCTCGCTGGTGTTGGAAAGCATGCTAGTTGTCTTGTATCTATCTCTTGTTGGTGATTCATGTATATGCATATGAAAATTTTATTTTAAAGAACACGACGTCTTACCGAAATTAAAAAGTAAAAGGCCTATTCAATTAAAATCAGGGTGGATGAATTCGAATTACAAAGTGTAACAAGAATTGAACTCCGTTATTCCTTGCTTATATTTGGAAATCAAACTCATTAATTACTTTATAAATGGGTTGATGGTTTTCAAAAACGAATGAGTGGAAGGGTTGATTAGCGGGGATTGTGTGGAGCGGAAGCCATGGCAGCAGCAGCAGCAGCAAGGGAAAAAGGGACCGAAAGCAGTAGACAAACAGCGACAAGGATTAGGTCATGGTCTTCTTATTTTCCAATTCCCCATAAGTTTAAAGAACCCATGCAACCTTATTTCTTCTTTGGTTATTATTGTCACTCATTCAGAAATTAGACCAGGGCCATTTCATAACTCCCTTTTGTTTTCTTTGGGTACTTTTTTTCAAACACATTATTAAACTCATTCCAATAAATGACTAGCTGTACAACAACATTGCGATTTGTGATTGAACCACCCCCATCAGCACAGCAGAGACTTTGTTTGGCTGGCTCGTTGAAATATGTAAACCCCATTTACACTTTATTTTTCGAATGACATATTCTCATTCAATTTCGTTTTTTAATACTGAATCATGGGAGTGAACATAGTTTTTATTGATATTCTCATTCATTTTATGGTACTGGAGCCTTCTTTTGAAGGGATTGAAAACAAAAATATTCTGGAATCTGTAGGGTTCTGTAGACAATGATTATCAGCCCTTAGTTTACTGATTTTACATTGGAAGAATGTACTTAGTGTGCTTTCTTATTATTCCAATAAGAGCGTGTATTGCATTCGTAAACATTCACAACATTAGCTCAAAATGATACCAGAAACTTTCTTTTGCGTCTAACAATCTTTATTTTCTTGACTAGGAAGAACAAAAAGGATTGCTCCAAATAGAAAATGCATTCTCATTAATTCCTATTTTTGTTATATAAATTACTTTTAAATTCCAAACAACAAATAATATAGTAAGATACAAAGTAATAAATAGGTCTTAGTAATACCAATGTCTTTTATTATTTAACGTATTATAAAAAGATTTAAGATATTCTAATAATATAAATCTGAAGAGTCAATTTATCTCATTTATTTTAGTCCCTTTCCGAATGTGAAAACCCACAAATTACTTTGATTAATAAACTATTAATCTATAATCTAAATAAAAAATCTATCCATTAGGGTTGCTAAAAAGAACTTTAACCCCAAAAAAGCAACCCCCTCTCCATAAATTATCTTTATTTCTTCTCTTTGAACAAGGGTAAAAACAAAAAAGAGTCGGAAGTGACCAGTTCCATAGTTTCTTTCTTTGCTATACATTACGTTAGTTAGTCGATCCTACTTGATGGCCCCGTCAAGAATTTCACTTCACATCTGTCCATTCTACATTATATGAATTCAACGCAAGTTTAAAGCTTTCCACCAAGGCGTGTTTGGTCATTCCTCGACCATTTCGTTTCATAAACAAAATAAATAAATGAAACCTCGGTAAGCACATTCTGGATTCATTTATTATTATTATTATTATTATTATTTTTTAACAGTGGGTCCTGCATGATGACACAATCACAGTTACTTTTATTCGGATACACGCACATACATAAAACAAAAAACAAAAAACAAAGAAAGTGCGAGTCAGATATGACGTGGAAGGATGTTGGACTAAAGGGACTTAACCAAGAAAACCCAAATCCAAATTTTCAATCAATGATGACTTTAACCACACTGCTTCTAGGATCCCCTCAATGACCCCATTTTCGTTTTCATTGAATGTAAATAGTTAATTTTATGATGCATAATTAATCATACATAAATTATCAATAACACGACAGAGAAATTTTGATGATGTAATCATCTCCTCACTCATTTAATAACATGTAATTATGTTAATAAGGCGATTATTTTTATGCAAGGGGATTGAATTTAAGAGTAGTGTGTTGATAGTATGATACCTGCGGTTAATGTAAAATTTTCAATTTACAACAAACAAGGCGATGCTCATCTAAAGACCTCCATCAACAGTCTAATAATTAATTTGGCGGGAAGTAATTGTTTTTAAGTGTGAACTTAGTTTTAAGATTAGTGGGCCAGTTCTGTGGAATTTAGAGGACGTACAAAGCAATCTCTTAAACTTTCGGTGTATGCGTTTTTCAGACTTTTGCCTTCTCCAAATCCTCTATATAACACACACCACGCGCCTTCTTTTTCACCCTACTCAACTTCTCCTCTCTTCACTATTACTCTTCACCGACTAGTACTCTTGTCAATTTCTCTTTTTCACCCGCAAATTTTAAGCCCCATCGCCTGAATATTTCAAATTGGTAAGATTTTAGCAATTGGGTACTGTAAAAGATTCCAATTTTGGAAATTTTGACAAGTTTCTGTAGAGTAACTCCAAGTCGTATTCTGGAATTTTGTCCATTTTTGGCATCTGGGTATAGCTTAAATTTCAGTTTTTGTTGTTATTCATTTTAAAATTATTTCTATAATTAAACATAGTGGGGGTTGTGGGGGTGAAAATTTGATCATAAGAAGAATTTCAGTCTTTTTCAGAACGATGCTATTGATTTACAACGGGTGCATTCTGTGGAGGTTGCACTCGATTCTTCAGAACAAATCTATTGTTGATAAAAGCTTCTATTTTTGGATTTTCCAGATCTTTAATAGGTACAGTTTAGGCACTTAGCTGTTAGCTTTCCCACCTCTCTTCCTGCTCTGTTTTGTTCTGTTATTTTATTTTTGTTTTTCTTTCTATATAAAGTTTTAAACAAGTAGGTAAAACGAAAAATGGGAGGGGCATCATTGCCGCCTGGTTTTCGGTTCCATCCAACTGATGAAGAATTGGTGGGATATTATCTTAAAAGGAAAGTGGAAGGACTGGAAATCGAGCTGGAAGTGATTCCTGTTATCGACTTGTACAAATTCGATCCTTGGGAGTTACCAGGTACTTTCAAGTCAAATCTATTTAAGCCATACACAACTGAGAATTCTGCATATTAATTTCATTGAATTTGGTGCTTTGTTCTGATTTCTAAGACTAAGTTTAACATGAATTCCTGTGAACTAGTTGAAGTTTTAGTGATGCCCTAAGCCAAATTAGCGTATGGTTCACTGCCAGTGTGAACAAGGAAATGTTTTAGTATTGGAAAGCACTTTTTTTGTTTTGTATATTTGATACCATATTTTTTTTCTTCTTTATGGACTCACCTATTACAAGAATTCTTTTTTCACATGGGGTCTTTAACTTTTTTATACTAAAAAGGCCAATTTTACCGGATTTTTTTTGTTTTTCAATTGTAATCTTCATGAGCAAACATGACAAAGAAAGCAGTACCACAACATTTCCAATTTGTAATTGGTGATTCATTATGAATTACTCATTGTTTTGAGAATTCAAAATGTCTAATCGGCTACCTGTAATTTGCAGAGAAATCATTCCTTCCAAAACGAGATATGGAATGGTTCTTCTTCTGTCCTAGGGATCGAAAGTATCCCAATGGCTCAAGAACAAATAGAGCCACCAAAGCTGGCTACTGGAAAGCCACTGGAAAAGATAGAAAAGTTGTTTGTCAATCTACTACTGCTACTGGTTGTCGTAAGACCCTTGTTTTCTATCGCGGACGTGCACCTTTAGGGGATCGAACAGATTGGGTAATGCACGAGTATAGACTCTGTGATGAGGTTTCTCGTGGCTCACCAAATTTTAAGGTAAATTCAGTAAGCCCATTTTGCCAGGGAGAAGTTATATGCTTCTGTTGGGTTAGAAACTGAACTTTTTCTTGGCTATTCTAATTCTATACAGGGAGCTTTTGCTTTGTGCCGTGTGGTTAAAAAGAATGAACAGGCACAGAAGACAACAAAGAGGGTTGGAAGCAGTTTAAGCACTGGGGATTTGGCCTCGACAAAAGTTTCTAATGAGCCCTTGAGCATTTCCAGTAACATTTCTTCACAAACAAGTTGCCTTTACAATGAGAGTCGCTGTTCAAGTCCTATCACTTCTCCTTATCCTTATGAAGTCTCGACCATACCTGACTCTGAGCCTGTTCCAATGGAGACCACTCCTGCAAATATCTGGGTCTCACCTGATCTAATTCTCGATTCTTCTAAGGTAAAACATTCTACAATTTTAAACATGCAATTTCAAGGCCTGAAATCTTTTTATGATTTTTTATTGATTTCCCGACCAACTTGCTTGCTTGTTGCAGGACTGTCCACAGGCCCATGAAGCTTTATCTGAGTACTTTCCACATTATGAGTTTCCAGGCTCAGCGACTCCATGTCAGCCATTTGATCACAGAGAATTCTCGCCTAGTTCATCTTATTCAAATTTTAATGGAGATATTGAACTTGCTGAAGATCTCAGTCGAATTGGCTGCATGTCACCATACTTGGTACACGGATACTTCACAAGTTTCTATGGGAATGAAGATATGTCCTATGAGGATTATGACCAAAACAGTTCACTAGATTATCCAAGTCTCTTTTGAAAACACAAGGGAAGATAATTGTAGCTCTTCTATTTTGCCAACGAAGGGCTCAAAAATTGAGTTGACGCTCCAATTTGCAGGCAAGCAAGTGGTGATTGGATTTTGGGGGGTATAATGGTCTCTGGTTGCAACAAGGCAGTATGGTGATTGTGATATAATTTAACTAGTGTACCTTTTATGTTGGTTGGGTCTCCAAGGCAACGCCTTTTAATTGTTGGATCTTGGAGCAGAAAATAACTGAATAGAAACTCTTTGTTATATGTTAAGAGTCTGGTTTGAAGATTCTGAACTGGTTATTGTTCATATTGGAGTGGGATTTATGGTCAAATCTTGGTCTATTTTCATGCTCAGTAAAAGGTTTTTTAGGTGGTCACTTTCATCAATTTCGCATGGACTTTTTATTCATGCATGTAGTTTGGAGTATCTATGAGGGACGTGTCCAATAAGCGTTTTGCACATAAGTTATTGTCTGGTATATTTTTTTAACTGTTTGGAATCTATGTTTTGCCTAGGGTTTTTGTGGTGCAAATTTTATACATGATTCGCTTGTAATTCTATTTGAAAGCTTCCCATCCCTGCAAGTCATTAGTATTTCTCACTGAATGCGGCAATGGGAAAATTCAGTAAATAGTGTTCTGAGCAAATGTGTAGAACCAAAGCAATTTGTCAGATTTGATTCCAACAGATATTGCTTTAGACATTTCCTTTGGACTGAGTAAAGATTCTGCTTCGGGTTTTGGAGCATGCACCCACTTAGTTGGAGAACCCAAAGTTTAACAGAAACCAAGGCTTCTATGCACTTTCATCTCACTACCTGACATTTCCGGGAATCCAAGGCTCGCATACATTTTCGTGTTCGCATTTGCTAGCAATGTGAAGTTTCGTATTCTCCCGCTCTTGTGCTTCACACAAGCATTCTTTAAAAATGTATTTATTTAATAAAAAAAATATTAAAAATTTATCTGCACCCTCAAATTCATCTTTTATTAATAATACGAGATTTCGCAAAAATCTTAAAATAATTAACATAACTTAACTTTATGTAATATGAATAATAAAATTTATATTTTAATTTTTGTGAATTAAAATTTTTTATTTTTTTACTGATCAAATTAAAATTTTTAAATAAAAAAATATTTTTAATAATCAAAAATTATATTCTAGTAATTATTAAGTACCTATTTAAAAAGTTACTTAAAATTTTTTATTGACTTTACAAAGTCGATTATGTTACCTCTAATCAAAGTTGAAGCAAAAGTTAACAATTAGAAGCCAAAATATGAATACTAAAAATTTGTATCAATTAAAAATATATATATATATATATTTAAAGTTTTACAGTCAAAATCCTAAATATATACTAGCCTATTTAAAATATAATTTTGGCAGGGTCTAGAAGAAGACCTGGACTCCTCCAAATCATATTGTTGCTCCGCCACTGCCTCCAATCGACAGTAAAAGCTTGAGCTCTCTAAGAACTACTCAGATAATTATTAACAGAAAGATGCACATGCTTAGAGTTCATTTTTGCATAATTCAAGACAATTTTTTTAGGCAATATCAGTTAGATATTTATTAGCCACATCAAGTTCAAGATATTTAGGATCATTTTTCATAAAAATTTCAACAATCAATGACATAATTCAAGCAATTTCGAAAAAAAGAAAACATATAAACCTACACCATTTTTCTTCATTTTCTTTCCTTAACATCTTTTCCCTTTTTCTTGCAAGTGCTTCCTTCCAAACTCATCCAATGTACCAAGTACTTACTAACCAAGGACTTACTGCTACCAATGAACAATTCTATGACATATTATATCTTATTTTTCAATGGAAGTTGCCTCTTCCCATTAGTGCAAGCAAAAGCAACAATTCTTAACTTTGGTTAGAATCTTGATAAAAGAGAGTACACTAATGTGACTTTTCATAATGCTTTTCTGAAAGGCCAATTATTCAGAAGCACTTTTCATGCAACACGAATTGATATATATATATATATATATATATATATATATATATATATTCTTACAAAATAATATTAGCTGCTCCCACCCCACCCCATTACTTTACCCGCATAACCCTGCTCTTAAAGTCCTTGGACTCTTTCCCCACCAAATGTATAAAATGATTTGGTTGCTTGCAAAAATCACTTTCAAACAATATACTCCACTTATTTCAATTGCAACACAAAAGTGCTTAAAGAAGTGCATTATTGAAGTTAAAGTGCCGCGTGCGCCCCGTACTTTCAAACCTTTTAAACGTGAAAACTCATCAAATTATGACCCGGTTTAAAATAAAAATAGGGGTGTTTTTTTTTTTTTTTTTTTTTTAAATTAAACAGTTGTTTTTATGTAACAATATTCATAAGTTATTTTTTTTTTAAAAAATACTTTTTAATATTTATATAACCTCTAACTTACATATTTTAATACACATATATGTAACATAATATTATTATTTATTTTAAAAATAATAAATAATATATTAAATATTTTATTTTAAAATATTATTAATCATGTCATCTTATTTTAATTTTATGAACTTTTTTTACTCGTATTTGAATTCTAATTTTATATCATGGACTTTACAATGACATATAAAATAAAAGTGATTCATCTCCGTTCATACTACATTTTGATATTAAAATAATTTACACATTAAAGTTAAACATAAAAAAAAGGAAAAAGTATGGTCGTATTGCAATTAAGCAGGCAGCATCTCTTGTAAGCCCTTCCTTTTTTCCTTGCTACTAATTTTGCAAACTAATATTGATCAAATGCATACAGTTATTTTGTACACTTTTAAAATTTCACCATGTAAATCTCTTTTTTTTTTTTTTACCATGTAAAACTATCTTACGACTTAATATTACATAGACACTTTCAGTATAAGCTAGCAATTTGAGGACTACAAAAAACAAGCACTTCTTCAAGAGTGGCCCTGGATTCATCCCCAAAAAGAGATTCCTTCCCATCCTTTCTCTTAGCATATGACAATCCCAATCTAGACTTTGCTTGCCTCAAGTCACCAACACCAGAGTTGGTATCCGGCCCGGCAAACCCACCCATTACCGGAGCAAGCGGGGCCCCGATGAGAAGACCATCGGCCCCGAATTGAGGTCCACCTCTTGCATAATCAAAGAGTGCAGCACCACTACCTCCTACCTTCGGTAAAATGATAGGATCATCAATTTTCTCATTGTCTGTCCAGTAAAATAGAAATGCATCAAATGTGTCATAGTAATCATCTGTGCCTCTGTAGCCTTCAGGATTGAATGCACCAAATTTGAACGACTTGTTTGTGTATCCAATTATCACACATGGTCCTTTGAAATCACAGAAGTTGTGAAAATCAGTGGCACTGAATCCATCAATGGTAGCCTTGTAGCAGCATTTTAATTCCCTTCCTGACCATAAAGCAAGTGAAAACTTGCAAAAAAGTGAATAGAAAGACTTTTATTTTCGAATGAAAACATGTGTGTAAAGCAAGAAGAAAGAGAACTACCTCTTAAGAATGTTTTACCCACAAGAGAGAGAGAGAAGGGGAGATTAAGTTCATGGTACTTGGGCTGTGGTTTCTCTACACCATATTTCTTGCCAATGTTCCGACCAAAGAGGCTACATGGGCTTCTCCAGTGAAGGATTGCTGAGTTTGAGATGCAAAAGGCCATCGGAAATGGGTTCTATTCAAAGTTCAAAACCCTCTTGCATTCTCACAAATTCTACAGACGCCATCAAATAATGACATCCTCACAAATTCTACGGAAAGAAAAGTACCTTATCCTTTTCTAATTTATATCCATACAATTTTTTATTGTCTTATTCCTATAATTTGTTGTGGGGCCCTGCCGTGTATGGTTCATTACCCTGTACGTTGTGTTAATCTCAGATAAAAACAAGCAAAACTATCAAGAAGAGATAATTCATACCGTACTACTCATTAATCAACCAACAGGTACATAGCTCAGTGATATTGCATTTAACTGCGGTTCAACAAGTCACCAGTTCGTAGCTGGTTAGGCCACTTAATTCAATTTATATTATTTTTGGATAATTACATCTAGGTACCACAGGTTTTGTGATTTCACAATCACAGACATAATATTACTTCTTATCAAATAGGTCCCCATCTCCTGTCACATTAGTAAGAACTCTCGCCGTGTGCAACGGTTTTGAATAAAATCAAAACTATCAAAAACCAATCCTAAAAAATTTGGTTATGAATTTAAATTGATTTTTTTTTTTAAAGTAGGTTATGGTTTTAAATATATAAAAATAGAAACTGAACTGAGAAATCGAGGAACCGATTTAATTTTAAAAATTAAAAATATTTTTTTTACTTTATTTTATATTTTAAAGATAAAATAAATACTAATTTATATTTAATAAATTATT
>CP135542.1:6605305-6618279 GCA_032402905.1 Khaya senegalensis | reverse complement strand
ATATATATATATATAAATTATTACTAATATATAAATTTATATATAAATTTATTTTAATTATTTTATTATTTAATTAATTGACGATCAAACATAATATTTTTGCAGTAAAAGGTACAATTCTGTTAGTTTTTTAAAAACTTATATTTATACGTAATTTTGTCAAACGTTGGGGGAGGTATTCCTCAAATTTTTTCTAATTTCATTGCAGCCTTAAACATGCCGCAAGCCCTCCGCTGCACAGACACAACATCGCCATTTCTCTCCTAAATGCAGTAGACTGATTTGATTACATAAAATCAAATAAGACGATCTTCATCAATATCTCACTGTGAGCATTTTGCGATTTTTTGTTCTAATAATCGAATCTTTTTCATTTTCTTTGTTAATCTTTTCTTTTAATGTTCGTATAATATTTATTTTCAGTTCTTTTAGGGTTGTTTAAAATTTCACACAGATGGGTTGCACTGTTAGAGAGAAGCACATCCGGACGAACCGGAGGCCACGATCTGTTAAACCGGATTTCGATCTTGATAAGTATTCAATATCTAAATCCACACTCGAATCAGGTCTCAAACCCTTGAGTTACCATCTGGATCTGAACGATCCGATCCGGAATTCTGATGCTAACCCTAACTCTAATTTCGATGATCATGGTTGGGGTTACTGCACTGAAGAACAATTGGAGGAAATTCTGTTGAAAAACTTGGAGTTTTTATACAATGAAGCTATATCTAAGCTTGTTGCGTTAGGTTACGATGAAGATGTTGCTTTAAAGGCTATATTGAGAAATGGACATTGTTATGGTGGCATGGATGTGTTAACTAATATCTTGCATAATTCTTTGGCCTATTTGAACAGTAGTAATAGTGGTGGTAATATTAGCACTGTAAATTCGGAGGAATCTGAGCCTGTTTTTAATGATTTGAAGCATTTAGAAGAGTACTCACTTGCGAGTATGGTGTGTTTGTTGCAACAAGTTAGGCCACATTTGAGTAAGGGCGATGCCATGTGGTGTTTGCTCATGAGTGATCTGCATGTGGGTCGTGCTAGTAGTATTGAAATTCCTGGTAGTAATGTTTGTAGTGCTACGGTTTCAAACAATGTGGATACTGTTGTGAATAATGGAGGGGTTAGTGGTGTTGTGCCACCAGCATTGTGCAGGTTTCATAGTGGCTGGGGGTTTGGGAGTGGGGGAAATTCGGAGTTTTCAGTTAATGGGGTTTTCCATTACAGTGCAGAAATGACTTTGCCAAGGGATATTGAATGTCCTAAGAGGTTTAATCTTTTGCCTTCTATGAAGTCACTATTGAAGAAGAATGCTTCAATGTTTGCTGCTGGTTTTCGGGCTAATTCAAAGCAGATGCATTTGCAACCTCAGGCTTGTATGAGTGTTGCATCAGGTGGGCATGCATCTACAGTTGCACCAGGGGCTGAAGTTTTGGTTGAGAAGTCTGAAGAGTCCAAGAACTGGACGGACCCGAATGGGGTTGATTCGGTGTTGAATAAATTGCATGATTTGAATATTGATGAGAATTTGGAGGGTGTATCAGATGACCAGAAGGATGAAGTGGTTGTTACTTTGCTTCATCAGATTAAGGATCTTGAGTGGCAGGTTAAGGAGCGAAAGGAGTGGGCACACCAGAAAGCGATGCAAGCTGCGAGGAAGCTGAGTAATGATCTAACAGAGCTTAAATTGTTGAGGATGGAAAGGGAGGATACTCAGCGTTTGAAGAAGGGTAAACAGACTCTTGAGGATACAACCATGAAGAAGCTCTCAGAGATGGAAAATGCTCTGAGGAAGGCTAGTGGTCAAGTGGATAGATCAAATGAAGCTGTTAGACGGCTTGAGACAGAAAATGCTGAAATCAGAGCAGAGATGGAGGCTTCTAAGTTGAGTGCTGCTGAGTCTGTTACGACATGTTTGGAGGTTGCCAAGAGGGAAAAAAAGTATCTGAAGAGGCTCTTGGCTTGGGAGAAACAGAAAACTAAGTTACAGGAGGAGATTGCCAATGAGAAAGAGAAGATCAAGGAGTTGCAACGGTGTTTGGCTCAGGTACAGCAGCATCAGAAAGAAACTGAGGTGCGTTTAATTTGTGTGTGGCCTTAGATTGATTCATGCATAAAAATCTGTTCCTGTTGTCTGTTTAAGCGCATAGAGTTTTTAACGTAATGTTGAATTAACCAGAATACTGGCGGTAGACCTAGTTTCCTCTTTTGAATTTTACTTAACAATGCCTGTTGAAAACATTTATTAATAATGTCAACTTTAATCTCAGTAGCTGACAAGTCAATCAAACAAAAAAATAGTGCAATGATCTATGTTTAATTTATATAATGAACTCAGAGCATTTGATCCTACTGGAAGCTGGTACACATGTTCCAATTTTATATCTTGGTAAATTTATCATTTTAGAACTCTCTGATTGTTGTTCTTATGAATGATCATTAGAAGTATAAAGCTGCAGACAGTCTAATCAACGATATCTCTACATAAACAATGAAGTAATCACACAATTAAATGAGGCTAACTGAAGGACATGGAAATTTGTTGGGTTATTAAGTTCTTGTGTCAATTAGAAAGCTACTTAATAATTTATGTCTTGCTTGAGTAATACTTACCCAATGCGTTGGTTCTTAGATCTCTAACCTATAATTTTTATAATTTGGAGGAGAGGTTGCTGTGGCACACTTTGTTTTACTATGTTCTCCAGAAAGTTGGCATAGATGGTTACTGAATACAAATGTCTGGATGAACATAAATATTGATGCTGCTAAAGTTCCAAATCAATCACTGAAGATGCATTTATACACTGAATATGATAGAAACATCAGTAAAAGAGTAATCTAGGAGTAAGCATAATACAGTTGGTATTGTACCAGATTTTCGATTTGTCCATATGATTACAATCAGTTTCTGGATGATGTCATAATTTGACAACAAAATATCTTGACTCATTGACTTGGAACCAGAGCTTTGTTACTAAAGCATTGCCTTTATATTCTTCTCTTCTCTCTCCTTTGCCTGGTTTGTAATCATTAATACTTCATCGCTGAGTTCACATTTCCATTTGGGATGTCTTAAAATGATTCTGCATTGTTAAAAGTCTGATAATGAATATAATTTTTTCAAACAATATCATTTGTCTTCAGCATTAGTTGTGTTAACATTAGGAAGATCAGTGTACAAGGATCGTATTGTAATTTCCTTGTGTAATGGATGGGAGAACTGATTATTTATTATTGCTTCTTGTAATGTGCATTTTACCAATGTAGACATTAATGTAAGGTATAGGAACTGCTGAAAATTATTAATTGATCGACTTTTCCAATACTAATCTAATTAATTCACTGTGTTAACAACTCCAATTTTTGGCCGTTGGGCTTTTAGCACAATTCTGAAGGGGATGGAAAGGGGTTTGTATATCCAAGTTTCAAATGTTATTTTTTTTATGAAAAATATAGCATCCCTAGCTCATCTAATGCCTTTAGTGGAAATATGGTGTTCAACTTCAAGTGTGGGTGCAATTTATGGTTGTCAAAGATTAAGCGGGTGTAAAACTGCATGGCCTCAGATGTAGCGTAACTGCAAAACAGCCAAGGTGGTCAAAAGGTGTCTGTGTATGTGATTGCTAGCTTAGAGGATATGGAATTTGTAAATCTGTCTAGCTTTTTCAGAATATGCATGTTGATTTTGTCTAGTGCCATTTTCTTGTCACTTATAGGTTCATGTGACTAAGAGAATGCAATTTGAAACTACTACAAACCTTAAGAGAGTGTAATTAGAAGCAAGTAGAAACATTCTTGTTGTGATTATAGTGCAGTGTGAATTTTAGGAAAACTAATTTTTTGAATCTTCTGTTAGTGCTCTTTGTGATTATTAGTCTTTGACTCTACATTTCCAAGTCTGATCACTGTCACCAACC
The DNA here is from genome assembly GCA_032402905.1 of Khaya senegalensis. Taxonomy (NCBI): domain Eukaryota; kingdom Viridiplantae; phylum Streptophyta; class Magnoliopsida; order Sapindales; family Meliaceae; genus Khaya; species Khaya senegalensis. The sequence continues at coordinate 6,614,356 of CP135542.1, read as the reverse complement.
GTGCAAAGTTGGGTTACGATTATTTTTTATTACTGCTGATCTCATTGTGATGTGTGTATACCATGTATTCTTCAGAACCTGATAGTTTTGACTTAAGGTTCTTGTTTACCTTTTTCATGCAATGAACAGGTTCATCCAACTGTGAATGATGGCTATTAATGCCATTATAAATTGCTTTATTTATCTAACAAATTGTCTGAAAGGCCATTATTTGGTGCAATTTGCACCTATCTTTTCCATGTGAAAAGTTTTGTGAAAGTTGCATGTTAATGTCGTTATTTCCTAGTTCATCCTCTGTTAACTTGATTTTCCTCACTCAGAGAACACAATTAAACTTTTTATTTCTATCTTGCTTATTATATGTTCATCTTACAGCCAACCATCTTACTTAACATTTTTTTGTTCTGCTTGCTCCAATACTAATCATCTTGTCATCCTGTGTCATCCGTCTTTCACTTTCATAGTTCTAAAAGCAGTTTTTATAAAATATTTTGCTGCTTGCGAATTTGTGCAAAAGAATATGACTAAATATTATAAGGTGATAGTTGGAGTAAATTTGAGGACAGCAAATACTGCCTTGGCTTCTTAATATATTTACTTATTAACATAATATAACATTTTTTAAACCCTCTACCATCCTTATTTCCTCGGTTGGTGTGATTTTTGCATGCTTTACTAAGTTCTTTCCCTTAAAATCTTAGTTGTCATTCTACTTATCCCATTCCATGACTGGACCAATAGATAATAAAAATCTTCTTATAACAGTTAAAGTGGAGGTTGGAGAAGAATGCCAAAGAGTTGGCCTTGGCCAAAGTGGAGGAGGAAAGGCGCTCCAAGGAAGATGCTGAAGCTAGCAATAAAAGAAAGCTTGAGGCTTTGCGCCTGAAGATAGAGATAGACTTCCAGCGCCATAAGGATGATCTCCAAAGACTTGAGCATGAGTTTTCACGCCTAAAAGCCTCTGCAGAGTCTAATGAGCTGAATCCTCAGTTGAATACTCTAGCATCAGGAAAGACAGAGAGGGCAAGGCCTCAAGGAGAAACAATTGCCAGGTTGCTTCATGAATTAAATGAACTGGAGGATTCTTCCGAGAAAGAAACCAACTGTGATAGGGAGTGCATATTTTGTATGAAAGATGAAGTCTCCATTGTTTTCTTGCCCTGTGCACACCAAGTTTTGTGTGCCAGTTGCAGTGAGAATTATGGGAAGAAGGGTAAAGCAACTTGTCCATGTTGCAGGGTTGCAATTGAACAGAGGGTCCGTGTTTTTGGTGCCAGTTCATAGTCATAGTTTGGCGTAAGAAAATAGTCAGTGCGTCAAGTTTTTAAATATTATAATGCAAATTAAATTTCATTGCGGTCATTTGGACTAATAGGTTTTTTACATTGATGCTTACCTGCTTTGATATGCTGAAGTGGTTTAGCATAATGTGCATGTATGTAAATAAATAAAAATCAAAGGTTCAATAAGTGAAAATGCATTTTCGCTTTTGTTTTTCCATCAGCTGGAATGGAGCTAAGTGTCTTTCGATTTCCCAAATTTTCATTCAAAAAGAGGTTTTATTGAAGAAGCAATTATAGTACTACTGGTTATTACTTTTATGGAGATTGGTATCCTATCCTCCTTTTTGAAGGTAGCTTCTCCACAGATTAACGGTTCGAAAAATGAGGCTTGGCAATTTGGGTATGCTACAGGATTCTAATGTAAATAATCTGATTAGACTGAGAAAAAAAAAAATGACACAAATAATATATGGCTGGAATTTGTTCTTTAATAAACTGGCCAAATTTATGTTTGATATTTGTTTTTGTGGATTCATTTATGGTTATTTATATCAATTCGTTTAGTACAAAGGATTCTTTTAAGGTCCATTTAAAATATTAAAAAAATATAAATAATTTTAAATTATTAATTTAGAGTCCTAACTATTATAAAATATTAATTTTTATTAATTATAAGATATTTATATGTTATTATGCATATATGTATTAAAGAAATTTATTAAAATGATCACTTTTCTAAGTTTTTTGTGAAAATGATCCGGTTAATTTTTTTACTAAATTGATCAAACAATTGAATTTTAAACGAAACTAACCATCACGAGATATGATAGAAATCCAACTTTTAAAATGTAAAATGGGTCCTCAAAATTTTTAAATTAATGAATAGTGGCAAACAATTTCAAATCATTACATATTAATCCTCAAACTAAGTAAATTGGAATTGGAAGCCATGACCATATGTCACCAACCGATCTTTTCTGTGCGGCCTTAGACCCACAAATTATAACAAATGGCACTAAGTCAACCTTCCTTTATACAAATTTAGGAAACTTAAAAATAAATATAAGAAAGAGATGAAGAGATCACAAAGAATTTTAAAGAGAGTTTTATATCAAATGTTTATATGATTTGGTCAAATAAACTTTTTACTATTTATATTAAAGTATATATATAATAATTGGCTAAAATTAAATTTTTAAAATCTCATCTGAAAGTTTAAAATAAAAAATTTTAATATAATTCTTAACATTGGAGAATATTTCTATATATAAAGAATTCTTTTTATAAACTCACAATATTTCTATACTTGCCTTATTTATATGATACTATAACTAAAATATATTTTTTAGAAGTTGAGCTAAAATTAGCCCGTGGACTTATGGGAAAAAGCCTCGAGTGTGATATATATGGGTACCAATATGCATAATTTGGAAATATGTTACCATTATTCATAATTGTAAAAGTTTGAAGGTTCATTCAAAATTTTAAAAGTTGGATTTCAGTAACAAATTAGTTTGGTTGCTTGATAGAAACTCAACTCTAAATTTTTGAATGGGTTGCAAATGTTTAAAATTAATAAATAATTTCAAAAAATTGTACATTAGTACTTAAAAGTAAGGGTAACAATTTAAATTATCATATAATATATATATATATATATATTATTTTATAAATATACTGTCAAATAAAAATTAATTTAAATTTAATCAGTTTAATAATTGTATCAAAAGTTAAAAATCTTAATTTGATACGATTAATAAATGGTTAAACGAATTATAATCGTATTATATATATATATATATATAGATTTATAATACTTATGATATTATAGATATAAATATTAATTAATTTTATTCTAAATATAATAAAATATCTTTTAAAACACGATAAATATAACTAAATTATTTAAATAATATAAACAATATAAAATAAAATTATTAAATTATAAACAAATTTATATATTATAATTTTTTAAGTAATTAATCATATCATAAACAAATTCATGTATTAAAAATTTAAATTTAAATTCAATATGATTAATAATCACATCGTCTCCTATCTATTCATTTAATAATTATATTATTTTATATTAATTTAAATCTATAAATTTATATTAATTTAGTGAATCGTATCAAAAATTGTAATCCTTACTTGAAAGTTTGTTGGAAACCAAACTCATGAGTATTATGCAAGACTTTGAAATACTTTGTCATTACTCATTAATTTTAAAAATGTGGGGTTCATTCTAAATTAAAAAGGCAAAGTTTAAATTTTTTTGTTTTTTAGAGGATGGCATTTTCATCCAAACTTGGACGTAATTTCTTTGATTAATTTGTTGAAATAAAAAATAACCTGGTCATTTTCGTAAAAGAGTTTACTCAAGTGATTATTTAAAAAAATAATAATAATTTGCTATAACTTACAAAACGGAACTCCTTTTTTCCATTCTGTAGCCGCCGGCCTCTCTTTTTCTGAGCTTAAACTTCCAAATTGATTTGCATCAAACAAATGAAATATTATGTCCACCATGTTGATTGTGTTTGAAACCCCCACACACCTGCGATTCAGCACTCTGAAAATCGTTTTTAGTTAACATCCCATTTGCTTTTTCGTAAGTGAAAACCGTCGAAGGTGAGAACCCCATTTGATTTTATTGTTAATGAGATTGGATTCTAATATTTTTGAAGTTTCCTTTATTTTCATTGCCATTTGTTAGAAATTTGGTTGTTAAAATATATTTACTTTCTATTTATTATTATTATTATTATTATTATTATTATTATTGGTGGGCAGAAAATTTAATTATTTATTTTTATTTTTATGTAATATTATATTTATATTTGAAATTAATTTAAATTTGATGTAAAATAAATTAAATTTATATTTAATTGTGTTTAATTATATTGTGTTTGGCTCATTCATATTATTACCCCATTCAAAAATACTAGGCTTATTTATTATCTTTGTTTAAACAAAATGTGATTCATTTATTATTTGTATCATTTTATTCATTTAATAAATAGATTAAATTAACATTTAAAATTCTGATACAACATCCACAAATTCATTCATTAATAAGAATTGCCACCATGCAAATAGAAATAATGTATGCAAATATGATCCTATCCTATGTTAACGTGAGGCATGTAAACCTGTAATTATTTTCATCGTTGAATGGCATGGCACAAAATGAAATTTCTATGCTTACGCTGAAACTGTGGCAATATAAGTAAAATTTTAACCAAGTATTAGTAAGTAAAACTTACAGTAAGTTCAGTAAAAGAATAACAACATCAAAAGCTGGACTTAAAAAGCAGCTTTTCCCGTGCAAGCAGGTAAGTCAAATGGGCCTCATCTCTTATCATTGTCATGAGCCCATTCCAAGGCCTGCAATACAAGCCCAAGCATTCTAAAACATATCCGTTACCTCTCTTCCAAAGTCACTCTACACCACAAAATAGGTTGTTATGGGGTATATTCCTCTCTTCCTTGATCTTCGGTTGGTCTGCTAGGTCGCCTCTCTCCCTCTCGATTCTGCTAAATCAAAGGATATCTTGTCGTTTAGTATTTTCTGTTGTTGGTTTTTTTATTTGGGCATCATCTCTAAGTTTAGTTGTGTATTTAAGTTTGTCAAGTTTTACCATTGCAAGGTAGGTTGTATAACCCAGAATATCCATTAAGGTTTAACAGAAATAAAATCAATCAGAGTTTCTTTTATGTGTGTTTGTTGAAATCTTAACTTGGTATCAAAGCCTCTAAATCTCTATGGCTCCCCAAGAAACTTTGCCCAACAAATTTTGACAAGGAAAATTTTCGAAAATAACCTTATTTTAAGAGTTCTTGACATTTTTAACCAACTCTAAAACAATCTTACCAAAATGATCACTTCGGACAATTTTACTCCCAAATCCTACTTTTTACACTTATAAATATAGCACTTCTCCTTCACATCCGGTTGCCTCTCAAATTTCAATTATTTTCAATATTTAGATTTCTACAAGTTACAACGGTACTACAGCATTTCAACCAGAAATTAAAAAACAAGTAAGTTTTTATGTTTTAATTTTTTTGTCAATTTTTAATTAATTAGAAAATATGTAAATATTGTTATAAATGTGATATTTTATTTTATTTAATGATCTTATAAATTTTAATTTAAATTATAAATTTGATATTTTATTTGTTAAATTTGTTATTATTGTGATTTGTCTGAAAATTTGATGAAATTTTTCAATTTTATTTAATTCTGGAACGATATGTTATGTTTAATTTGATTATGGGGAACGATAGGGCACTGTAGCGCTCTAGGTTCACCAACCTAGAGCGCACTGTTAATGCGCTGGGGTCGCGAACCCAGGGCACTGTTGATGCTCTGGGTTCTGTTGATGCTCTGGGTTTGCGAACCTAGAGCGCACTGTTGATGCTCTGGGTTGGCGAACCCAAAGGGCACTGTAGCGCCCTGGGTTCGTTAACCTAAAGCGCACTGTAGCCCCTGGGCTGCCCAACCCATGACACTGTTTAATATATTATTTTATTATTTATTTTTTATTAAATTAAGAATTATTTTATTATTTATTTTATATTGAATTAAACATTTATTCTATTATCTTACGAATTTATTTAATATATTTTTTATTTATTTAATTTATTTTAAAAATACTAATTTATTTTTTATATTTTAAAAATAATTAATATTTAAATGTTTAGATATTCTATTTATTTATTTAAGGTATATATTCCCTCATGTGGTCACACTAAGGTATTACACACACATACATTATAAAATATTTATTTTATGATTTATTTTTTTATTAAATTAAGAATTTATTTTTTTTTCACAAATTTATTTAATATAAGTTATGTATTTATGTAATATATTTATATTTAATCAATGTTCTAATATTTAGATATTTGAATATAGATATTTTGATACATTTCAGGTATATGGCTGAGAACGTACCGTTGGTGTCCGTCATGGAGGATTATGGGTTACGTTACCTGATGGTTCAGAAAAATACCGTGGTGGAAGGGTTCGACTCATATCTGTTCTAAAAGATATCAAGTATCATGAATTATTGACCATGATATATGACTGCACTCAAATTAATCCAACAGAATTCAACATTCAATTGAAAACAAGTTTTACAGACAGTGAGACAGGATCTGTTATATATGTGGATATTGATGATGATCATAGTGTTTCTGGTTTTATGTGCAGTATTGTGCCGACAGGGTCCAGACATCTCAGTCCGCTCTACATCATTACGGAACAAATAATTGTCAATGATGTTAGGGTGACCTGTACTACTTTGCAAGCTGTCGATGCAGAAGTTCCTACTCAACATTTATTTCTTCTTAGGACAGTAATCAGTTTAACTATGGTCAACATTATTCACAAGATGATATAAATCCAATAGATCCGACACCAATACATCACGAAGTTCCTGTAAGTCATGAAGAATATGTACCATGTCAAATCAATGAAGATAATGCAGATAATTTTTTTCAGAGTCAACCAAATGTGGAAGGCGAAGATGCTGACATTCCTAATAACACACTGAGGAGCCGATGTAGAAATTATTGCGATGAAGATACTGATGCAACGACAAACTTGGGTTATGAAACATATCAAAATAACAGATCTATAAGGATTAGCTAGGATATAGCTGGACCATCAAGTTCTCGTCGCATGCCACCTATTCCATCATCATTTTGTCAACCGCAAGATGCATTGTCTAGCTCTGCATGCAGTATTCTATATGTTGGACAGTTTTTCAATTCAAAGAAGGAGTTACGAGATGCATTAGGTTTATTCGCACTGAGGAACCAATTTCAGTTTCGAGTTTCAAAATCAACGACAGATCGATTTGAGGCAAAATGTATTGTTGACGAATGTAAATGGCGGATTCGGGCAACCAATACAGATGGAGAAGGTGGATATTGGTCTGTTAAACGATTTGAAGCAGATCACACTTGTCGAAGCGACCAACTACAGCCAGGCCACCGACAAGCAAGTAGTCAGTTTATTGGTGAATTTATAATGGACAAATTTCACGATCCTAGTAGGATTTATACTCCAAACAATATCCGAGATGACATACACCGAGAGTTTGGGGTACGTATGTCTTACCGTAAAACATAGCTAGCCAAAGAAAAAGCATTAAAATTAGCTTGTAGAGACCTAGCCGAATCGTTTAATTTACTACTACAGTTTTGTTATGTTTTAAGGGAAAGAAATCCAGGTACAATAACACATATAGAAACAGATGAGGACGGCAATTTTCTGTATTTCTTCATGGCACTTGAGGCATCTTTGAGTGGCTTTCGTACAGTAATTCGTCTTGTAATTGCTATTGATGGGACATTCTTAAAGGGTACATATCGAGGAACTATATTTGTTGCTGCTGCTCTTGATGGGAATGATCAAATTTATCCTGTAGTATTTGGAGTGGGAGACTCTGAAAATGATGCATCGTTGGAGTGATTTTTAGAGAAATTACGAGATGCACTTGAACCTATTTCAGATTTGGTATTTGTGTCAGATCGACATGACAATATAGTGAAGAGGATAAGAACAGTGTTTCTTGATTCGTATCACGGTTTTTGTACATACCATATTGAAGGGAATCTTAAATCGAAGTACAAGTTCAAAGACCGCAAGAAAGACGTTTTTCTGATGGGATTTTATATTGCTGCCAATGCATTTTTGTTTAGTGAATTTGAAAAGCATATGGATAAATTGAGATCGATACATCATGAAGCTGCAAACTATTTAGAAAATGAGGTCGGATTTCACAGATGAGCAAGATGTTATTTTCCAATTCGACGATATGACATAATAACCACTAACATTGCCGAAAGTATGAATGCATTGTTAAAAGATGCACGTACTCTTCCAATTATGGCCTTAGCAGATTGGATATGATCAGTATTGCAGCGTTGGTTTTATGAGAGAAGAGAGGAAGCTGCTAAATACGATGAAGACACCTTAACTGCCGTAACAACTGATAAAGTTAAAGTGGAGGATAGCACATCTCTTACATTGTCAGTTTATCCAATTTTTCAATTTAAGTTTGAAGTTAGAGGCAGAGGAGAAATTGTTGTGGTCGATCTGAACTCAAAGACATGTCAATGTAGGCGTTTCAACTTACAACAATTACCATGTGCTCATGCAATGGCAGCAATTAGATATGTTATAGGTTGGTACGGAGATTTTTGTTCAAAATTTTATAAGAATGGCACACTCTTAGCAGCGTATGCATCAGAGATTCATCCTGTTAGAGATTCAACATTTTGGAAAATTCAAAATGAAATTCAAGCTATTGTTGTCAAACCGCCGATAGGTCGCGTTCCATCTGGTCGACCAAGGAATATACGCATCCCATCTTCAGGAGAGGAAGTAGTTTTTCGAAGATGTTCTCGTTGCAAGCAACGCGGACACAATCGTGCAACATGTAGAAACCCATTAAATTCTAATGAAAATTAGTTGTTATCTTTTTATTTTATTTAGTATTATTGTACTTAACTCTTTATTTTATTCAATAATATTGTCCTTAATTTTTTATTTTATTTAGTAACGTTATACTTTTCATTAATATTTTATTCATTTAATAACGTTAGATTCTATTATTTAATTAATTTAATAACGTTATACTTATCTATTTATTTAATTCATTTAATAACGTTATACTTATCTATTTATTTAATTCATTTAATAACGTTATACTTATTTATTTATTTAATTCATTTAATAACATTATATTTTATT
>CP135542.1:6589824-6602441 GCA_032402905.1 Khaya senegalensis | reverse complement strand
GAGCTTAATAGGGTTGGTTAACAGAATCCAGCGCGCATGTACGGTGCTAGGTGACTACGGCGGCGACACTGCTTTGCCTACTCTTTGGGAGGCTCTTCCCTCTGTTGTTGTCGTCGGTGGTCAGGTCTGTGGTTGTTTTTGTGCTTGAAACTCTTTTTTTTTAGTCGAGTGTCATAATTTGGTGTGTTTTGGAGCTGATTTCATGTCTCTGTTTTTTCTTTTTTCTGAGGTGGATTTAGTTGTGTGTGTTGTGAATGTGCTTGCATTTGTGAGTGGACTTTGTTAGTTTTGATTTGTGGTCTGTTTGTATTTGATTGTAGAGTTCTGGAAAGTCGTCGGTGCTGGAGAGCATTGTTGGACGAGATTTTCTTCCTCGGGGTTCAGGTTAGAACTTTGGATTTTTTATTCTTGTTCTGTGTGCTGTTTGGCTGATGAGAAAATGAAAGAAATAGAGAAATCAGGCAAGATGAACTGTCGACTTTTATTTTTTTCCCTTTAAAGGACGAGAAATTTAGGCCAACAACTGAAGCCAAACTATTGTAGTCTGGCGTTATTTAGGCCCAGCAATAAAACGCGTACTCTGTTTTGTCTCTAATGTTGGAAAGGAAATTAACATGAGAAATTATACTCTACAAAATTACAGTGTAAGAAGATTGAATTAATGATCTTGAAAAAAAAATCGCATAAAATCAAAGTTACATTAGTATAATTCCTGTTTCATTGCAGGAACAACTGGAAATAATAGATATTTTGTTTTTCCAAAAGAGATATACAATATTTTTTTTGTGAAATTCCCAGGTATCGTAACAAGGAGGCCTTTGGTGCTGCAACTGCATAAGACAGAGCCTGGGCTGCAGGAGTATGCAGAGTTCCTTCACTTGCCAAAGAAGAAGTTCACTGATTTCTGTAGGTTATTTGCATGCAGATATCGTAATATGATTGCATTGATTCATTTTATTTTATAGGTTTCCTTTTGTTTTTCCTCTTGTAGTTACACTGTTTGATGTATTTGGGTTAAGTTGTGATGTTTTCCATGGAGCTTGTTCATGATTATTTTCATTTTTTAAGGTGACCTTTAAATTGAAATTTTTCATGACTTGTGACACATATTTCAGGCATTCTAATTGGTGTTGGCTTTCTTCTGTGCACATTTTCATTCCAGCCAAATTTAATCTTTCTATTACCAGTATCTCCCTATGTTGAAAGGTTCTCAGAAATGTGTCATGTATTCTATTTGATTCTTCTTGGTGATAGTTCCAGCGATGTACAGGCTTGGAAGCAATTCTGCTTATTATTGGTCTGTAGGAGTCTTGATGGCCTAATATGTTAATTTTTTTTGGGTGGTTAGGCTCAAATTCCCTTCTATCGTTTTGTTTGTGTTTACGAATACTTTGGATCCTGATTGGACACGTATAGTCTATAATTGGTGTTTCATAGCACAAAATTAACCATTATGCTGGTAATGTCAGTCAAAATTAACTCAAAAGTTTAAGCCATTGAGTGGAACATCTGACTACTGTAGTAGTCATACCAAATAGTACACCCAGCCCATGTCAAATACATGGGTGAAAAATCAGAATCTTTTTCTTATTTTTTCAACATTTCCAGTATATCTATATTGCTATCACAAAAAGGTGGCCTAAACATAAAACACATTATGACAGTCTCTCACATTCCACAGTAAATTTTGAAAAATGTTTCTTTCCTATGTTGAGTTATTGTCAATTTGTCCTGATGTTGGTTAGAATGTAATAGTTTATGCAAATGATTTTTAGTGAGTACCTTTCTGTATCCACTAGAAATTTTAAATTATTTAAACCCGAAAATCATTTTAGGCTGCTTACTTTGCTTACATTGTCTGCTTAGAAATTGATGCAGTGTTGACAATGTAGCTTTCTTCTATCTATTTGTTCCTTCATTGACATCCTTTTTTCTCTGCAAAGCTGTTGGTATTTATTGTTTAATTTTCTAATTTCTTGTGCAGCTGCTGTTCGTAAGGAAATTCAGGAGGAAACTGACAGAGTGACTGGGAAATCAAAACAAATTTCTCCCATCCCCATTCATCTCAGTATCTATTCCCCAAATGGTATTTCCCTGTTGGCCCAGATGCATGTTTAGTTTGAAGACGTTTACAACATGTCATTAGTGCATTTTCACCAGTTTTCTCATGTTTATCGAAATATTTGTTTACTATTTCACATGACCATGCTTCAAAATCTCCTTGTATCTTCATGTCTGACCTATCCTATGTTTTTCAGTGTTCTGAATTTTCTAAAAGTAGCTATTGAGATAGATTTTCATTTAAGAGTTTTTCAGTTTGTCATGTGTAACTGGTTCTTTGCTCTCTGATGATTGTGGTTTATCTTTTGTCAGTTGTCAACTTAACACTGATAGATTTGCCTGGTTTAACAAAGGTTGCTGTAGGTATGCTTTTTTCATGATTGTTCTTTATTTTCTACCTTTAAAAGGCATACCATAGTAGAAGATTCTTTTATGTTTGCCAATTTTGTAAATCAGTGATGTTTTCTGACAGAGGGGCAGCCAGAAAGTGTTGTTCAAGAGATAGAATCAATGGTTCGTTCATATGTTGAGAAGGTAACCAGTTTTTTTCTTTCTGAAGCAATCTGTAAATCATATTTTCTGGTGGATATTATTTGCATATGTAATATTTTATATCATAATTTGATATATTCTTTGTTCATAGATTTGCAATAGAAGGCAATACATTTGAAGAAAAAAAACAGTGGCCTCATTCTCAGATTTATGTTTTTGTGTTATAGAATTCTCTTAGATATATTCTAGGTATGCTCATTGGCTTGATATATTGAGTTTGTAATGCAATAGTGTCATAACTCAACACATTAAAAACAGGATAAAAAGAATTAGGATTGAAGAAATTGTAAAGTATCACATTTAGTGAAGAACATTCTTGTGTTTTTATTTTGGTCAAATAGTCATCTGTCCAATGTACAGCTGTATATGCTCTTAAGTTTTAATCAAGTAACCATCAATGATCTGACAGCAGCCAAATCTCTGATGGTAAAGAGACTTGCATCTTGTTTACCGAAGAAGAGTTAATTTCTTAGCTTATTTAAGCCTCATTAGAAGGGCTAAAAGTTCAATTTCTTAGTTTTGCTCTTTGTTCACCCACATTAGAAAGACCAAGAGTTTGCTTTATTAGTCTTGCTATTGCCAAGGTGAATTCTTCTTCATTTATTGAAAACACGAACCTGGGTGACTAGGTTCACTAAGATTTCATTTACTTACATGCATTGTTTAGAAAGTTGATCTTTTCTCCTCCTGGGGCTTCCTTCCCATGGTAAAGGAGGCTAGGGTAGAACATAGTTTAGAAATCTTACACAAGAAGAATATCCAAAAGAATTTTCCAAATTGTTAATGTTGTTGCAATATGTTAAGAGTTCTGAAATTACTTTTAGCTTCAAGTTTTTGATAAGATTTATTCATGCTTGTTCAATGAATGAATACCTGGTTCTTCAACTGCAGCCGAACTGCCTCATTTTGGCCATAACTCCAGCCAATCAAGATCTTGCAACATCTGATGCTATCAAACTCTCTAGGGAAGTTGATCCAACTGGTATGTATTTTGTTCATTGTTTTTAGTAATGACTGAATTCAATGTTTACAAAGGATCTTTGTAACTACCAGGGTGCTCTTTCTTTACTCAGATGGTATATGTTTTCTTTGCAGGTCAAAGGACATTTGGTGTCTTGACAAAGCTTGACCTGATGGACAAGGGGACAAATGCTTTGGATGTAAGCTTCCTTATATGTGTTCAGAGTACATTTTGAGTTTTGGAATGGGCAATTGGAGTTTAGATGATGCATTTTAAATCTTAATACATTCAACTTTTAGCTTGGAAAATGGTGCATGACTGAAGATTTTTGTCATGTCAATTCTAGTTGCACATCTTATATGCATTGAATTTAATACTGAATAACCAACATGTCTCATTTCGTGATGGTTAATCATCTGGCTGTTTAATGACTACGCATGGGTGATTGACAACTTATATAATGTTTCTGTTTTACATGTCACTTCTTGCATTGTATTTATTTTAACAAGTGTGTTTACTCTTTTCCTCATGCATCTTAAATTTTTTTCTGAGTTGGCATTCTCTCTCTCTCTCTCTCTCTCTCTCTCTTCTTCTTCTTCTGTGTCTGTTGAAGATTCTGGAAGGAAGGGCCTATCCGCTTCAACACCCTTGGGTTGGAATTGTGAACCGCTCACAAGCTGATATCAATAAAAATGTGGACATGATTGCTGCACGGCGGAGGGAGCGAGAATTCTTTGCTGCTAGTCCAGATTATGGACATTTAGCCAGCAAAATGGGCTCAGAATATCTTGCAAAGCTTCTCTCGAAGGTTGCTTTGTTTTCATTTTCTCTCATTAATGCTATTTCAGATGTGATTTCATTTCTTTCTACTTTTATTTTTTGGTTAATAATTGCTGATTACTTGTTAAATTGATATGTTTTCAGCATTTGGAGTCTGTAATTAAAAGCCGCATACCTAGCATCACATCTCTAATTAACAGAAGCATTGATGAACTCGAATCAGAGTTGGGCCATCTTGGGAGACCTATTGCTATTGATGCTGGGGTGGGAACTTTCCTACGTGTTCATTATTCATGATGTTGGATAATCAGTGAAGTTCAGATATTAACTTATACCATTTCACCTTTTATGTCAGGCCCAGTTATATACTATCTTAGAGTTATGCCGTGCATTTGACCGTATATTCAAGGAGCATTTGGATGGAGGGTATTGTAGATCTGCTCTCTTATCACTTTCACCTATGGATTTTTTGTTTTTAATTTTCAAAATAAATAAAACAACTGTTTCCAGTTGATCATGGAAGCCAAATGATATCTTTTAGCATTTAATTTCTAATCACATCACCTACCAAAATATAGAGTTCTTACAGATAGTAAATGCATGCATACCTTGTCAAAGAAAATATGGTTTATCTGCATGCAGGTTTCTGCATAATATTTCGTTGGAACTCCTAATATTTTAGGAGCCCACAAACTTTTTAATAGATGGAGACACAGTAGCTGCCCTGTATCATTCAATTGCATTGTCATAAAGAAAAGGAAGTGTGTTTTTCTTAAATCACCCAAATGACTAACATGATTCACAACCATTCTTAGTAATTTTTTTTTATGATTGTTTTTAACCTTTGTATGTGCCTGATTAGATGGTTTTCACCATGGATGATGGAAATTGGGACTTTGCTGACAAATTTTCTTTGTTGCAAATTATTCAGTACAAAACACATTCAAAGAAAACAATTTATTATTATATATTTTTTTCAATACTCAGTATATATAAGAAATACGTGGGGAATATGGGAATCAAGAATTACAAATGGTTCAAGTATGTTATGACAGAGAGGTGACTGTACAAGTGATTGACAGTGTTCGATGATGATCATTGTCTTTGATTGTCTGACTATAGCTGTTAATCATCATTGATGATGGCTGATTGCTTGTATCAATGTTGATGGTTGTTCAAAAATGATAATGGTTTCTAAGTTTAAACTTGATTTTTATTTTTGGCTCAAACAAAATATCATTTCCTTCTCTTCCAATGTTAAGCTTGTCATTGAAAATGCAGAAAATGTTATTCTGTAATCTTTTGCGAGACAAACAGCGGTTGAACTTGAACTTGATCATTAAACAGTGAATCTAATAGTTAGTAGTATACACGGTAGTAGCTGCCACTGTAAGTATGGCAGCTGTATTTAGAGTTTCATTCTGATCATACTCTCCCGTTATATTCTTTTGCTATTTCTCAGACGACCAGGAGGTGATCGCATTTATGGAGTTTTTGACAATCAGCTCCCTGCTGCTTTAAGGAAGCTACCATTTGATCGCCATTTGTCACCCCAAAATGTAAGGAAAGTGGTTTCGGAAGCGGATGGGTACCAACCTCATTTGATTGCACCTGAGCAAGGCTATAGACGGCTTATTGACAGTGCCCTTAACTATTTCCGAGGCCCAGCCGAAGCTTCAGTAGATGCAGTAAGTGCCCTTGCTTTTCTCCTTATTATGATTTTCTACAATTAGCATCTGAATGGGCGTGCCTATCTTGGTGCTTGAGATCATTTCTTAACTGGCAGCTCGAGGGATGCAATTTGAAGTAGTAAATACTTTCCAACTCATTGATCTATGTGACATAAATTTTTAAGTTCAAGCGCCAGGTAGGAATCATATGTATATGAAGTCATTTCATTTTCTCTGTCTGCATAATGTTAGCATTATATGGTCATAGCAGGCATCACTTGGAATCTTAATTATGAACTCATGTTAACTGAATGTATTGTATTGACAAATTTTGGCTTGTGATGTAGAGGAAATATATTAGATTCTTTCCACTGCTGTGACACGAATATGGAATCTTTTATATTGCATTTTAAAACTTATGAGATCTCTCGTCTTTTTTTATTAATTGCTTTCAATTGCAGGTTCACTTTGTTTTAAAGGAACTTGTAAGAAGATCAATTGGAGAAACTCAGGTTTGGAATCAGGAACCCATATATTTTTTTCCCTCACTGCCAGTTTCTCTTTAAGGAGGAGACCATTTAAATTGACAGTCAGTAATTGGTCAGGAGTTGAAACGGTTTCCAACTCTTCAAGCTGAAATAGCAGCAGCAGCCAATGAAGCATTGGAGAAGTTCCGTGAGGACAGTAAGAAGACAACTCTGCGATTGGTAGAGATGGAATCCTCATACCTGACTGTGGACTTCTTCCGTAAACTTCCCCAGGAAGTGGAGAGAGGGGGAAATCCAACAGCACCGACAACAGCTGATCGATACACAGAGGGGCACTTCCGCCGGATAGGATCAAATGTTTCCTCTTATGTTGGAATGGTGTCTGAGACACTCAAGAATACCATTCCTAAGGCGGTGGTTCACTGTCAAGTAAGGGAGGCCAAGCGATCTTTACTGGATCACTTCTATACACAACTGGGCAAAAAGGAGGTACTCAAAAATTGCTCCCTCCGTCCCCTTTCACTCTTTTCATTGGAGTTTCACAAGGTTTGATAATTTTTTGCTACTTTCCGTGTAGGCCAAGCAACTAGCTCAGTTGCTGGATGAAGATCCTATGCTGATGGAAAGGAGGCAGCAATGTGCCAAGCGGCTTGAGCTATACAAATCTGCCAGGGATGAGATTGATTCCGTCTCATGGACTCGATGAGATGAATCGTGAATCAAGGCACATGCAAGAAATACCTGGTAATATTTTTAGAAATTGAATCAAGTGACGTGCTATGTTTGTTTTGGGAAGATTGTGAGCCTCGCTGATATTTTCAAACTAGACTTCAGCAGTATAATGCTTGCGGACAATGTTTGAAAATTGTTAATGTGTAGATTTACCATTTGCAGGTTTTCTTTTCCAGTGGTACTTTTGTTAAGCAGCAAGGCTCCATATAAAACAAATTTTGGGGAATGAATTTTGAAACATATGAAATTTAGTACCAAAAAGAAAAATCAAAATATGAATTTTGAAACAAAATAAGATTTTTTGTTTTTTATTCTTTTCGATTTACAAGAAAAATCATTTTGAATGAGGTTTCCACTGAGAGAAAAGAATAGTACTGTCGGGCCTCCGAGTAGATCACTGTAATCAGAAATTTATTCTACCGCAGTATAGGTCACCATTAACAATTAAACTCCCAAAAGTTCAGTCTTTCACGTGTTGACTCTCACCTCTGTCAATATTTTGAATACATAGAAATACACTCATTCAGAATGATGTACAACAAGGTATCACGAAGTCCTGAATTTAATTTCATCACTGAAAATGATAAGATGTCTTGATATCATAAGTAGGGAGCCAAGGGCTCACCGACAAAATTATTGCCCTGAGTAATGCTTCTGAATTTGATAAAATTTTATGCTTATGCCCTAAGATGTTTGTGTTTCAACTTCAAGCATTCTTCCTATCAAGCTCTTCCAAAGCTGCCCACAATTTTGGATCATCGTAATCCTTTATAAGAAGTGCAGGCTTTGCTTCCATCAGTAAGTGACCAGGATTTCTGGTAGTTAAACCAACAACTGGTAACCCGGCTGCCACACCAGCCTTGATTCCTGAAACAGAATCCTAGCCAA
The DNA here is from genome assembly GCA_032402905.1 of Khaya senegalensis. Taxonomy (NCBI): domain Eukaryota; kingdom Viridiplantae; phylum Streptophyta; class Magnoliopsida; order Sapindales; family Meliaceae; genus Khaya; species Khaya senegalensis. Next base: position 6,594,309 of record CP135542.1, on the reverse strand, counting down.
CCAAAGACAGAACAAATCTAAAGAAATTCAGGAGAGTTTATTGACTAGAACTAATTTCGGAAAGCACATTAAGGGAAGAAGGCTGACCTCAAATACAAACGTGTGTTCCTTCGACACCTTGAGCATTTCAAGAGCCTTCAAGTAGGGGTCTGGGAATGGCTTGGCATGCTCACATTCACCTCCTATAATAACAACATCAAAGAATTCTGACAGGCCGAGTTTTGAGATCATGAGTTCAGCATTTAGTCTTGGAGCATTTGTAACAGCAGCTCGTTTCAAACCATGGTCTTCAATCCATTTCTTCACCTTGTATAGCCCATTTAAGGGCTTCAACTGCTCTGAAGCCAATCTGTTTTGTCAAATAGAAAAAACATTATGGAGTGGGAGCTTGAAAAAGTTCACAAAGTGGAGGAGAATTGTTTTTCGAAAAATATTTACTTCCGAAACATGGCTTCCTTTTCGTCACAGAACTTCAAGCCCCTCGGAAAATCATCAGGGAAAAGTGCCCGAGCAATATCATCATTATGCTTGCCAGCAATATTTTCAACAAAAAACTCCTCAGTAATTGGAACCCCGCCGTTGTAACCAATCTACTAACACTTCAGCATTAGTAAATCCCCCAAATAATAGTTCAAAAATTATAAGACAACTGCATCACATTCTTTCTATTTTTCATTTCAAGGTAAATTTGTGTTTAACATATTTACCAGAAAAACTAGCTTTGTACAACAAATGCTATCGCATAATGCAGTATGCCATGGAGTCAATTGAAATGTGATCCAGGGAAAAACAAGAAAACATGCATTGAAGGAAACTGGAATCTACCTATGAGGCAATAGCAAAATAAGAAATTTCAAACTTACCTCTAGCAGCATTTGACGGAATGCGTAATGGTGGAGAGGATCTGAATCACATAGAGTTCCATCAACATCGAACAGGACCGCTTCCAGGGGAGCAAGTTTAGCAAAAGCACCTTTGCTGCTCCAAAAAAACAAAAGGTAAAACAATCAAAGCCTATCAAATTTTAGAGAATGAAACATCTTTTGGTTAAAAAAATACCGAACGTAAGATAATCAAAATTTTATTGTAATGGCTATGTGTCCAAGCTCCTCTAGCAGACACATTGAAGTTGGATATTAATGATATTATGATCTACTGTTAATGAGTTTTCAGAATATCACACACACGGAGACAAACACGAACACACACACACACACACATGCATGTGGTTTATCCATGGATCATGAACAGAGAGATGAAGGACTCTTCAGAACTCTATGCTTTAATTTTAAGAATGAAGTTACCTTAATGTCCTACCAAGCACTCTCTGTAACTTTCCAACAATTACAACAATCTCAGACAAGCTAAAGCATAGGATGACATATTTTCAGAGTATCAAAGTTTTGAAAGAGAACCCAGGTCCCCGATCACCACTCCAAGACCAAAAAGAAAACGGACACACGTTTGCAGCACGAATGATAAAAGAAAAGCTAAAGATCAGTTTGCATCCCGCACCCAAGACTATAGATTTTCCGGCATCCAAATAAAATCTATCTAAAACGAACTCAAATGAGGCCGTATTATGATTTAAATTTCCAACAGAAAATTAAAAATAGGACCAATTTACCACAACATTTAACAAAAGAATACCCATCAGAGCATACAGAAAATATAATCAACAATTCAGTAATCAGAAATGATAATAAATTTTTCTACTAATGGGTACAAATAAAATTACTCAGGTACATAAAAGAATTAAAAGAATAATTGTTACACTTCAAAAAGCACCTATTAAGATCATCAAATGAAGATAACCAACAATGAAAAAACTGAAATAAGAGCACAAAAACGAAAATGACAACAACAAAAAAAGAAAGAAAGTAAACAGATAAAAGGAATACCTGTCCACAGAATTTTCCCCCGATGAAGCAGTCATTTTGGAATTTCTCTAGGGAGCTGCGTATTTTTGTTTAAATGGGTTGTGGGATGTAGATGAAAGAAATGATGGTGGCAAAATATATAGAAGAGAATCGAATCTACCAGAGCATAAAACGAGAACCAAATGCAAAGAGAGAGACGCAAGCCTGCGGTCTAACGAAGAAATAGGAGTTAGTTCATTTTGTTTATTTATAATTACCACTTCACCACGTAAATGAATTTTTTCATGCCTGCCCACAACTTCTGATATTGCTACTTTCCTCCCCTGAGATTTATGAAAATGTTTCCTGTCGATTATTGAATTTTTATTTGTTTGAACAATAGCATTTGTTCCATCCATGTTCATATTGGTAGAGAAATTTGTCGATTCTAAATATATCTATATCTATATCTATATATATATATATATTTTTTTTTTTTTTAAGATATCAAAAGGGCTATCAGCAATTGATCAGAAGTGGAAGGGCTTGTTTGGAGGATTATTTCATTTGAGCCTTTTTTGTTTTGTGTATTCGGGCTTGGAAGACTTTCAGGGAGCACTTTGGTCAAGGTTGGGAAAGATAAAAAAAATAAAATAAAAAATGAATGAATGAATGAATGGCTAGGCCTTTTCTGTGCGTGCTTTTTCTCTTGGAAATTTGGCAAGCTTCATTGGACTACGATTTACCAAATTAATAATAATAATAATAATAACAACAACAACAATATTATGACTTTTCAATGAATTTGTAATCGTCCTTATACATCAAGGTTTAGGCTGCGTCACCAATATTCTAGTCTTAAGTGTTATTAAATGCACCCCGATATATGTTTGAGTACACCCCATCTGAAAAAGGAACCTAACAAGGCCTAACCTTAACCCTAAAATCATCTGTATAGTTCTTTTTTTTTTTTAATTTAACTAAAAAAAATAAAATTATTAATTAATCAAATAAATTTATAAATAATTTTTTATTAAGATAGATGAATTATTTAAAGTTATATTCTGAAAGGAATGAAAATAAAAAATTTAAGATAAAAATAAATATATTTTAATTTTGTGAAACAAATTCTTGAACTTCATTTTAGTTGTATTAATAATTATTTTGTATTTTGAAATTTTACTTAAATATAAATAATATTGTGATGATTGATAAATTATAAAAATATAATTTATTTTGATTATACAATATTAATAAAAAGTATTTGTAAGTATTTATCGTAAAATTTAATGAAATTATATATAAATATATATTTTTAAAAATTAATTAAAAATATTTTTTAATAATAAAATCGTTAATTATAACAGTTAATTAATTAATATAAAATGGCCAAACGAGTCTTGCATTTCTAAAAGATAAATGAATAAATAATAATAATAATAATAATAAAAGATCTCTCCTCCTTTTATTCTTCTTATATCCCAAAAATACCTCACAAAGATGGATTCTACCTGTATAAGCATCAACTACAATTCGTCTCCCTGCAATAACTCAAACTCAAAAGCTACATGTCGAATGAAAGACAGAGAAATAGAAAACATATCCATAGTTAAGAATAGCACTGAGCCTGTTGCTGGGAATATAAAGTTAATGAATCAAGAATTTCTAAGCATACCCATTTCCAAATTACCCAATAAATATGCAGTTTAAATGATACAAGGAACAATGACAGAGCTCCAGAGGAAAAATGTCAGTTCCATAAGTAAAACAATGCCGCAAATCACAACAGCCAAATCCCACATAAATTTGCAGCAAACAATTTGAGAACTAAACAAGAAGATGAAGAAGCCCAACTGGGAGTAGGTCCTCAACCTTAGTTGGATTTGTAAGAAAAATACCTGTAAGCGGCAGCAATATACCCGAATCTCATGCAAACACACTAACTCACTATTGACGCCAGCAAAACCCATAGCCGTAACCCTTCCTCGTCCTTCTCTCCCCGATATCTGTTTTTCCGATTCCGATCTCCCTCAAACTTCCATTCATCAATGCCATGGCCACCGCCACCGTTGACCATCAACATCTCCATTTCGAATCACTCCCGTTAATTGACCTTCGCGTTCTTTTCCAATCCGAGCTTCTCTCCCTCTCTCTCTGCTCTTCCCGAGCCGCCACCATCACCTCTTCCCAAAACGACGACGAAGGCAAGTTTCCTCTCCCAAAGTGGACGTTTCCTTCAACGTAAAGTGGCCTCAACGACATTTGATTTATTTTTTAAACTTTATTTATTCACTTACTTTCTTTAGAGTCGTAAGATATTTTGATTATTTAAATATTTTTATTAATTAATTAACAGTAATAATTTTATTAATACTTTTTATTAATTTTTAAAATTATATATTTATATATAATTTTATGTAAAAATATGTTTTATCAATAATAACTACCACCATAAAGTTATTAAAAATTCAATAAATTAAGAATTAAAGAAAATAAAAAAATAATTTTTTTTGTAATATTATATTTTCACTTTCAAATTATAATTATTATAAAATAAAATTATTAATAATTAAAATAAAATGCACGAAGAATGATAGTTATTCAATAAAAATGAGTATATATATAT
>CP135542.1:6570165-6589591 GCA_032402905.1 Khaya senegalensis | reverse complement strand
AATAAAATTATAAATATATAAAATAAAATGCACGAAGAATGATAGTTATACAATAAAAATAAGTATATATATATATTATATATTATTATTATTATTATTTTATTATTTTGTCAACTGAAAAAGGTCTTAAATTATTTAGTTGTGCATATTATTGTTATAAAATAAAATCAGTTAACTATCATATCAAATAACAAATACAAATTTGCAAGAGATAATATATACACTAAATAAAAGTGAATGTTTATTAATATTTATACCATTTTTATTTATTAAAATCAATCTTAGTCTGTTAAGTATAATGATGCATTTCATATTTTTAGTAGGGATGGTGGCAGAGTAGATTTGAGATAAATACTTTTAAATTTGCATTCACATTTATTATAAAAATTTAATATTAAACTCACACCTAAATTATAATGAGTTTAATATTATACTACCAAACTCAATTAAAAGTATACTAAACCCATATAGATATTTAGTGGCTTTTAACAAATTTTTTATCTTTGTAATTACATTTGTATTTTTATAAAATATCAAATTCAAACTTATAACATATCTAATTAAACTAATAAATCTAAAATTTTAATTCAAAATAAAATATATCACTCATATAAAATATCAAATCTATCAATATAAATTAAAATTATTCATAATAATTTTATAAAAAGTACATAATTATTTTATAAATTTATATATTAAATATCATAAATATAAAATAAAACTCTGCAAAATAGAAAGAACTTGTATAACTATAACATATATTAATTTATTACTAAACTACATCATAATAAGTCATGATAAATTGATAGAAAAAAAAAAAACCCTCAAATCTAAAATAGTACACACCAAGTTCATATCTCCACACTACTCTATAATTGCAAATGTAAATTTAAAGATATTGTAAAAGTAAGAGACTTCCTGTAATAGTGAATAACTTATACATTTATTATCAATTAAAATATAGAGTAACTCATCATTTTTTTAAAATTAATATTGACTAATATTATTTTTATTGTTAAAATCATTTAATTTAGTATATAATTTGTGTATAAAAAAGATGTTTAATTAGATTCATTTATTTTTAAAAAAATGTAATTTAATTACTACATACATACACATGGTATTGTCCATCACAAATTTATATATATACCAATTATTTAATAGTGATAATTAGTATATTTTATGCATGTAATATATTTTTTTTATTGTTCAAAAAAATATATTTAAAATTAAATATTTACAAGAACTTGTTAACAAATATTTGTGAATATTTATTCACATCCGTGTCAGTACTAAATTTGTTATAAATTTTTATGTTTTTTTTCAAAATCTATTTCAAATTCACTAAGACACATACCAAATTTATCCATTAAGATGACATACTAGCTAATTAGTTGGCAAAATTATTATTGCTAATTTTTAGAATCTAATATGTCCCAGCACCTCGCTTTAAGTTTTTAAATTAATTATGTAATCATTTCAAAGGAACAAACAATTTAGTTAATGAAAGGGAGACAACTTTGTATAATTGCACTTTGTGTTGTGTCCCCTTAATTATGACTTTGTCTAAACTAATCTCATAATCATGCCTTAGACACCAACTTGCAAAGGAACTATATACAAATAAAAACTTACACTATCAACATATGAATCAAGGTTTATTTATTCATTGCAAGTGGGTCCCCGTCCCAAAATGGTTTCCATGTCATGGCTGATGTGATGTGGCCATCAAAATTCAAAATGTGCGGCATGATATAAGCTAAAAGTTCTGTTACTTTTGATATCTAATAGTGCTTCACCGTCATGTTTGTGTATGTAATTATGTTCAGAAAATATTTGTATGCCGCTTGATCAATTTGTTAATTACTAGATGTTGCTTTTGCACATTCTTGCTAGTTTCAGAATCTTTGGATATATACTTGATGGATGTTTCGCTTGCACCTTCAACTCTCCAGGTGTCAATATTCTTTGCTTCCCAATGCAACTTAGAAATCGCCGCCCCCGTGTGTGGGTGTGCGTGGTCATATTCATATACAAGTGGGAATTATGTGATATAATCAAATAGAAGTGCCTACCCTACTGTGTGTTGGTGCCAAGGAACCTAACCGTCCCGCTCTGCACTCTTTATTATAATCTCAGGCTAAATTGTTCGTTGAATTTCTCATTCGAAGAATTCAATTAACCTGAAGATTCAACTTTCAACCTTTATATGGTCAAATTGCAAGCTTGGCTAGCCTACTGTAAACGTCAGACAGAGTTTTCAGACAAGCAGAACTTTTGTGGTCTTATGCTCATCTAATATGTTTATGTTGTGAACAAACCTCAATAACAACTTTCAAATGTCAGAGGGGCAAAATTTAGCATGCGAGGGAGGAGGCTTGTAAAATTGAAAACTGAAAAATCTTCATTAAATATAGCATAATCTTTAGTTTGTCGATGATGGAAAGTTTAAATTTGATTAAAGCTATGTTCTTTCTGGTAGACAAAAAATGATTTGTTCAGACTTCTACTAGGGATGGAGAAGCGTAATACAAGTTTGAATAGTCAAAAATTGAAGTTTTGTGCACCCTTCCAAAACAAGCTAATTCTAAGTCTACGGAAGTTAGATGGATAATTTTATAATCCTGATAGAATTCCACTAACTGAAAATACTACTTAGGAGAATGTCAAACTTGGCTAGATTTACCAAACTTGCTCACTAATCACTATAAATACTACAGGCCTCATTCACTTCATGCATTACCCAACAACTTTTATCTTCTTTGCATTCTCTCGATTGTTTTTCCCTACATACAATCAATGGCTCTCTCTCTCAAATCCTTTATGTTTGTTTTAGCAACTTTATGTTTTATGCAAGCTCTGGCGGAAGCTGCAGCTTGTAGCGACTGTTTTACTCATTCGCGAGCAGCTTACTACCCTAATTCTGATGCACAAGGGACAGACAGTGAGAACTCTGAAATACAAATGATATACAAAGAAGTACCCATGTTTTGATTAATTTGTACGTGATGAAGATGCAATCTCATTGATATGTTTCACTGAACTGCAGTAGGTGCTTGCGGATTCGGTTCTTTTGGGGCAACAATCAATGGTGGAGATGTCTCAGCTGCTTCTGATCTCTACCGAAATGGACTTGGCTGTGGTGCTTGCTACCAGGTAACCCACCAAAAAATTTTTTTGTTCCAAGTTTTTCCTAAGCTTAATTATATAACAATAGAATCAAGATATAGATGTTGATGAATATTGATCCTTGTTTTCATACTTAGGTAAGATGCACCAACAGTTACTACTGCTCAGACAAGGGCGTAACAGTAGTGATTACCGATTCTGGCTCGAGCGATCGTACAGACTTTATACTGAGCAGACGAGCCTTTGGCCGGATGGCTCAAACCACAGATGCAGCGGCATCTCTATTAGCACTGGGAGTTGTTGATATTGAATATAGACGGTAAGTATCTTCCACGTGAAGCTGCATATAAAAGAAATTCGATTTCTTTGCACAGGGGAATAGAATAATAATAATAATAATAATACGCTGCTCCATAAAGTTAATTGCCTTCAGGAAGAAACTAATATGCAATAATATTTCTCTCCGTGCAACAGTGTTTCCTGCAGCTACCCCAACAAAAATATAACAATTAAGATTGATGAGAACAGCAACTACCCTCATTATTTGGCTTTTGTCATTTGGTATCAACAAGGCAAAAAGGACATCACTGCTGTGCAGCTGTGTGAGGTAAAACCTTGTTTCAATCATTTCATCTCATTATTAGTTTATTGATGTAATCTTACACCCATGGTGTTATCTATCTATACTGCTTGCTACATATGACCGATGAAATACTTTAATTTTCGCCTGTACAGACTCAAAATTTTGTGTGCAAGCTTTTGGATCGGAGTTATGGAGCTGTATGGACAACCACGTCGCCCCCTAGCGGTCCGTTGTCTTTAAGGATGTTGTTCAGCGATGAGGATGGAGATGAGTCGTGGGTCGTTCCTGTTAATAACATACCACAAGACTGGAAAGCTGGAGAAACATATGACACAGGAGTTCAAGTGAACTAATAGACAGGCATATTTATTGGAAAAATATTTTTTTGGGAAGGAAGAAGAACAACTAAAAATAAGTACCCTTTATTCTTATCTAGTTTTTGAAGTCATGTTGTGTTCTATTTGCTGATTTATATAGCTTTCTGTACAGGCGTATGCACCTGATAAGAAAAATTACTCGTGTAATCATTGTATTTGTTGACTAATAATATTTCAAATTTGTTTATTGAAGCAGTCATATTTGACATTGAGCTCTGCTTACTTGTAAACAATGCTAATTACAGTTATGTATCAGAACCCATTTGCTCCTTTATACATCTTTGTCGAATGGCTAGCATTTTCATTCTTATAGTGGTCTGTACTCTTGGTCACAGTATAAGTGTTTGTAACTCGAAGTTAGAGTCACTGCTACGAAATTGTTTCAAATATTGCAAAATCGAAAAGAAATGCAAAGTCATGATAACACGAATGTGAAAAGTAGTCATGTAAATTATAAGGAATTAGGATTCAGTGCTGATCTGAAATCACTTGACCTTTTAAACACCTTTCAAATTAGGTAGATGCAGGATAGTTATAAACATTCTTCTGATCACATTCTTTCCTATGACAGAATCTACAGGTCTTCAGTATTGCAGTTGAATTCTAATTGAAAACTAAACAAAGAATCGGCTGATGTCAACATTTTGAATTGGATGGGTGCAATAATTCAACTCATTGCATTGTCCAACCTCCAACACCAACTAGTTACAAATTTCAAAGTATCACAGCAAGCAGAATAGACCTGGCACTGGATTAATCATTCTATTTTGACAATACTGTCAGTATTGTTTTGTATTAGCAGGGTAACCAGTGGAAAGTCTGAAATTTTCACCTGTAAAAGAGAAAACATTGAAGAAATCACAGGCAATGAAAGAGATATACAATGAATTTATGATAGCCATTAGAATTCTTGTATCAACAACTGCAATCATTTACAACAAAATGAAATGTCAGTGAACAGTGACACACACAAAAAATGATTAGGAAAAAAGGGAGCTGAGGACTACTGCAAAATACGCCTCTGCTATTGATCTTTTAGGGTTTTATTATGGAATCCAAAAGTAAATACCGTACAAGGAAATACTGGCTATGCACAAACCTTCAGTTCATTGCCTTAGCTTTATTTCAACAAAATGGTAGTTTAATACTGTGACCTTATCTATCTGTAGTAATGATCTTCTAGCAGGCAATTTGGAGGGTTTAAATATGTCCACGATATCTTTTCCCACTACCTTCTGTCCATACCCTTCCAGGAATCATCTCTTCCTTACAGAATCATCATATTTGATTAGCAATGAAGTTCCCTTCCCTAGAATTCAAAGCAGAAATGTACGTGCAGTTGAGAAACAAGCTTTCATGAGCATTTAATAAATAACTGCATCCTTATTGGGCTTATCTAACAACATTTCAGCGAGACAATTTCATCTGTGCACCTATCTCACCGAACATTGATTACATAATGCTTCTCCTATTGAGAGGACCATTCTCCACAACAGATTCAGATCCAAACTCCACAAGTTGAACCCCGCTAGAGTCCACTGTTCTCTGTCATCCATCTTCCTTTATCAATCTTCTCACACTTTCTACATCATCCCATTTCCCTTCTGAGGCATATATGTTAGATGGCATCACATAGGGTCCAATATCTCTTGGTTCCAGTTCCATTAGATGCTTTGCCACAATCTTCCCAAGCTCTGAATCTGAGTGCATCCTACAAGCAGAGAGTAAAGCTCCCCAAAAGGCAGGTCCTGCTTCCGTAGGCATCTTTCTAATTAGTTCTTCTGAATCTTCTGTTAAACCAATCCGGCCAAGATGATCAACCATGCAACGATAATGCTCCACTTTGGCTCTATCTTGTAAACTTGATGCATAAGATTAAAATACCACCAGCCCTCCAGTATCATACCTGCATGTGTACATGCCAATAAAACCCAAACAAAAGTAGCTTCATTGGGTGTTGGACCTCTCCTCTCCATCTCCATGAACATTTCTAAGGCTTTCTTCCCCTGCCCATGCATCCATGAACAAAGAGTTCCATGACACAACACTTCTCTCCAGCATCTCATCAAAACATTTCTAGCCAAATCCATAGCCCCGCATTTTGCACATGCAGTCAAGACACACATAAGAGATGCTTTGTTCGGCCTACCTCCTTCTATCATACTATCAAACAATCTTAAACATTCATTATTATCCTTACACCTCACGTAAGGAGTCAACATTATGTTCCAAGAAACCACATTCCTCATAGCCATCCTATCAAAACAATTATGAACTAATGTAACATTTTACTTCTGCATACCCATCAATCATACAATTCCAAGAAACAACGTCCCTAATGGCATCATATCAAACAACCCTTACCTTATGGTACCTCCATATTCCCAACATTTACTTACCCAGAAATCATAGAATTCCAGGTAAAAGCATCTCTCTCGGACATCAATTCGAAAAGTACACGACCAAAACCAACTTCCCCATCCTTCGCATACCCATCAATCATAGAATTCCAGCTCACGAAATCCCATACAGACCCATCATCAAACACCTTCCTCGCATCCCAAATTCCCCCACAAACCGAGTATATACGAATCAAGGAGCTCATAACAAACAAATCTAGCTCAAACCCACATTTCACAATCCGGGTGTGAGTCTTTTTACCTTCTCTCATAGACTTAATATCTGCACAAACCTTGCTTAATAACGGAAACGTGTAGTTATTATATTCGACACTTTTGGCCACCATCTTCTCGTAATAAAAACCTAAAACACCAAATAGGTCATTCAACATCACAAAGTTTTTCATTATAGTATTAAACATAAAAGCATCAGGTTCTGTAACACTATCGAAGTACAAAACAGCAAGAGAAAAAGAGCTTAGGGCAGTACAAAGCTTCTTTAAGACCCGGCTCACGGCTAAAGAGAGTTGAGAAAGGACCGCGAATATGATTTGCCCATGCATTTGGTGAAATTCTTCAATTATTGTGCATGACTCAAGTTTTCGTAAAATGGGATGGGTTAGATCTAAAACGGGTAGTTCTTGGTAGTCTGTGTGTGTAATTTTTGGTTTGGGGTCATTTGGCCAGAGTTTTGGCGTGGTTTTAGAGAGATTTTTCTGGGTTTTAATGAATTTATCGAGTAACAGAAAGGCTCCAGTTGTTTTGGAAAATTTGATCCCAACAGGGATGTCTCTGTTCAGGAATTTGACGGGAATAACAGGAGATTCGCAAGCTACATCTCCGTGAAACAAATAATTTCTTTAAATAGTATAAATTTATTTATGCTTGATAATACAAAAGAGACATAAATATGCTAATTTTAATATTAAATATTTAAGCCTTTTGGATTCATAAATATGCTGATCTCAGAGATTTTTTTAAAATCTATTTTTGTCAGCTTGAGGCCCTTGCTTAATGTAGAAGTCTTCGGAGTTAATTTCAAGTTCTAAGCTTAAAACTAATGGTGTCAGCTCATCCTCAGCTAAAATTCATAATGCAATGAACACGAAGGGAGCAGATTTGGGTATAAATCTTTCTAAATGGTAAGATATAAATAAGCATGATCTGTCCATTAGGTTTTCCATTATATTACTAAGAACTTTTCGCAATCTATTCTGACAAGTAGAAAGCTGGATCGCCATTGAAAGGCTTGTACCTTGTTGATGCAAATGCAGAGATTCCCAGTCAATGCTACTAGAAGTATTCCAAGTGTCACCTCTCTACTATTCAAATTCAATAACTATAACTCATGGTTGCATAACTTCTGCCAACAATACAAAAACGGCAGCCATGCAGGGACCCGTTTCTAATGTTTGGTACACATATGTAGTTTTTGTTGACGTGATTTCATGTTCCCAGGTAGAAAAATCTTCCTGTGACCAATAATTGCTTTTAGACGGTGACCTATGGAAGTTATCCACATGATTGAGCTCTCCAAATCATAGTATGCTAGAAGATACAATTAGGCAGGTAAGTTCATGGCAAACTACTCGGAAAATAAACAGGAAAACATTTAAAAGAATTGAAATGGAAATGTAACCATCCATTACTTTGATCAATGTGTGCTCAATGTCCTCGTCTTATACCATAACAGTTTGGTGCCGCATCTAATCCTCTTTTTATACAGCTGTGACTAGGAATGTGGTGAGGAATTATAACCCAGATTCCTTCATCTTCTTACCATCCTCAAGGTCCAGGAAGCAGGCTCAGAATGCTTTTACTGCAGCATTGACAGAAGCAGTTTGTCAAGTTAAATGTAAAACTATCCGTATATTTAGAAAAACATAGTTCCAACTAAGCCAACGAAGAATGGATTAAAATTAAAAACGTCCGTTGTATTGATGATAAAGGGAGAATACGAGTTTATAGACATGAACAATGTGGTCATCTAATTGTTGTAGTAATAATCCATGTATCTGATGATCTTTGCTGGAAAAGTAGAGAATGAAATTAACAAATAAAACTTGGTAAAACATTGAGAGGATCACACCATTTTACGTTTTCTCCACTTCTCCTTCAGCATTTTGTTGTGTTCTGGATTATCTCTGCAAGCAGAAGATGCAACGTTTAAAATTGCTACATGAAGGATTGGAAAAGGGAGAGACACAATAATTTGAAGGCGAGAAAGCTTCTTCTTCTTCTTCTTCTTCTCTCACTCTCTCCTTGTGTGTGTGTGTTTATCTGTGGCTGGACATAATTGACAACTCAAGCATCAAAAAATTTCATGCTAGGCCAGAATTGGTAAAAGCACTGAGCGTACAATCACATTAGTACTGTCACAAACGCCAAATAAACAAAACATTTCACAAAATATGATTACTTTTCATGTTAAGCAACTTTTCAATAAGGAATGAAACAGTAAGGGAATCATAAGATAACGTAAAGGAGAAACAACAAAACACATGAAAAGTTAAGAGACCGAAAATATAGATTGAGACTTTGAGTGGAAATTTATGGACAAAAGATTGGATTTAAGAATCTTCAACAGTTACAAGATTTGAATAAAAAACTATAACTCAATCATTGTTCTGTTTCTTTAGTTTTTTCATCTGGTTTGTGAAGTGAATTGTCCTTGTAAAGTTCTAATTTCTGCAGCCTAGCTTCAGCTTCCCACTATTGAGCCAAGTCCTTGCCCCATTCCTTTCTCTATCCTGATGAAAAAGAGAAGTATTACTATCAACTCTCATGCTCAAACAATAAAAAGAAACAGACAATTTTGAAGCCGTAACATTAAGAACTGAACATATTCATTGATTCTAGAAGGCATTACGGCTCCTTTTCCTCACTATTGCAAGTCCTCATTTGTCTTTCTGCATCTTTACAAATTTAACATCTTTCGAAGTTTCACTTGGTAAATAAATATCTATCAAAAGGTGCATAAAACAACCTCTAGTAGAATACAAGTAAAAATCAACTCTACCTATGAAGCTCAACAAACTCAAAACATTGTATAAATTACAAGAAAATATCATGCTTATGCATTTAGATTACTACAACAACAATAACAGCAACTTCAAGTGAATATGACATCAAGTATCACTTGAGCATGACCTTTTGAAAATTAAATTTTCTAGTGGTATTCAGGCTTCTCTTATCCATTTTGTTTTGATTTTAAGTGCTCATCCTTCATTTCTGTCATCCTGCAAAACTGACAAGTACAAAGAAAGTCTCGTTAGTTTCCTTCGCTTCCACAAATTGAAATGAAGTAACTTGTGTTTGAAGTCTCACCTCAACAGACCATCTCAGCCCTCTTTCTCATTGGATAACAATTTAGATGATAAAAGAAATTTTTAATGCACATTTCCCTCCTTATAGCCGTAGAGGTAAGTTTAGTGTACATTTGTTGCATATTTAACCAACCAGATTTAAATAAATTAATGGAGGCACAACCTTTTCATATAAACAGTTCTGACTCCAATCTAACTCTTTTATAGTTATAACGTTGTTTTGAATCTGGTCGTGGTCCTCCACCAAGCTCATGCAATTAAATAGCGACCAGAATTCCATTCTGTATAGGGTCCACCACTTCATGTTTCTCATCCTCCTTTATTATGATACATCAGCAATTTTAAATGAGAGTGATAATATATCAGTTGCTTGTCGGTGTATTTTATCTCCAGACAGGAACAAATGAACTCCACCATTTAGGATTAACCAAATACATCCAGGAACCTTTCTCACCACCTTCAATCCCATTTCCTTCCTCAACTTGTGCTCCTCAGCTTATTGACCCTTTGCTGCATACATGTTGCAGAGAACCACATGCGCTGGTGCATTTTAAAGGGTCTAGCTGAAGGAGTTGTTCAGCGACATGCTCATCAATCTCAGCATTTATCTCACAACAGGCACATGCACCAATCAATGTCCCCCAAATATAATGATCTGGTTCAAAAGGCAGTCTCTATACAAATTCTTTTGCTTCCTTTACTTTCCCTGATTGGCCCAAAAGATTGAACATGCTAACATAATGCTTCAAACCAGTTTGAATTTTATGAATTTTACTGATTGCATTAAAAAATTCCCATCCTTGATTTACCAGCCCTGCATGACTACACACTGATAGAATGCCTAAAAATGTAACATTATTTGGGTGGGTCCAAGATTCCAACATGGATACAAAGAACTTTAGAGTTTCATTTGGTAGACCGTGATTTGAAAACCACATGTTCATAAAAAATCTCTAGACACCATGTTTGAGAATATGTCATATGCATCATTCAGTACCCCACATTTTGCATACATTGAGATCAGAGAGTTCTCAAGGATCAAGTTGGATTCAGATTGCGATTTCATCAGCATGCAATGGATCTGTTTCCCTAGATCAAGATCTGCTGTTGCACCTGGTGCCCCAAAAAGAACAGAGAATGCAACAGTCAGAGGAGGAACTCCATGAGCCCATATTTGCATAAATAAATAGGTAACTTCCACAATCGGCTATGGCCCAATTTTCTGTTCATGCAACAGCATCCCGTTTAGGCGTGTTAGAAAAAGATAACACGCCTTTGATACTTGTCCAACACTTAAATGACCATCAATATTGAAGTCCATGTATCTCATCTCTGACAGATACTGTGTCAAACAAATTCTGAGCCACTTCTAGCCTTCCAATGCAAACTTGAGCATTAATCTCAGAATTACAAGACTAAATATTGCAGTTATTCTTGTTCTTGCTAAATGTGTAGTGTGCAAAGTCCACAATGCCAAACGAAGAATATATGAATGGGACTCGAAGATAGCCTACAATCATAATCATCACATTCCAAACAATTAATAATCACATGAGCATGCAGTTGCTTACCAAGATGAGGAAACCCCATACCTGTACGGGCATAAGCAAGTGATATAAATGTCTCTCCGTTCGGTCTTACATCCTAGTTTCCCCTCATGTTAATAAAAAGCAACAAGGCTCCAAACAAACCCGCCAATCATGGCCGTCCAAGAGACAATGTTCTTCTCTGGCATTCTCCAAAATAAATAATACCCTCCTCTACTTCACCTGCTCCACAATATCCCGTTATCTTAGTCGTACATGTAAGGAAATTCCTCTCCTTCATCTCCTACAACTTTCCACATACCCTACGATCATAGCATTCCAAGAAACCACATTCTTTACCGACATATCAAAAAACTGTCTAGCGTCATTCAACTCCCATTGCTTATCAAACCAACAACCATCGAGTACCATGAAACGACATTCCTCTTCGGCATCTTCTCAAACAAACTTCTTGCCTCACAAACCCTCCCCACATCTGCCAAACCACAAATCATCGCTGTCCATTAGTCAACATTCCTCTCCCGCATCTCCTCAAACAAACTCGTCGACAACCTCCCATTCTGCACAAACACAGACAACATGGCGTTATAAGTAACAACATTTTGCCGCGGAATGAGCAAAAACGGTACTTTCGCTTCATCAGCGAAGCCATTTTTAAGTAACGAGGTAAGATGGACGACTAGACTGCGGGGGTGGTTTCGTTCCGCCATCTTGTCGAGCGAATTCCGTGCATCTTGGATCTTGTTTCTTGAAAGACAGTGGAGGACGTCGAGCAATTGCAAGTATGTTAAGCTTCTTCAATTCTGTTAAACCTATAACTTTTACTAACCCATGCTCTACCAAACGTACCTACAGTCGACCCGCAGTGGAGACGCTTGCAACAAATTCTTGATTCCACCAGAGTTTTGGTGGGGTTTTAGAGAGGTTTTTCTGTGTTTTGATGAATTTATCAAGCGAGAGAGAGGATGATATACGTTGTTTTACGGTTTCTGATAGCTTGAGCCTAACGGTCATGTTTTCTGTTATGAAAGTAGGCGGAAACAACAAGAGCTCCAAGAGTAACATAGGTAAATAAGAGACGCATCAACGGGAATTGTGATAACGAGCATCCTTTTACATTACAGGGCGTAGTTCTTGGATTTGGTTGATTAATTTTGTCCTTGTTTGATAAATTTGAAATCCCTTTTTAGGGACTCGAGTTCAGTTTTAGATGAAGGAATCTTGGCTGTGAAGCGAACGAAGATTTTGGCAAATGCAGGCAGCCCCCATCATGTATTATTCATTAACTGAACATTATTTAAGGAAATTGATTTCGATTTTAGAAGGATCTGCGAGAAATCAATCATCCCGTCAGTATATACAATTTTTATAAAATGGTGAAGTCAGCTGTCCTGAATTCCAACTCTCAAATCAGCTTTACATTTGGATT
This sequence comes from Khaya senegalensis, assembly GCA_032402905.1. Classification (NCBI taxonomy): domain Eukaryota; kingdom Viridiplantae; phylum Streptophyta; class Magnoliopsida; order Sapindales; family Meliaceae; genus Khaya; species Khaya senegalensis. Next base: position 6,576,801 of record CP135542.1, on the reverse strand, counting down.
GTTCTCATGTTCTCAGAAAACATTCTAAATAGTTATGTTCCAAAAACTGTTGCAGTAGGGATGGCTGAATGTCCTTGAAAGTAAGCGGATAACTTGAATACAGATATTCCTTCCAAGTACTTTTAGATGTATCCCGACAGGTACTGTATCACCTCTCTACAAGAGAGAGTTAATAATTATACCTCACGCGTTGCATAATTCACCAGCAAAGCAGTTAAAAATCACCTTCCACTGGAACACATTTCTAGCTGGCAAAAATCAAGTTACATGTCAGCGACCGACCACAAATAAGCTTCTCTTTCCGTAGCTTGTTTCTCATTTGTTCTTTTGAATAATTGCTTCTCATATCCTACAAGATGCCAAAAAGCAGAAAATAGTCAATTTTCATGATAAATATATCCTCTCAAATAGTTTTGTTTTCGTTGATGCATGTCCCCTGGCACAGTATTTTCCAGTGATCTCAAATGGAAATTGGCCACAAGTCATGATTGAACTATTAATTAATAAACTGAAAAATCTAGCAAGAATGAAATGGAGGTGAACCAACCATTACTACGATCAACGCCATCCCAATGTCTTCCTGGTCTTATACCATATCGATTTGGTGCAGCGTCTAATCCTCTTTTTACCCAACTGTGACTAGGAATGTCCTGAGGAATTATAAATCCTGATTCTTTCATCTTCTCATTTTCCCCTAGGTCTGAAAGGACAGGCTCAGAATTCTTTTTCTGCATAACAATCAAATGAGATATGTCAAAATCAGCACTAAAGTTTTATGTAAACTTCACCAAACATTTTCAGACCAAACCAATAAAGAATTGGTATACATTACAAGCTCTCTGCTATGGATGATGATGCCAAAATATACTTCATGTTTACTAGTGACAGTACACATGAAAAGTGTAGTTACTTTTTAATTTTTTTAATATGACCCTGCATTTGACATTTTTTTTTGGGTATTGTACCTGAAACCAACAAATATGACTTACAATACCTTGACTAAATGAGCCATAGGATCTCCCCATCTTAATCTATCCTTCAGTATTTTGTCCAGTTCAGGATCATCTCTGCAAGTGAAAAATGAAATTTAAAATTGCAAATTGCAAGATTGAAGAAAGAGAAGAAACAATCATTTGTAAACTGAAGAACATTTTTCTCGGACACTAAGGACAATTCACTGAGTAGCAGATTAACAAATAAAAGCAGCAAGGAAGCATGTTTATAAGCCACATTGATAAAATCATCCATTATTGTTTCTTGATCAAATTAGAACTTCATGAACATCAGAAAATCAAAACTTTAAACTAGAATGAGAAACATTCTACATTAAGCAAATGGCCAACGAGTTAAGAAACATTAATGGAATCAGAAAATGAAATACAGACAAATCACAAAAAGCACATAAGGTTCAAAAATTAGAATATGCAAGAATGAGATTTAAGCGAGAAAATAATAATGTATTTAGTTTTTTTTTACCTAGTTCGTGCAAAAGGTCTTTCCTTCTCAAGTTCTAATTCTTGCAGTCTAGCTTCAGCTTCCCGTTTTTGAGCCAAGCCCTTGCCCCATTCCAACTTTTTGTCCTGATAAGAAGGCAACACTAGGGTATCAATTCTCACGTTCAATGGAGGATAATCAACATCAAATTTTCTACAAAATTAAGCAGCTAAAATAGTATTTATTCTAGTAAAGGCATTTCTCCTTTCACCCACTTTAGCTATTTCTTATGTCATTCTCTATATGCTTATAATTTCACATTTTTCGAACTCTTACTTGGTGAAATAAATATCCCTTTGAAAGTTCATAAAACAGCTTGAACTGAAATATAAGTAACATATACTAAATCCAACTAATGATCAATAATGCTCAATCACTCCAGCATTGACTTTTACAATTTAATTTACAAGGTAGTACCTCAGGCTTCTCTTTTACTTTTTCTTTTGACTTTAAGTACTCTTCTTTTGATATGCGCCCTCCTGTAAAATTGATAACCACAACACATGCCAAAAAGCATTCAAGAATGACTAACTTAAAATCAAATTAAAACATGTATTGTTCACCAATTTAAAAATCACTTTTCTCCTAACCTTTTATCTTATCACGATATACAGCTTCGGCACCTCTTCCAGTTACTGAAGGATCCATCTCATGAAACCTACAAAAAAGAACACATATATAAGCATCACAATCAAGTTGGATATATGACTAAATAAAACAGACACAATATTTCCTTATTCTAGCAAAATTCCTTGGAACAATATATCAAATACTTTGAAAATTGACAATCAAACCAACAAAGCAATGCTCATACAAAATCAAATTAACAGCTGGCAACTATTCTGCAAATTAGTAACCAATTCTCCATTCACCTAGCATCTCCCCTCCTAAGACCAGCAATGAGCAGCAACTCAAATACATAAGAATAACTAGAAATAAATGTAATACATTGGTGAAACTGAAAAATATCAATAGTTTTGTATTACACATGAATATCAATATATTTCTCAATGCAAAATAAAAAATAAAGAAAACAAATGAAAGAAAATACAAAGAAAATTAAAAAGGTGTATTCCTTTTTATTTCCAGGACAGAGGCATCAAATTCTCATATCTAAACTAATAAAGAAAATGCAGGTTATCTGTAAACAAAATCAACACATAAGTATCACGAATCTTACCAAGTTCATCTACATAACCTTTAATACAAAAGGTGAGACATTCAGCAATTAACTCCTTAGTTGCCACATAAGATGATCTTTTCTAATTACTAGAGAAATAATTACAAGAGATTAGCAATAATCGCTTAAATGTAACCATATAACAGTTGGGCAGAAATAGACCTTAAGCTCATGGTAGCATTTTCAATGTCATATATTACAGTTATCCTCAGCAAAAGCACAAAAGAGGCAAAGTCTAAGGCTGAAATGCCAAAATTGGTCATTACATTTGGGCTTTGGCACAAGTGGTGAAGGAGAGGGAAAAGGCTGAGATATTGTTAGGTCCAAAATTCAAATCCTATTGTGAAAATTGAAGACTGGTACTTTGTGAGTAAACGTTAACAGATTCCACCATTCATGTAAAAAAAGAACCTTATGCTAGGAAGACGTGAACAAAAAATCTAGTTAGTCAACCAGCAAACAGGCAGACAAAGCAATCTGTAAAAATAAAGAAGGAAATCGCTTTTTCAGGTAAATAAAAAAGAAATTACCTCAGCAAATCCTCTTTCTTTTTCTTTGAAATTTCTTCCCGAATGTCATTGCCAGTAATTAATCCTGTTCTATGTACCCCCTTTTCTTCTTTTTGAATCTTTCTAGGGGGTGAAAGGTCTGGAACCACAGATGCAAGTGAGCTTCGAGGAGTGATATCAGTCAATCCAGGTCTACCATTACCAAGATCCTTCTTATTTTTCCGTGGGGGTGAAAGATCATTGTCCCGATTAGAGAAGCCCTGTTGAGCTCGTCTAGAAATAGAGATATCGGGCGCAGGTGACCGAGAATGGTGGTGTTTCCACTTCTGACGTGGAGGAGACAAATCAGTATCTTCTCTTACAGATTCATGTTCTGGTTTGGGTGAAGGTGTGTCATTCCTAGCCCTACGTTTCCTAGGCGGGGATAAATCAGAATCCAACCCAAAGGACTTCCCAGGTATTTTGTCAGTTTCAGCTGATGGACTATAATATCGTCTCCGCTGCTGCCTGGGAGGTGACAAATCAGAACCTTCTCTTGCAGGCTTAAACTTGGGTTCTGGAGAAGGTGACTCATTTCTAGCCCTTCGTTTACGGGGTGATGACAGATCAGAATTCAAACCCATGGAATGCACAGGTTTTGGGTAAGGCTCAGGCGATGGTGTATCCTGGTGATTATGCTGTTGCCGTGGAGGTGACAAATCAGTATCGTCTCTAGCAAAACCGGGCGGCATTCGTTCAGGTTCTGGTGAAGGACTATCATTTCGAGTTCTTTGTTTACGTGGTGGGGACATATCAGAATCTGGTTTCTTGGAATCCAGATGCACAGGATCCAGCGAAACCCAACCGCTTCCATCTTCAGCTATGGCATTATAAGGCCTTCGCAACCTAAGTTGCTCCAGCCTCTTCATTCGCCTAACTTCAATATCTTCATCAACTTGGGGCTTCTCTTCATCTATTAAACAGAAATTCACGTAGAGTAACATGGTAAAGTTCAAATTCACATTTAAAATCGTATACATTAACCAAGAACAAAAGAATTGATTTCTCTTACCAGCTGAATCATTGCCCTCTTCCTCTTCTTCAAGATTTACAGGTTTTTGCCAAACCGGATCTTCGTCTACAACTACAACTCCTGTGGCGCGATTAGGAACTGGTTTCTTATTGTTCTTCTTCTTCTTCTTTTTCTTTTCTTCTTCGTTACTGTTACTCTCGTACTTTTTAAGATAGTCTTTTAGCGACTTTGACCCTGCACCTGAACCCGCCATTGTTCAAATCAACCGCCTTCCTGGTAACAAAGATTGATGAGATAACAGAATCTCAGCTAGATCTCAATCAACAAATAGCTAAGAAGATACATGTGCAAAGTGTTTCAATTCGGAAAATAAAAAAAAAAAATGAAAAACGATCCACCAGCAAAACCCATTACAGTAACTTAGAAAGTTAATATAAAGAGAACATACCTCAAAGCAGCAAGGCTTGCGACAAAATTGTTTGGTATTGTGTGTGAAGTTGTCGTTCCTTCAGTAGGAAGGCTTAGTCTTGGATTTGAAAATTCGTCAAAATAAAAACCTAAGCTTGAATTGAGAAGACTTACAGGCGGTTGCAGTTGTCGGGTAGAAAGAGGGATTTTGCAGACTCGTATTGTTTTCTTATTAGGGTTTTCAGAGATTTGTCAGTTTCAGGGGTACAACGTCATTTTATTTATTTGTTTATATTAACTACTTCTCGTGGGTGGGTACTTACAGGATTACTTATCATCGTCGTCGTTGACATACAATATTTTCAATTTGTAGGCATATAACAATTCGTTACCATGGGTATTTTATTGTTAAAAATTAAATATTTATAATTTTTAAATATATTTAAAATTTATTGATACAAAATTTTATTTTATATTTTTATATTATTAATATCATAATTATCTCTTTTTTTTAATCTAATTATAATAATTTTTTTCTTTAATTAAAACATTCATAATTTATTATGCATTTTAATAATTAAATGAGATATTAATATTTATTTGATTAGTATAATAAATTTTTAAAATTTGATCATTTAATTTCGTTATAATTTGTTAATTATTCTCATTTACTTCATTTATAATTATGTAATTTTTAATTATCTATGACTTTATATTAATTACCCATAAATTACATTTAAAATTTCACTTCATCAATTTCAAAATCCCATCTTATATCTCATATAAAAATAGAATTAGGCACAATTTTTTATTTATTTTAAAAGTATGTGATTAAAGTGCCGTCAATAATAATTTTTGAAAATTAAAACTAAAATGGTGATTTTATTTTATACTTTTTTAAATATATTTTAAAAAATAAAGTAAGCTTTACTATCTTCATAATTTATTTATTAAATAAACCAAAAAAATTGAATTTGAATAAATATACTCTTCACTTTAAAAAATATTTAAAAAATTCTATTTTATTTTTTATATTTTAAATGGATGCAAAATATTTGAAATTAATGAACAATAACAAAGTGTTTCAAAGTTTTGCATATTCATACATGTGAGTACTAGTTTGATCAGTTTGGATACCAATATGAAATAAATTGAATTATTGTATAATTATTTGTCAATTACAAAAATTTAAGAATCTACTTGAAATTTTAAAAGTTGAGTTTTTGCCTCAAAAGATTATTTTTTGTGATTATAAAATTTCAAATGGCCTTAATTTTAAAAATATTTAATGGATCTTTGTATTTTTTAATTAATAAATAAGGACTAAAAATTTTAAAATCTTATATATTAATCCCAAATCAAAGTATAAAAAATAAAATTGTATCAATATTCAAAATTTTAAAATAATCACTTTATTTGGATAATTGAAAGTGGTGTTCGAAATTTATTTTTGATAAAAACATGATTTTATTTTATGAGACTATTTTTCTTTAATTTTATATATTTTTTATTTCAAATTTGTGTGCTTAGTTTAATAAAACGAATTATAAATGTAATTAATTTGAAAAATTTTATCATTTAAAAAGTAATTTTTAATATCTACAATTTTTATGGCACTTTTACTATAAATAATTAAATCAAAATAAAAAATATGATAATTAAGTAAAAATAATAATTTTTATAATTATATTTTTATTAAATTATAACATTTTTATTGTAATAATAAAATTCAACATTGACTATAAAAGATTTTACTATGATTTAACATGTAAAATTCCAATTAGTAAGGTACTTTCATAAATAAAAAAATTAATTAATATGTCTGCACTAATCAATCTAATCCTTAAAAAGGGTATTTTTTTTTTTATCCTTATGAAATTTAATAAAATTACACATAAATGTATAAATTACTTATTTTTATATAATTATTTTAATTATTACAAAATATTTTTATGTCTAATTTAATAATAAACAACTTAATGATAATTAAATATTTCATAATAACTAAAATAATTAATATAAGTAAGTAATTT
>CP135542.1:6533381-6554533 GCA_032402905.1 Khaya senegalensis | reverse complement strand
AATAAAATAAATAAATATTCATATAATTAGATTTATATAAGGATAAAATTAAAATTTAATATTTTAATAAGGGTAAAATTGTAAAATATTCTATTTTTTACCCTTGGAATATGGATTCCTCACTAGTCATTAAGGAATCCATATTCCTTTACCTTGAGGAAAGAGGATTCCTCTTTCCTTTCCTTTCCATCCATTTTTTGCAAAAACAAACAAAGTAATCCAAATTACCCCATCTTTTCCTTTCCTTTCCCCTTTCTTTTCCAAAAAACAAACACACCCTTAAGGTTTACTCACTAAAAATCTTATCAGAAAATTCAAATCTCTGCGTAATTGTTCCGTTTTTTATGTCAATAAAAATCCAAAAATAGAAAGAAGAGTTTCAAGATTGGTTATTAATTATGAGGTATTAAACAAGGTTTTACAATGAATTAGATATCTAATTTCCAATATAAAAGTTTTATTTAAAAGATTATTTGACTCAACAATATTTTCAAAATATGATATAAAAAGTGAATTTTGATAAATTCAAATAGTTGAGGAGGATACATACAAGACTACTTTTACAGTACCATTTAGTTATTATAAATAAAATGTAATGCTATTTGAACTCAAAAATACTCCATCGGAATTTTAAAACATCATAAATGAAATTTTCAACTCTTATTTTCAATTTTTAATAGTATACACTAATGATGTATTAGTCTTTTCAAAGTTCATAGAACAACATTTCAAACATTTATAAATTTTCCTTCAATTAGTTAAAAAGAATGATTTAATACTATCAACCACCAAAATGAAACTATTCTAAACCAAAGTTAAATTTGTAAATCATGAAATTTATTAAAGAACTATTCAACTTATCAATAGGACCATAAAATTTGCATCTAAATTTTCAAATAAAATCAAAGATAAGACCTAACTACATAGGTTCTTAGATCCCCTCAATTACATTGCAGATTTCTTTTCAAATATTAAACAAGTTTATAAACCCTCATATAAGATATTACAGAAGAATCCAACCCTATTAATATAACACCATACCAAAATAGTCAAAAAGAATTCATTTACTTTGTTTATGATTTTCAAAATCCTTATCTCTACTTGAATTCTCTCTACCCTATTTTCTTCAATTCTCTTAAATTTTAACATTTCTTTTCTAGGTAAAACTTTAAAAAAAATTTCAAAATGATTCTATTTTATAATCCAGATATTAATGTGATTTATTGTAAATTATTTTTATTAAATTATTTAATTTTTTTTCGTATTTAGATACTTTTATGATCCATTTATTATTTATTATTTAAAAAAAATATTCAAAACTTAATCACTCAAGTTAGAGAAATTGTAACCAATCTCATTCCCTCAATTGAAAAACTCTAGCAAATATTTGATAATTATAAATCATCAAGCTCTTCTTCATTTTCTCATCCATTTTGCTTGATATCATAAATCAATTTTTGCACATGTTAAATTTGAGTTTTATTATATAAATTTATTGAATTTGTATTTAAAAATTTAATTATTTAAAAAAATTAATACCCAAAATTGACTATTGAACATAAAAAAATATTAAGAAAAAAATACATCGAGTATACTTAAATGCTTAATACCGAGCATTCTACATTACAGTATTAAGTAGCTTTGGGTATTCAATTACAATGTAACTATACTTTATTGAATGTTAATACAATATTTTATAATAAATAATATTTTATTTATAAAAAATAACCAAAATTATATATTTTACATATTTATGTTTTATCTTAAATATATAATTATAATTTATTAAATCATGATTAATTTTTAAATATATACAATATTATATTGTTTATTTTAAATTATAAAAATTAAGTAATATAAAATAAATAAATAAGTAGTATAAAATATAAAAAAATTTCACATCAAATAATATTAATAATATTAAATTTAAATATTATTAACATAATTATAATAATTATTATTTTTAATTATTTTAAAATTTTTTTAAAAGAAACCATAGGGTGCTCTTGGGGTGTTTCAGGTGGAGCACATCAAGCATTTAATATTAAGCGTTTAAGGGCGCTTGATATATTTCTTCTTTAACACCTTTCAATGGTTGATTTTGGAATCAATTTTTTTTTAAATAATTTAATTTTTAAACATAAGTTTAACGAATTCATATAACGAAACTCAAATTTAACATATGTGAATATTGATTTATGATATCAAACAAAATGAATAAGAAAATAGAGAAAAATTTAGTGATTTATAATTGCCACATATTTGCTAAAATTCTTTAATTAGAAGAATAAGATTGATTGTAATTTTTTCATTTTAAGTGATTAAATTTTAAGTGTATTTTTTAAATAATAAATAAATCATGCTATTATATATATCTAAATGTGAGAAAATTTAATAGTTTAAGAAAAATTAATTTAAAATAAATTACGTTAATAAATGAATTATAAAATAAAATTATTTTTAAAATAATTTAAAAATTACAGTAATTTCCCTGCATATTAGAAGTTCATAGTCATACGTGTATTTTTAAATTTTGGAAAAGTGAAAAAATAATGATTGAAATCCTCGGAGATATGATGACAACTTATTATTATAAAATTTAAGTCATAAATTATATATAAAATTAAATTTAATCAATTTATCCTAATTAATTTTATTTTCTAATAGATAAACCTTTTACTAGTTGGAAATTTGTGAAAAGCTTCAAAACTGGAAGGTCATTCGTGTAATTTCTATAAAAACCCAAATCTTTTAAGTCTTATCCCCAAGAGAGAAAGGACAGCCATTTCTTCATAAAACCCTAGAAAGTAAAAGCAGAGAACAATGGGTCTCCTCTCTTGGTTCACGGGCAACTCGAAAGCGAAGCCCCAACAAACCGAATCCTCCCAATCAGCAGTCGAAATTCAGAACCCGAAACCCGAAATCTCCGCTGTCTCGGGCATGAACGGCGCGGTTGAAGTGCCAAGACCAGCAGAGAGGGTGACGATATTTGAGTTCGGGTCGGTCGTTGCTTCTTCTGATAAGGTGACCATGGCCGGATACTGTCCTGTCTCTGATGACCTCGAGCCTTGCCGCTGGGCGATCGTCCCCGCGAGTGGGTCCGACGCTCCTCAGTTTCGCGTGATGTTTTGATGATATAAAAGAAAAAAAAAAATTTCTTGTAAGAAGCTGAACTAGAAGGGACAAACTTAATGACTTTTTTGTGAGTATTGTTCATTTATGGGAATATGAAAAAGATTTTTGTTAGTAGTTAATAATAACTATTATATTATGTTTAATAGTGGTATTAAACATGCTAAATCTGGAACTAGTTTTAAGTATGAAAGGATTTGCAGATTTAGAAACTGTTTTTAAGTATGATTAGGATTAGCTGATGAGCACAATTGTTTGGTAATGCAGATGACTTGGTTGGTTTTTCTGCTTCCAATGAAACATTCAAATTATGTTCGCATGAGTTGTTTCTCAGATGATCTATTCTGTTATGAATGGTTTAATTGCATTTTACATGGAAGATTAACAACTTTGAAGAATTTGAAGCATTTGCTAATGCATGCCCCCTTGCTGTTCGGCTGGCAATATAGCATAATTTTATTAGCTCAGTTTTTCTTATGTTATGTATATAATCTTTGACTAGGATCTGGATACCATGTGTGGCAAGTGGCAAACAATTTGTACGCAAGATTTTTCGTTATTGAGTTTGAACCTCTATTGTGGAGTTTAGCATTAGGGACTGGGGGATGTAACACTTAAAAATTAAGTAAATAAGCACTTATTTCCTGAGGAGGAATTTACAGGAGGGAAAGAAGTGGGATGAGGATATTACTGCAGCTCTTGATTGTTTTGTGAGCGAGCCTACTGTTTACTGTAGGCCTTGATGGACTAGTACATAAGTTTTTGAGTATTATCTTGCTTTCTATTTGGTTCCAGTACGTTAAGGAAATTATGTTATATATAAGTTTGTTTTGTTGCAACTTTGAGCCTTCATAATGAGGAATTTTCTGAAATATTTTGCGCATTTAAAATGTTACACTGTTTTGGATTTGAGTAACTTGAACTTGGCAAGGAGTGTTGGGTAAAGTACCGATGACAAGGTTTTCAGGGATTGAAAGAAATGGGCTACAAATCACTGCATGGTTTCACAGACATTGATTGGGGGAAAGTGGGATTAGAAGAATAAGAAGATACATGTGACACTACACAATGTGTGCTGGATCAGTAGTATGGCTGTGAGGAATGCATTAACCAATATGGTTTTACTTAATATCGGAACTTGGCCTTAGAAAATATTTGTCCTAGAGCATTTAACATCACACATTGCTATAATGCCGGAAGAAGTGTACTGTTCACAGAGGTGTTTTAGCAGTTACTTGGTAATTCAATGTTGTGTCTTCACGACTATAGCGTTTCTGTTGGATATCAAGTTTAGTAGGTGTCATGAACCAATCAAGAAGTGAGTTCTGAGTTGCAATATGATACTCAAGACATAGCAATTCTTCGATTTTTTTCCTGGCAAGTGGAAGAGAGTTAGATGGGTTTCAATTATGAAAATACGAACACACAGTATCCGAAAGTTGGATATTATGTCTTATTTGTATAGGATGAGAGATCTAAAAATGAATGCACGCGCTATCAGTCTTTTGGAATAAAAAAATTTTTAAAAAAAACCCACAACTTAAGCAATTCTAACAGCCAAAACGTGTAAAAACCTAGCAGCAAGTGGTAATTATCTTCCAAATGATGATTGAGTTATCTGGAATGCTGGGTTCTTCCCTCAAAGGGGACGGGGTTGAAAATGCAAGTGGAGGATGACAAGCTAGTGGAGTTACAGCGGCAGCTGATTATGGATCTTTCAATATGAATTCCAGTCGAGCGGTTAGTTTGCACGGCGAAGTCGTTAAAAGACAAGCTAGTGGAGTTACATCAAAAGTCATACAACAGCCATTAATCTTATTATCCAATTATCGCATAAAAGTGACACACGAAAATATAGAAATTCGAATTGTCCCCACTGATTAATTGTTCCAATAACTTCGACCAAAAGAAACAAGATAAAAGAACCCCCACCCCCTAAAGTTGATTGTTAACTACAAACCACGTGATTCACCAGTTTCCAGTGCATAATAATCGAAATCAAAAAGCCATTCCTAACTTCACAACATTTAGTACCACCTCACTTTCAACTTCACCAGCAATATACTTCTCTTCCTCTTCACTAGCCTCTTTATCTCTTAGCATGCTCCTCTGATCTTTCTCTTCCTCGTGCAAACGCTTCCATTCTAATACCCGTCTGCTCCATTCTTCTGCTAGCATCTTCCTCTGTTGCTCTTTCTCATTCAAATGCATCGACGCATCATGGTCCTCTGCCTCACATTTTTCGCTGTACTTCTTCAGGTTCTTCTTGATTTCCTCCTCTTTCTCTGCATTCAGCAGGGATGGTGGCCTTGGACGCCATGAAAACTGCATATGTGGAAACTTGTATTTAAATCATACATGCAAGGGATAAATTAATGCCAAAAAAAGCTACCATGTACACGTCTTTACAGCCTATTCTAAACTTTGTCAAAATGTCAAGATATGTCACTTAACTATAATCAGGGAAGCTCACAAAACATTTCTGCAAAATACATGTTTTAACCATTCTTTGTATCTTAAAGTGAGTTTCTCAAAGCAAACTCCTAAAAGTTCATTTACAGAGAGCACTGAAATCGAAGACTGATATGGCTTAAGCTGCAAATGTCGTCAATCACAGCTTTAGAGATCGCGTAGTACTTGATATAAATGATCATTTAGCATCCTGTATAGCAGCCTGCCATTGAAGGACCATATGTTGAAGCCATTCTCTATTTCATGTGCTGTTGTAACTGAAGTTGCTACATACTAGTAGCGTGCAAAATGAATAAGAAGTTAGGAATGTGTAATGCTTATTTCTTTAGTATTGTACACCAAAAAGAAAGCCTGCAATCTGTATATAAACAAACCTTCCTGTAGGATGGACATTTTTTAGCATATAATGCTCAGCTGTTGCTGTAGTCTGAAGGCTATCAACGTCATAAAATTCCAGTTGTCCCCTGAAACCATACAATCCTGCAAGGACAACGAAACATCCAGTTGGTGACCAGTAAAGAGCGTTTGCTTGCCTGCCTCTGAGAGTTTTGAGCTTCATGCGACTTCCTTTGTTTAGAGCATTCAACATAGAGTAGAAGCTGATGTCAGTCCTTATCCCCATGAATAACTGCAAATCTCTCACCCTTAGGCTCCCAAACAAACATGATGATCTTGTCCTTGTTCTCCAACTCTAAAGCTTCAATTGGGATGTCTCGTTCCTTCATATGGAAAAGCTCAATTCCAGAATAACTGCTTTTATTTGTCTTGGTATGCCTTTCAACCTTAATGGCAAGGCAATCACCATTTCTCCGCCAATACGTTCTGCGGTCACTAACGTTGAAGAGACTCTTCTGTCTTAACTCTTGCTTGCCAACGATTTTAATAACACTTACCTGTAAATTGAAAGAAATATAATCAGCTCATTAAATAAAAAATAATTCACTTGTGTGTGACAATGGTTCTCACCTTAGTAGGTTGATTCCCGAATCCAGTTTCGGGGAAAATATTGCAATGACAGAATCAACAGGAGACCAACTAAAATCTTTGACATTTTCAACCTCTAGACATTTCTTGAAAGAGTCCGTCTGTCTTTCATATACATGAACTGCATTTTACCCAATTAAAGCGAAATAATTGTCGTCTTTGTCATTACTCCATCAATCGAAATCAATAGTCATATACGTAGCCAGAGAGGGCGTACATCAATGTCATATATCAGTTACGGCAAATGAAATAAGAGAAAAACCTTATTAGAGGCCACTGCACACCAGAGATGCCTTTATCTCCACTAATTCCACAATCCTTTGCACTTCCCTTGAAGCTCTTTTTTGCTTTTCCAGTTCTAACATCGAAAATATTCAACACAACGTTCTGTAGAATGAAGAATAGAGTTCTGAAATGTAGGACGACTTCCTCATAGGTTTAAAATCACTTATAAAGGATATAAGTCGAGTAAGGATCTCACATACTCCTCTTGGGAACTTTCAGGCTCGTGACAACTGAATGTTTCCAAATACTTCTTGGCAGGGGAGAAATCTACAAGCTTAACTTGAAATTGATACCATTACAGAAAAACTATTGCTAAAATACACAAATCATTCTTGCAGGGAGAAGGAAAGGCAAAAGACTAAAAAACAGAACCAAAAATGAAAAACCTCGTGATGACCATATTGAGTTAGGCACTTGAAGGTAGTTGCACCTCTCCAAAAACTGACACCTTTCTTATTTACTGCAGTAAAGTATGTCCCAAGAGGAGACCACTGCACATGACCTTCATTCTCATCCTGCAGACAATGAATATCCAGAAGATTTTAAAACCATTTCAAACTTCAAAAGTAGCTCGCTCAAGTATTTGGTCCTCTTCACAGTGGCACTGCTTGTTATATGACACAGAATTATGTACAGTTACTTACACCAAGAAGTTGAACAATCTCAGGCTTCAGCCGTGTTGTGTCATTCCAAGAAACCTCTAAATCAGAATCAGTGCGAACAAGAAACTGATCTCGCGCTTTAGAATCAGTCAACCATTCTTGTACATTTTCCTTCAGTGAAACAGTTTAAGCATTGGGGATTTGGCCTCAACAAAAGTTTCTAATGAGCTCTTGAGCATTTCCGGTAACATTTCTTCACAAACAAGTTGCCTTTACAATGAGAGTCGCTATTCAAGTCTTATCACTTCTCCTTATCCTTATGAAGTCTCGACAATACCCGACTCTGAGCCTGCTCCAATGGAGACCACTCCTGCAAATATCTGGGTCTCACCAGATCTAATTCTCGATTCTTCCAAGGTAAAACATTCTACAATTTTAAACATGCAATTTCAAGGCCTGAATTCTTTTTACGAAGGAATGAATTCTTTTTTATGATTTTTTATTGATTTCCCAACCAACTTGCTTGCATGTTGCAGGACTATCCACAGGCCCATGAAGCTGTATCTGAGTACTTTCCACATTATGAGTTTCCAGGCTCTGTGACTCCATGCCAGTCATTTGATCACAGAGAATTCTCGCCTAGTTCATCTTATTCAAATTTTAATCAAGATATTGAACTTGCTGAAGATCTCAGTCGAATTGACTGCATGTCACCATACTTGGTACACGGATACTACACAAGTTTCTATGGGAATGAAGATATGTCCTATGAGGATTATGACCAAAACAGTTCACTAGATTATCCAAGTCTCTTTTGAAAAGAGAAGGGAAGATAATTGTAGCTCTTCTATTTTGCCAACGAAGGGCTCAAAAATTGAGTTGAAGCTCCAATCTGCAGGCAAGCAAGTGGTGATTGGATTTTGGGGGGTATAATGGTCTCTGGTTGCAGCAAGGCATTATGGTGATAGTGATATAATTTAACTAGTGCACCTTTTATGTTCGTTGAGTCTCCAAGGCAACGCCTTTTAATTGTTGGATCTTGGAGCAGAAAATAACTGAATTGAAACTCTTTGATATATGTTAAGAGTCTGGTTTGAAGATTCTGAACTGGTTATTGTTCATATTGGAGTGGGATTTATGGTCAAATCTTGGTCTATTTTCATGCTCAGTAAAAGGTTTTCTAGGTGGTCACTTTCATCGATTTCACATGGAGTTTTATTCATGCATGTAGTTTGGAGTATCTATGAGGGACATGTCCACTAAGCTTTTTGCATATAAGTTATTATCTGGTATATTTTTTTAACTGTTTGGAATCTATGATTTGCCTAGGGTTTTTGTGGTACAAATTTTATATATGATTCGCTTGTCTTCTTCTTCTTTTTTTTTTTTTTTCTGCCGAAAAAAAAGGGGGAATGCTATTTGAAAGCTTCCTATCCCTGCAAGTCATTAGTATTTGGCACTGAATGCGGCAATGGAAAAATACAGTACATAGTGTTCTGAGCAAATGTATAGAAGAAAATTCAGGATCCTGTCAAACTCAGTGAATAATCTGACAGAGTTTTTATGCTGCCTAACCTGGCCCTTTACATGTTCATCTCTGTTCTTCCTATCAAGCTCAGCATCCTGAATAATAGCATAACCAAAAAAGAGCATGACTGTGAACGTATGAATTCCCTGAAAATAATGCCTATCCCTATTGTTAACACAAATTAAATAGCAGTAAAAAGAAGGATAACTTATGAGAAAATTATTAGACCTGAGGAGTATTATACTCAATAAAGCAATAACTTAAGGTTTGACCGTCATCAGACTCCAGAGGCATGAAAAACATGTCATCTCTGATCCCACTGAATATCTTGCACACAACGTTTTTCAGCTTCTCAAACTTTTGCAGTCCAACTATCGGTAAATTATCCACAACCACAAAGTTGTTGAGACCCGAGTCATCTTCTTCGTCCAATATCTCAAAACCATTATCGTTGTCACTGAAGGAACAACAAGATTACATATTGTTAAGCGACAATCAGCTCTTCTTAACAATTTGTGCTTCCAAGAAGTTGGAAGTCTCCGTGAATCAATGGTGCTATACATACGTACCTCGCCTGAAGTTGTTGGTGAAGAGGACGCTGCATTGAGAGCTTTACTCCTTTTACTTCATGTGCATCTTCCATTGCAGTCATTCCTATAGTTTAGTGTTACGTCTGTAGAAAAACTGAAAACTTTGTGTTTCTATCAAGCAGAGTAGGTAGGGACAGGAAGTTGCTTGGGCCCAAGTTTAGTTTTTTCTTTTAAAGATATAAATCAATAAACAAATAAAATAAGAATTAGCATTCAAGAATTGGTCAAGAATCTCTAGAGAGTCGACCACAACTCATTTATTGTCGTCCAATCAATTTTCATTGAAAGTTGTTTGATTGGAAACGTTAATTTACCTGTGTTACAATTTCTAAATCAACTGGAATGAAATGTAAATTTAACTTAAGAATATAATATATGGGCTCTCTTTCTTTTTTTTTATAAGTCGATTTTTGAGAGCAAATTTTGTCGATCAATTTGTATCAATTGCCACCGTCAAGACTAGTCATAAAATGAAAATCGGAATTATACTTTTATTTTCTCCAGTATTCGTTTGTATGTGCAAAGACATGAATGATGCTTACTATTACTTGCTACCTGATGTCCATTAATTATTGACCATCCATCCGCCCGCTTATACTTGATAATTAGTAATTCCATCTAATTGTCTGGTTAAAACTCACAATTGACCAACTATTGCATGAATGATCAAATAAACACAAATAAATGAATAATGACAACAATTAACCAACTATTGAATGAATGATCAAATACACAGAAAGTGTTAGTATATGTAGTTCATCTTCACCGCACATCTATACCATCTTGACAACAAGAATTCCTCAATTGATCGCTTGGACTGGCCTTCTATACTTCTTATATGGGTCTGCTCTTCAAGGAAATACAATGAGCAGCTAATTATAGACAGAATCCCTCTCATTGAAAATAATTTTTCTCGCTTTTATAGGACACAATGAGGAAGTGAGGCTCGCAAAAGAAGAAAGAAAAGGAATCACAAGTTTTAACTAACATTGACGCTTCTATACAGAAACCACACGAGCGACCAAGTCACTAATATCTCAGAGTATATTGTAATCATCATCTCCATCCATGCGAATGTAAACCATAATGGCTAGTACAAATATGAAAAAGGACGAGAGCTCCATTGCCAGTGCTCCCCAACCAATAACCCCTGCATGCTTTAAGATAGCTGGTATTGCAATACTTCCAACAGTGGAAGCCCCAGTCAAGAACTTTGTTGCATTGACCCAGCTGTTTCATCATTCATCAACATGGAACTTAATTAAATGATTATTTTGACACTCAACCTTGAGATGGAATGATCAAATGCTGCTAGTGGGATACTCTTAAAGTGAAAGGGCTCACCTATTGTCAGATTCAGACGACAAAGAAGAACCATTGGACCCCGCAAAAAACAGCAGAGGCATGGGAAGAAGCACATACATTAATACTGCAAGGAACAAAGAAACAATATTTTCTTAGAATGCATTTTTCTTACAGTGGTACATTTCCGATCTAAGGAAAAAAACCAATATCTACATTTTCCATGGATTAAGCAACATCTTTTAGGATAGCAATTAACTTATTATTTTTCATGAGTAAGCATTATCCAAGGGGCAAAACCAAAAAACAAAAGGAGATTCCAACTAATTATTTCTTCTCCTGTTTTCAAGAAATATTGAGACAAATGCTCAGGCATCAGAGTACAGTTTACAATCCTTTTTTCTCTTTAAGATATTATATGATTTGTTATCATTCTGTACCCAGGATTTTTTGTTCAGATGAACAAAAAGTACATCAGAAATGAGACTTGAATTTTATATGCAAGGATATGGCATACTTGGCAGATCATTGATTATTCTAGTATAAATAGTTATTCCTGGACAACGTATTTTACTTCTCACTTCAATGCTACAAAGTACAGAGATACTTTCCAAGACAAGGAGTTCCAATGACAACATCTAACACTCAATGTTCATGGCACTTACCAGTGAGCATGGGCCACCAATTATTGTACAAAGCACATGCCTGCCACATCAAACATGATGAACAATAAGAATCAGCGACTTTGGCACAATTATTTATCACACTGTTGCACATGACTTAATCAGAGATAAATAATAGAGAACACCACTGACCAAAATTTGCAATACAATTCCTCCAGATACCAAAATTGCTAAGAAAGCAAGTTTCCCAGTATGCAGGCAGGCACGCATATATCCTGGTAAGTCTGCCATCACCCTATTTGCCACATGTAGAGGGACAGCTGAAATGAATATGTTATTAATATGCATAGAAAAGAAGCAGATCTTTACGGTAACAACAAAAGGCAAAACAAGAAAAAAATAGGCCATTCAGGCAGATGTAGAGAACAAGACAATCATTGACATGAAGATATACGAGTTTCTACAAAAGTAAAATTCATGCAAAGAACTTAAAAAATAAATAAATAAAACAAAAAGCATCACAAGGTAGGAAATCTACTAATTTGAACGCAAAAGAAAAATGATATATGGATGGACAGGCATGTACATGGTGCAAAAATGTTAATGTAATAGCACAATGCAAGCATTAGGTGATTGGTAAATTTTGAGAGGTTGTCACTCTCTTTCTAGCCTCCTCCTTTCCAACAGTTGGATGGTTGAGGACCATTGTCACAAGACTTTTAAAGAAAGATAAGGAATACTCCTAGAGCCACAAGATACCAGCTAACTTCTAGTAAACATTCACTTGGAAATATTTTTATTTTTATTTTTTGAAATACCATTTATATTTATGACCAACCATTGCCTTTTGAATTTTGTTACTCCAATGTTGTACAAAAATGAGCAATTTGGTACAGAAATATTGGATTAGAGCAGAGCCAGTCAATAAAGTGAGCACAGTAGTAATAGAAGTAGCCATATGCTATGTATACCACCAAGTCTAAAAGATATAGAATAGCAATCAAACTCACTTTAAGCGACTGATGAGAAATCTAGATATCAGTCCAAACATGAAGTTAATGGCAAAATTTTTTCTCCGTCATGTTCAAACATTTCAATATGCATGCATCTAAACTCTTTCTTGGAGTGACACTCTTTACCATCTTCACAAACCATAATGTTTATATATCAGAACTGTGTATATATGGATTAAAGTTCCATTGCCATTCTACCCAACACAAATCAGTGTACTCTTTTTCTTTTACAAGTGGTTAGCTTATAATAGCCAAGAAAATGGCTACAATTCTGTTATTGTTGCATGCTTCTAAGTGATTAATATCCATTAAACCACCCAACCCACTCTGTCAAGCCATTAATAGCAACCTAGTTTTTCACCACCGTGCCCAGACAATAAACTAGAGCACATATAGGATACACTGGTGCTAAAGCCTTTTCTCTAGATATCTTCCAAACAGTTGTGGTCATTACAAAGCCCCAAGTAATTGTTCCCCAATGTGAAACCATTTGGTCAACAACAATACCAGATAACCAAGAAGAAAATTTTCAATGATCACCTTCCACAAATCTAGTCAATTGTAATGTTTTTGTTTGATAATAAACTTTGACAGTGTTGCAAAAGCTCCGAGTATCTTCTCATAGTATCCAAAGACTCACCAAAAGTTTGTGGGTTGTTACAGTAAAAACAAAAGTAAGAACGTTGATTATATTCTGAAAATAGCTAAACAATTAACAAAGTGGCACGATGAAAGGCTATAAACCCCAAATGCAGACAGCCATTAACCAAACTGAATCTATTCATGGCACCACCCTATTTCCTAAGCAAAATGTCTATCAACTACTAAAAGGATGTAATCTTCAAAATTTCACATGTTACTTCACAATTCACTCACATATCTAAAATTTTAAACCCCTTAATATCTAAAAACAGTAGTATTTCCTTCGAAAATTTAACACTCCTTGTGGCAGCTAAAGAATTTCTTAAAATTTTGATCTCAACTACATTTCTTGATTCGTAGAAACAAAGAACACAAACAACATTTTTTCCCAGATGAAAAGCATAGAAACAGAGAAAGAGATAGAACCCGAATTTTGGAAATCGAGGGTTTGGATTTTGGAATCTGAAAAATCTACTGTGTCGCCATGGAGTCTACCAGACAATCATCCGCATTCCGCTTTTTATATTGTGTATTTTGCTACAGGTACTTAACAGAACTACCGGAGTGCAGAGGGCGAAAATGTGAATGATGTATGTGATGCACATGATGTTCAATGGAGCTTCGGATGGATTTGATGTTCCGGTTGTTGGAATTTTTGATGAAGATTGGGCCGGGCTTCGATCAACGGTGGATGCTGCTGACTTTGATTGACTGACTGTAGCCGCGCGTGAGAAAACAGTGATGATAGAATTAAGTTAATTTTTAATTCTTATTATTATTAAATATTAGATATTTATGAAATTAATAATTATAATAAAATTTGTTTTAATTATTTTTAAGAAAAATATCAATTTATTTTTAGTAAAATTTTACCCATTAAATTAAAGGAGAATTGCTTACTCTTCTTCCGGTGTTGGCGTTCCCCTCGCTTCTTTCCCTCTTACCCAATTCTGTTCCAAATTTCAGATACTGAAACAACAAAAAAAGGACAAACTTTCGATTACCCCACAATGTCTTCCACAAAGAAGAGGCGACCAAAATCAAATCCCAATTCCTCTTCTTCTTCACTGAACTGGGTGATGGAGCCACCGCAAAGCTTGTTTCCGTCAAAGCAAGACTTATTGAGGCTTGTAGCAGTACTCGCCATCGCGTCTTCCGTCGCTGTAACCTGTTACTACTTCGCCAACTTTTTTAACCCAACTCAAAAACCTTTCTGCGATACCAACGTAGACTCCTCAGAATCTCTCCCAGGTTTATAATTTAACCCTTTTATTGTCTTGCATTTTGGGTTATTTTTTGTTTCGTTCAGCATTGCTTTGTGGGTAGTTTTTTAAATTGCTGTCTGTTTACTTTACTTGGTTAATGAAGAAACTAAGGACTTCCAGATATGCATTATTGTGTGTACTGTTTGCTTTTGATGATAATGATTTCAATGTTTCGCTTAGGGTTCGCTGAATTTGGTCATTCTTTTTAGGAAATAGCATATCATGTTAGTGAGACAGCAACTGTTGTGAAATATATTGCTGTGCAACGTATTTATTTTGAACATATGTATTATTATGATTTATTATCATGGAAGTCTACTTTCAAAATGGCAGGGAAATGAGCTGCTAAACAGGATATATGTAAACTTGAATGAATCTTATGTTTGATCGTTAAAACTCCAACCAAGTCAAGTTGTGTTTTATGTGCTCATGAATGCCAATAACGAGTTTCTAAAATTTAGTAACATCAAACATGAGCAGCTTGGTTTTATCAGACATTCTTAGTTATCTTAATTTGTACATGTTGTAGTTCATTCAAAGTTTCTCTGTATTCCATGACTCTTTATGTGCATGTAAGTGTGTACTTCAAAGTGTTTAGGAGCTTGAAGATGGTCAGTTTGCTTGCATCTTTTAATGGTGAGATTTACTTTCTACATTTGTGTTTGCTAGCAGTAAATTAAAGCTTGACAACTGGGGATTTTAAAATATTTAACAAAGTTTCCTTACCAGACATTTGTTTTCGTGTTTCCTATACTCATGATCTCAAACCATCTTTTATCTTCTTCTATTCATGAAATTTCAAAAAGTAAATGGTTGTTACTTCAGTCTATAGAATATGTTCTCAGTATCAAGGCAGCAGATGTAATATCTTTTAGCTAATCCAAATTTCTATATAGGTGGTCTGATGGTTGGTTACCTCTTTGTTTTCTGTGTATTTTTTCTATCCGCATTCTACTAGGTTCAGTTTATGCTCCCTCCTACCATGAAGCCCTTTTTTATTTGGATATGTCTAACTCTCTGAAATTTCTCAATTAACTTATGCTGTGTTGGCTTGCTTTTCATTTTTATTTTTTTATGTCTTATGCTTCTTAATTTGAGCACATTAGGGTGGAATGAAATGGAAACATACAGTTAGTGTAACTAGTTCATGGCTATGATTTATTGCTTAATATTGTGAATCAGTAGTATTTAGTAAATACTTGAATGCTTGGAAATTGGTTTTGTTGTGATTTTCTTTCTTTCAGCACTGCAAGCATTTGATGATGAGCACCTTTGCAGATTCTTGTGAACCCTGTCCAAATAATGGTGAATGCCATCAAGGCAAGTTGGAATGTCTTCATGGCTATAGGAAGCATGGGAAGCTCTGTGTAGAAGATGGAGATATTGACAAAACAGCCAGGAGACTTGTATGTTCTCCCATTCTTACACATTCCTACGTGCTGATGTTGTGAATTAACATTCATGAGTTACTTTTGAATTTCACGTGTATTTTCTGATTGGCAAATTTTGTGTTGCAAGTGCAGTCAAAATGGGTAGAAATTCATCTCTGTAAAGATTATGCTCAGCTTTTGTGTTATGGAACTGGATCAATTTGGGTGTGTTACCTAGCTATTCTCTATGCTTTATGAAAGTTATTCTTATTTTCTGCTTGTGCTACTGAATAAAAAAGATTCCTGGGATGACTGTTGCAGACGTATGTAGTTTTATACATTACCCATTTTCAGGTTCAAGAGGAAGATATATGGAATGATTTAGATGGACATGAGTTGAAGAGAAACTCTGAGTCGGAAAATGCCATTTACTTGTATGCAAAGACAAGGACAATGGAAACTGTCAGTACATTTATGGAGTCAAGGACCAATTCTTATGGGTATAACTATTTTCACTTTGAAGTTTCTGGTACAAATGATTAAAGCATTTCAAGTTACATCTGTTTCTTTCCTTCTTTTTTTTTTTTCCTTCTTATGTAGGATCAAAGAGTTGAAGTGTCCAGAATTGCTGGCAGAACAATATAAACCATTATCCTGTCACATTCATCAATGGGTCTTCGAGCATGCTTTTATTATGGTGCCTGCTTGTGCATTGGTACTCCATTCTAAAAGGCAGACTTTGAGTGCTTTAGATTTAGTTTCAACATGTTAAAGCTTGACAAAATTAAGATATACAGCTTGTGGGATGCACATTGTTGCTCTGGAAAGTCCGTAGGAGACAGTATTTATCTATCAGAGTTGACGGGCTTTACCACCAGGTATAATCCATGTGTTTCTGTTGTCAGAGCCATAATTTCGTAGTTCTTAGGTTTAGCTTACTATTCAGTTGCCTGCTGCAATTTACGATCTCAAAAAAGCCACTGCCTTTTTACTCTAATGTTTTGGCCCACAATCTAATTAGGATTTTCATCTGTGGTACTTCAATATTTGGTTTTGACCATTATTTTTAGCTCAATTAAGAACTGAGGATAAACTCAAAATCTCTCATATATTGTGATTGGATAAAATATGAACTAACTGGTGTCAAATGGATGTCCCCATGAACTATGTTTTCATTTTAAGATTACTACCTGAAAGCATACTATTTTGTGACTCTATAACTTCTGAAATGGAAGACAGAGAATAGAGGGTGCTTTTGGTAATATATAGTGTACTGTATTATTTCAAATGCACTAGAATAGGTAAAAATTAATACAATATCATGTTTGGTGTTGGATTGGATTATATGTATATGAAATATTATTTTATTTTATAATATATATTATATTATATTATATATATAATATTATTTTATTGTTTTGTAATTAAATTAATTTATATTTTATTTAATTTATTGAAAAACATTTAAAAATAAAATTTGCTGTCATCATCCGTTGCCATCTGCTGGTCATTGATGCCATTTCAAGTCAATGAGCATACCTTTATATTGCTCTTTAGTTGATTTACACAATAGTATAATCATTATCTTTGTTTGATTGATGATTTGTTGAAGCTTTGATATTCAAGTTTCGGTTAATGAAAATTCAACTTTAGATCTATAGTAAACAATTGCTCAAATGGTAATAATAATCATACCATTGCGTAAATTGGTTAAAGAGTAATTTAAAGGTGTGCTCATTAACTCGAAATGATGTTGGTGACTGGCGGCAATGATTTCTGAAATTTAATATAATTTATTATGTTTTATTTATAAATTATAATATCAATTTTTAATAATAATATTTATAAATAATATTGTATGTGTGTGTGTGTGTGTACATATAAACCAGTGCAGGGCTAGCCCATGGGGGGGCACGGGTCAGCCTTGCACTAGCTGGTCTGCATTATTTGTAACATAATGCAGACTAGGTGCCAGACACAGGTTAACTTTTTATTAATGCCAACAGTGCCATTAATACATTCCAATGCTGCCTTCCAAACGCACCAAGATAGGTTAAGAAGAAAGCATAGAATTAAAAAAATAAAGGAAATAAAAACAGGAAAGAGTAATATAAATCTAATTGCTAAATTATTATGTGTTGATTTGACTTTAAATTAAAAAAAGAAAAAAAAACCCTTGCTACTGAAATTGTTGCCAATTTGGTAGGTCTGTGAGATACTTGAGGAGACTGCCTTGATGTCAAAGAATGTAAATAGTGAATGTGAACCATGGGTAGTTGCCTCAAGGTTACGAGATCATCTTCTTTTGCCCAAGGAGAGGAAGGACCCAATGATATGGAAGAAGGTATTCTTGTATGCCATTTCATCTGATTATCTTTCAGCCAAGTATTTATTCTTTTAGGTGGACTAAGTTAGTTCTTCATTATATGTATTAAAATGCTCTAATGGATGGACTTATTTTGTTTATATGTTTCCAAGTGAAGTTCTGATAATATTTAAAATCGCATGTGGTAGCATATTTTCATACTTGTGTTTTTACCATTTTAGTTGTTTGATCTTGAATCAGTCATGTATATGACCAATAATATTTCCAAAATTGTTGAGTGCATTTTTGTTTATTTATTTTGTCTTTTGCCCTTCCTTAATAAGTGCATTTGCTGAATTTTTCATATGTTTCAGGTGAAAAGGTCTCAAGCCAACTAATTAATTTCTTTTCAGATCACTGTTATTTTTGTTGCTCTAGTTTTTTTTTTTTTAACATTTTTCATCTTCTCATGCATCTTTTATAAAGCTATATAGTTCAACAGCTTTGTGCATGTGATAAGTTAAAGAATTGTTGATAGTGTTTTATGTCCTGAAAGAATTGGCTTTCACTTATATATGCAGGTTGAGGAGCTAGTACAAGAGGATTCTAGAGTGGATCAATATCCAAAGTTGTTGAGGGGGGAATCAAAAGTAGTCTGGGAATGGCAAGGTATTAGAACCATATTTAATGTTTTGCTTGTTGATTTAGCATTGTTGTGATAGTTCAGAAAATGGCCATTGAACTACCTTTCTTGCTAATAGTTTGATGTCAGTGAACAGGATTAAAATTAGGATACCATAGTCTTGTTGAGTGATAGATCACTGAGGAAAAATTAAAATCCAGTCATGGTTTTGCTCCCTTTGTCACTAGAACGTTGTAGGCATAGGAGTTGGATGAATGGAATCTGAAGTGGATGTCAATTATTGTAAACTATACTATACCTTCATGATTTGAGATTCTGTACATCTTTAAAATATTTATCTAGAATGCGAGAGGGGAAAATGTATGAATCGGAGTTAATTACTCTTTGAATTTCAACCTTGGGCTGTGGCATAATTTACTTCTCATTTGTTGTCTTCTTGAATGTAGGTAAATAATTCATTTGCTTTTCAGGCTTCAATTTCAAAGCATTCTTTCTTATTCTATTTTTGCAGTTGAAGGCTCTCTTAGCTCTTCAAAGATGAGAAAGAAAGGGGAAGCCAGCAAATTGAAATCCAATGAAGGCAGGGATGTTAAGTTTGATCAACAGAGCACATTGAATACCGGTGAGCTGCTACTATTGTATTTGTTCCATGTAATTCTTATCACTTATCATTGAGCATGCTTGCTTCAGTGTCTGTTTTCAAGCTGAATCTTTTTTATAATCTGTCAGTATCCTGGATATCGTTCAACTGATGTATGCAATCACAATCTTCTTGCAGAGCCTAAAGCACTAATCTTTTGACAAGGGTACATTTGAAAATGGTCAGTCTTTTATCAAGCCTTAATGATGGAAAATTCTCTAAAGATATGGATCTATACTCTGCTTGATGAAAGTTTTTATGCTGCAATCGGGTGTGTGACAAGCCATAGTGCTGAGTACAGTACAACACAGAACAATTAAGCAAGTTAATGAGCATTTGGGGAGTCAGGAATAACATGAACATGAAAACTTTTGTTGTAATCTTAATATAGTCCGAAATTTTATCTCTTGTTGGGTTTGCTTCAATATTTACACTAGTAGCCATTTTTCTCTCAGCTCCATCACATGGAAACTGACAATGCCAATTTAGCACGTGCCCTCAAAATGTTGAGTTCTGGTGATTCCCTTGCCATTATTGTACATATATGGACAGGAACCAACATAAGATTCAGGACTCTTAATTTGTGCAAGTAATTGGCCATGAAATTACACTATTTTCTGTGAATCTGCAAAAGAGAAAGTAGTCAGCACAGAGTGCCCATTGTTGACTAATGTAGAACTTTTGCAGAACGGGGTGATTCAAATGTGTGAATTCTTGGATACAAAGGACATCTTCATGGCCCGCCCATTTGCTGATTATATGAAGATTTCGTTTACCCAGGAAAAAGCTAGAAGACAGCCAAAGGGATATATTTGCATTGGCGGTACTTACATTATGCATTAAAGATTATCGCTTTTTAATGGTGACAAGATCTGTCAGGGACCTAGCTGTTGCCTTTTTGCATACGACCTCGTGGGGGGCTTAAATGTGTGAATGTGAAATATAACTAGATGAAATAGCACAATCTTCAACCCAACCCAAGGGGTCCCCAGAAGAAAAAATCTATGTGGAAAATGCAGTCTTTGTGATGGGATTTGAATGGTAATGTTGTTCCTGCATGAAATATAATCCATACAGGTTTTGTGTTTGAAGTCACAAATTTACGAGTCAATATCCCACGAATGATATTTATGTAATTGTATTTATTATTTTTTTATTGCAATAATAATATTTATAAAAAAAATTAAAAAAAATTTAAATGAGATAATTTTATCAAGTTAATGATATTAATATAATAAAATTATTTAATTAATAAAATAAAAAAATATATTTATTGATATTGAATAAAAATAATTAATAAAGAGTATTATAATTTAAGTAATATAATAATTTAATTAATATAGTAAGAGAAATTTATAAAATTTTTTATTAATTTTTTTATTTATTATTAATAAATATTTTTTTCATTTATTAGTTGGATAATTTCATCATATCAAGTGGCCCATATCAAATAATAATAAAGTTTAAAATAAAATAATCCTATCACGTCACTATAGATAATATGATAAGACTATCTAATTTAAGAGTATCTAATTTAAGGGTATGCAAAATCGGTTTGATTTTAATTCCACCGAAGAATCGAAATTTATTCTATTTAATAGGGTACCTTATTTTTTTGATTCCGTTCGTTTTTAGTTCGATTTCAATTCTAAAACAAAATACTTTATTTATTAATTATCTCAATTTTATAATTTTTAATTTTACAAAAAAAATTTAAAAAATTAAATTAATAGTATTAAATTGTAGAAGTAGTGAA
>CP135542.1:6393491-6533261 GCA_032402905.1 Khaya senegalensis | reverse complement strand
AAATAAATTCTTTAGCTTCTTAATTCAATTCTAATTTCTTGATCTTTGAAATTAAAACTTATTTTAAAAAATTAATTTCGATTCAGAACAAGTTTTTTTTTAGTTTGGTTTTTGATGATTTCGGTTCTATCCGAAATCATTACACACCTTTAATTTAATTAATTGAAAAAAATATATTTATTTATTAATTATAAATAAAAAATAAAAAATAAATTTTATTTTTAATTAATGTGATAAAAAAATTTATAAAATTTAAATTTAAATTTTTTTATTCAATGTTAATAAATAAATTTTTTTATTAATTAACTGGTTCTATTATATTATTTGTATTAATATAATAAAATTATTTTATTTAAATTTTTTTTAAATAATAAGATAATTATGTCTAAAATTTTTTTAAAAAATAAATATTTAGATTGTTTAGTACGTCAGTTACAGAGAGAGAGAGAGAGAGCGCGCGCGCGCGGACGTGTGTATGTAGTGGTCGCCCATTCTTAATCAATGAGATTAGTTGCATGACAAACAAAGTCTCTAGTCGATGGTCCACGTGGCCTTGAAAAATAATAAACTTAAATCTTCTCTTCGTTCCGCAGCTAAGTCAGCAAACACCCCCCTAGTGTCGGCAGAATATGATATGTGAAATAATATTTGGGTCCCTGGGTTTCTGAAGACATAAATAAAACTTATCAATTTATATCAAATAGGTCCACTTGTCTATTTCTGTTGATATAAATAACCACTTACCCCTACAAGAATGAATGGCATTTTAATTAAGTATATAATCTAATGTTGGATGGCATTTTAGTCATTTCATTAGACTGAGGTAATTTAAAAAAAAAAAATAAACGACTTGTCCTTTTTAAGTATGAAGAACCATTTAAACTCAAAACTCTCCAAACTTGTAGCGAGTTTCGACTGAATGAAGTATAAAATGGGGTGGTGTTATGGATTAATTCAAATAAACATGAATATTCATGATCTTTAGGCTTGTTCTCTTTTTTTTTTTTTTTTTCATCAAGTAGTTTCCTGTCTCTCTCCCTCCCTCCCTTAAAAGCTCTCCAATACGCATGCTTAGCACTGGCCAGTTCTTGTACAGTAGAGGTCTGAGAGAGACACTAGAAGGCTAAAGAGCTTCTTCTCTTGCTCATTGAAGCGCACTCTTATTCAGGTGGGTGCATGTTTTGTTTTATTTCTCCGGGTTTAATCGTTGTCATGTTTAATAGTTTGTGCTACGCTTTTTCTTATGTTTGCTTATTATGTTCTGTTTCTCGTAAGATCTGTGGTCTTTTCCTATTTCCTTTTCTCGGTTATGGAAATGTGAAGTTGTTTCAACTTTAAGTTTCTTTCTGGGTTAATAGTTGTAGTTCTGACTCTTCTGTTATTGTTATGGTGACGGTGGTGGTGGTGGTGGGTTAAAGATGCTAGATTTATTTGTTAATTTGTTTATTCACATTTATTTTCCATTTAGTGTGAATTTGATGTGGAAGCCGAAAATAAACTGGATCAGATGAACCAATAGATTATAAAGCTGATTGAGTGAAGTAACTCTCTGTTGTGGTCTTGAGATTATATACCTTGGTCTCAGGTTGAATGAGTATTACTGTAAGAAAGAGCTTTGAACTTGTCTAGAAGTTTGTTTAGGATTGAGATTACTGCTTAGAAATGCAAAGAGATATGGGTTTGATTTGGATCCTTGATTTTGGATCACATGTTTTTTCCACTCCTTTTCTTTCTATTTTTTTTTTTTAATCATATGTCTGCATTTTAGCTCGTGCTATATACTGTCCACATCATCTTTTGGAATTTTAATATACTATTTGATGAGTCCTTCTAATTTTTTAATTATTTTTTCTAAGAACCTTTATTCTGATCAAAAGTTTCATATCTTATATGCTTTTTGATACTACTATGTTTGATAGGTTTTTAAATTGTAAATGTGAATATATTCTTTTTCCCCCCCCCTTATATGCATGCACTAGGGCCATGCATATAGCATTTTTCTCATTAGGAGGAAAAAGTTATTTTTTGGATAGAATGGTAAAAGTTCTAAAACATTATTTACAGTTTGAAAAAGAGAATCCCTTATATTTGGCCTCACTGAATAAATTACCATTACAAAGTCAAATTCATATTAAGAAATTGCAACATATAACATTCATCAACGTGTCATATTGAATAAATAATGATGTTGGCATAGAGGGTTTTGCAGAAGTTTCATACTTAAAGTGGTTGCTGCAATTTATTTTCACATGGACTTTGGGCTTAATTCTATTATCATTATTTTCAGTCTGTAAACTTTTTCTTGCTGTTCTCTTCCTGGCCTTTGTGCTAGATAACTTAAAACACTAATATGATAACTTCTGTTGCTGTTTCACAGTCTTCTCCTTTCTGCCTATTAACAATAATTTATTGTGAGAATAGTTGAGATCTTTGTGCGAATCTAGAGACTAATTAAAGCATTTATACAGTGTTCATTAATGATGATTACACAATCAGGACATTGTGCCTATTTTTTTCTCCAAAAATATATGTACTTTTATGTTTGTTACTTTGCTTTATTATGGGTGTGAAGTCATTGTTTTCTGACTATTTTGCTTCTTACAGTGTGATTCAAGGAATTGCCCGAGCCATATAATGGGGTCCAAGCATAATTCATCAGGAAACAGGGCTCGGAGCCCACTGTCTATGTTTATTGTCTTTGTTTTATGCTGTTTCTTTTACATGCTGGGTGCATGGCAGAAGAGTGGTTCTGGTAAAGGAGATAGCATAGCATCACGAATAACCAAGCAGACAGACTGCAATGTTTTTACTAGTTTGAGCTTTGAAACTCACCACAATGATGTAGAGATTGTTGAACCTGCTGAGCCTAAATCTAAAGTGTTTAAGCCTTGTGATATTAAATACACTGATTATACTCCTTGCCAGGAACAAGACCGAGCCATGAAATTTCCAAGAGAGAATATGATATACAGGGAAAGACATTGTCCTCCTGAAGATGAAAAATTGCATTGTCTTATACCAGCACCGAAAGGGTATATGGCCCCATTTCCATGGCCAAAGGGCCGCGACTATGTTCATTATGCTAATGTTCCTCATAAAAGTTTAACAGTTGAAAAGGCTGTTCAGAACTGGGTGCAGTTTCAGGGAAATGTGTTCAAATTTCCTGGTGGAGGAACAATGTTCCCACATGGGGCTGATGCATATATTGATGAGCTTGCATCAGTTATCCCAATTAAAGATGGTTCTGTCAGAACAGCATTGGACACTGGATGTGGAGTATGTTACTGAACTCAAATAAGCCTCTGCATAGGGAATATGTTTATTGCTGAGATAATTGTTATTTGTTTTCTGTTGAATATTGTCAATGTCTGTGTGAGCATGTTTTCAGTTGAATACCAGTACTCTTCATGGGTGTGGATCACTTTGAGTTACCATGGCCATTTTTGCTTATGATATTTATAATAGTGTCTCATGGTTGTGGATGCAAACTTGTCCTCTTGATTGATCTTTGTTGAGAAATAATGAAGCTTTGTGTGCTTGAATGTCTAAAGTACTAGATTTTTGAATAATTTTCTGCTTTCATCTTTTTCTTCATATATATATATATATATATATATATATTTTCTTCTATATATATGCAATATGATTGTTTGTTCTTTCTAAACAGGCTCATGTTGTATATCATCATGTATGACATTTTACCAATGCTTTGAATTTACTGAATTTAAGCTGTTATATGAACTCCTGAAATAATGATTCAAATCACGTGCAGGTTGCAAGCTGGGGTGCATACCTAATGAAAAGAAATGTATTGGCCATGTCCTTTGCTCCACGGGACAACCATGAAGCACAGGTACAGTTTGCATCAGAGCGAGGTGTGCCTGCTATTATTGGTGTTCTTGGATCAATACGTCTTCCATATCCATCACGAGCCTTTGATATGGCTCAGTGCTCTCGGTGTCTAATACCATGGACTTCAAATGGTAAGTGCTAGTAATCTTCAACTTAAATTGTGGAACCATAGATTGCTTTTTGGTGTAACAATTAGTTTAAATATTCCAAATTGAAAGATGCTAAAGCATATAATTTTTTTTATAATCTAACATTTACATATTTTGATAGTACTATACTTAGACCTGTTGCTTTCAATTTTGTATATGCAGCAATAACATATTCAACACGTAACAATTTCTAACTAAATGTGAATGTCTTTGTGGTTAGGAGTTTCTTACTAATCAACAGTCAATTATAATCCATTGAGTTGTTAAATGCATGCGTACTATTAGTTTTTATAGGTATAGATATGATCAAGCTTACATAGTGAAATTTTGTTAACAAAGATGAATATTTCCACGTACTTTTAAGTTTCTTAAAGTAGTTGCCTTTTGGTAGATTTCATAGAATATCAAGTTATATATCACAAATGAGAGTCAAATTTATCTTTTACATTCCTTTTCATGACTACATATCACGTTGAATAAAAATAGCTTGACCTTTTTAAGTAAAACTTTGTATCTGACGGAAGCTATTGATCTCTTAACATGTGGAATTCTGTATATAGAGGGGATGTATCTAATGGAAGTTGATCGAGTCCTCAGACCTGGTGGATACTGGATCTTATCTGGACCTCCAATTAATTGGAAGACATATTACCAAACATGGAAGCGTTCTAAGGAAGATCTCCGAGCAGAACAAAGAAGGATTGAAGAGTTGGCTGAATTTCTTTGCTGGGAGAAAAAATATGAGAAGGTAGATATTGCTATCTGGAGAAAGAAAGAAAATGGCAGATCCTGCAAGAGGAAGTCTGCCAACATATGTAAATCAAGGGATACTGATGATGTCTGGTGAGTCCACCTGCTCTTTCTTTTGTGTAGTTACATTAGTATTTTGCCTCAACATAAGTTCATTTTAGGGATGTTGAATAGTCACTTTAACATCCATCTTTATTGTTTTATGTATTAGTTTCTATATTATGATTATTTTTGTTTATGTAATTTTGCAGTAATAGATAGCTTAGTGCTGCCATTAGGCTTGTGAGCATACCTGTGAGGGTAGCTGCCTCTGACTATGGCAATTACATTCTTAAGACCCCTTTATTAAATTCATTTATGGCTATCTAGTAGTGAACGATGTGAGTATTTGCTGACCACAAAAATTCGAGAGAATGAAGCAACTCAGAATTTGGTTGTCATAGTAATCATCTTAGATCATCTCTGTGCCCTATACTTAACAACCTAGTCTTATTTTTCGAAGTGCTTGTTTAATTCCAATTAGGCAATCACATCCCTGTTATAGTTTCTTTTTCAATCAATTTATACACATATCTATCTGTCTTTATGTTTGTGTGTCTGATATTGTGGAACTGATGAAATTGAAAATACATCTAATCACTGGTATAAAGGGATATTGGGAAGTATGAATCTCATTCGAAATTTGATGTTCTATGGTTTAGCATTGACTGATGCTATTTGTTTGCAGCAAAATTCAATGAGTCACTGAGATCATTGTCAAGGCCACATGAATGAAGAGTCCTTTTAGAACCAAATTTGTGTTTGTATTGTTTCTTTGTCATTTGTGTGAGAAGGTCTTTACTTTTTTCCTACAGAGGCCGCACCTCCTTGAGACCATAAATAGAGTTTCTTTCAATTTCCCCATTTGTTCTATTAGATAACAAAGTTTACTTCTTTCAATTATATGTTTCTCTTAATATATCATTAAAAAAAGCATATGGTTCTGTGTTCTGAAGTTCTTGGTTTAGCATTTTCTGGTTTTGTAAATTTAGTTGATCGATTTAATGTAGGTTCATTATAGCCTTTGGCTGTAGATATTCTGAGTATATGCTAGGTTTTATTATTTGATGTTTGCTTACATTTTGAACAAGTCAGAATGAGTTGATGATTTTCATATTCTGCTGACAGCTAGTTAAGAGGCCTATAGCATGCTCTTAGCAAAAAAAGAGAAAAACTATAACATGCAGTTTATAAATTGTATTGTCTTGGTTAATTCTGTATCTTCATCACCCTACGCTACAATATGTCATTATATATGTCTATTGCAGCACTTATATTTGCTGATTTGTTTTTATCTACTTTGTTTTAAAGCATGAGCAACAGCATTGTATTTAAAGTTCTTTCATTAGGTTGAAATCTCTAGAATCATAAGATTGTTATAGTTTCTTTAACCTTTCTTCTCTCCAAGACTTTTTTAATTGGCTTTTGCACTGCTTAAAAAAATTCGCCTGAACATTCCCCAACTGCAATTTCGTGTGCACATATTCAGAATTGAAACAAGAAAATTCTTTGTGGTGTATTTTAGGTACAAGAAGATGGAAACATGTGTAACCCCGTTCCCTGAGGTATCCAGTGCAAAAGACATAGCAGGTGGAGAGTTAAAAAGGTTCCCAGATAGGCTTTTTGCTGTCCCTCCAAGAATTGCTAATGGATTCATTGAGGGGGTCACAGCCGAATCTTATCAAGAGGATAATAAGCTTTGGAAAAAGCATGTAAATGCTTACAAAAAGATGAACAGTTTGATTGGCACCAGAAGATATCGAAATATTATGGACATGAATGCAGGCCTTGGCGGATTTGCTGCAGCACTTGAATCACCAAAATCTTGGGTGATGAATGTTGTGCCTACAATTGCCAAGAACACTTTGGGTGTTATTTATGAGAGAGGTCTAATTGGCATATATCACGACTGGTATGTCCATATAAATTCACTTGTTTCGTCCAATTAGATTTTGTAATTGCTCCTGCATTTCCTTGCATATTGGTCTTTAATATTTGTTAAAGTTTAAATACTATTGTTTGAACCCTTACATCCGAGCTCAAACTTTTGGGTCAAGTGATAATATGGTATGCAAGTAGGCTTGACTTTGTGGTCTTGGGTTTGAATCCTTGAAACACTAGTGATTACTCAAATTATAATCCACAGAAGCAAGGTGGGCCACATGTGTTTAATATCCAGATCCACGTCACCACCCCATTAAGTGAGTACAGGCTTGCACATGAAAGAGGATGTTAAAAGTTTAAATATTATATTTGAACCCTTACCTTCAAGCGTAAATTTTCAGGTTAGGTGATAAACTCAACAATACAGATATTGCTCGTTGATTAATATACCGAGATGCTCTAAAAATTAACGAGATCAGAGTTTATACGCTGTATGAAGAAGTTGAGTTTGGCTTATTAGACAACCTATTTTAAGAAGCTTATCTGTTTACAAGTTCATTCTAGAAAGAAGTTATAACTATGGACACAATCTGGGAGGAATCACTTTATTAACTTTTTTCTTTTATTGTAGCTGATGGCTGTGCATCAACCTTGCGACTCAGTCAGCTGACTGGCTAGTGGATGTAGACTTATGTTTGACTTCTTGCCCATGAATTAAGAGTTTATCATATGAAATGAGAAAAATAAGAAAATCTTATTTGGCATAGGACAGCCTTTTAACTACTCATGCATGGTGTGCAAAATCTAATGAACATTGGAAATCTTAAGTCATTTTTAGTTTTTACTAATCCATCTCTTATCAAGGGACAAATTAGAAATTCTACTGTGAAATTTAAGAATGTGTGCACTTTGAAATCTCAGTGATGGTTTGTTTTTCTGTCATCTTCCAGGTGTGAAGGATTCTCTACTTATCCAAGGACATACGACTTCATTCATGCTAATGGTGTATTTAGCTTGTACGATAACACGTATGTCTCCTTAACTTCTTCCTCCTACATGCCATGATTCATATCTGATTCTTGTTGTTGGATTTATGAATGATGGCTTTCCAACGGTTTATTAGTATCTGAGTCATGGATTCTGAAATTTTTTGTTGTCCCCATATCAAATCTTTATTTTTTTAATTTTTACTTTATGTTGGTGTATTTTACTGATGTGAAACTGAGTCATAAATGTACAGTGCAAAAGTTTCAGTGCCAGTGAGAGCCCACTAGCTTCAGGAAATTAATAATCTAACCCACAATTCTACTTTGCATTAAAGGATTATCATGAGAATGTCTATTCTTCACTTAAAAAACATAAAATAATAGATTTGAGAGAAGCTCTAATACCAATATATGAATCATCAATTATTTCTCCAACTGCAATATATTTGATCAATATTTATGAGTGATTTTGTATTAAGAGCAATATCAATAAAATTTACTTTTCTAGCTTAAAAGTGGATGTTATGAGCTGAAATTGATTGCCAAAAGTTATTCTTACCTGTGAACACTATATGTTTCCAATTAAGTGAAATTAATGTTGCTGCTCTGTATGTGATTTTAATTAATTAACAAATGATGATTAACGGAAGTCTTAGTTCTAGGTTGCTTTTTCCTCCGTACGAATTGAAGTTGTTCACTGTCTCTAATGTCATTAAGTATGCATGTTAATGATCAAACAGGTGTAAAGTGGAAGACATCCTTCTCGAAATGGATCGTATTTTGAGGCCAGAAGGAGCAGTTATCTTCAGGGACGAAGTCGATCTCCTGAACAAGGTTAGAAAAATTGCTGGAGGCATGAGATGGGATACCAAAATGATGGATCATGAGGATGGACCCCTAGTGCCCGAAAAGATATTGATTGCTGTCAAACAGTATTGGGTTGGCAGCACAGGAAACAGCACATCCAGTGAATAAATAATGCGTGTTACTGGTCTCCCCACGAATATTAAAGAAAGATGCATCACAAGTGCTGATTGAATTGCTCTAGTTTTGAAGGACTAAAGAGTTCTCATCCTCAAAGAGTAGCATGTGCAAGTTATTACATTATGCTTCTTTTAATGTAGAGCAAATATATGTTGAATTCTCTCTACTATTATTCGGATGTGAGTTGGGAGGGAAAAGCAAAAAAGAATGTAATTTTCATAGCTGGTAAATAATTGGGTCAGGATTGAAGAATTTTATAATAATGACAAGAATCATGTTATTTCGTGCGTAAAATTGGCCACATAGCGAATACTGAGCTTAATTTTTTGCTTAGCTTAATTTTTGTTCTCTACATTCTCTTTTTGTTTTCCTGGACGCACTTCAGTTTACATGCCGGTGAAACCTCGTTGAAAGAATGTCATTACTCTTCTTCATTCCCGTTCTTGCAAAAGGCATTGGCCCGTCGTATTTCATCATCATTTCGTTTGCAATTAAAGCCATAAAAAAAAAAAAAAACAAACTGTGGACATGTGAAAATTTGTGGATGCACAAAACCACTCACCCTAAACATCACAGTCAATTAGATGAAGCATTAAAAACCTACACTACCATAGCTTCACTGATCCAAAATAACATTTGGGTCCTCCAGATCACTAGCACTGGTGGACCCCTAGACAAAAGCAAGTAGATGAGGAGGAGAAAACACTTACTGTAGCAAGCAAGCATACCATGTGGGTCTGTGTTCGTGGTTCAGCCAATTGAGTGACACTCAGAAGTCACTTTTTCTTGTTTTCTAAGCTCTTCATCGACATGCATGTAGAGTTCCAAGTAATCTGACTAGCTCAGTGCTAAAATCCAAAGAAAGTCAGTACCCCTTTTATTGTTCAGTGTATGCATCAAATCACATGATGTAGTAGCAGTCTCCAGACTTCCATCATTGCCTTTCATTGTACAGCGAAAATGAAAGGGATGGATCATTTTTCTGTTGTTTAAAGATTATAAATTATATATTAAGAATTGCTGCATACACGTGGGATATTAACCAACGCAAACATGTGGATACATAAAATGCAAAACATGTTACTTGTATTAATGTTTAACCGTAGACAATGAATAATGAAAAGCTACATGTTGCGCAGAGAATAAAAATCTTGAATTATGTGGTGACGAAAGGGACACGATGAATGAATGAGGGAGAAGAGTAGGACAAAAAAACAAAACTGTGGGCATGTAGCGGGAATGTAAACAATGTGCTTGAAGTTGGAATTTACCAAAAGCAGCCTCGCCATTATAAGCTTGAACAATAGTGGTAATAAATAACCCTTTTGATTCAACCAAAAATGTACCTGACTTCTGCCTTTCCTACTTGCCTTGCCTCCACCTGTGCTCTGCATAAACCAATCCAATCAAAAGTAGCCATTTGTGCGTGTGCATAGGTTTTCTAACTTTGAGTCGGAACAGAGACGTGGGCTTGTAAACGTAGTCACCATCAAAACTCAACCAAGAATAGGAACAACGGAGAAGTGAGACGTAAATGAATCAGATTCTACTGTTGATTTTTAAAAATATAAGATACAAGAATGATGAAATAAGACAAGGTTGAATGCCTTTATCAATAATCCAATTATTCAAGGCACCCTTTAGTGTATCTACGGCAAGCATTTGGAGATGTACAAAAGTCTTGCATGATAATAGTAAAGAGCCAAGCCATCTAACGTTTCTCACATGACATCTATGTTACCTCCTATCTCTTTATACCAATAATAATAATAATAATAATAATAATTAGTGAAATATTGTAATTAAATTTTTGATTTCGATTATTTAAGGGGTAAGATCACTTTTTATTATTCTTCAAGTGCAAAATAACAAATAATCAATAAATTTTTTTATTAAAAATGTATTAATATTTTTTTTTGGGCAGTCTATTTTAGGTTGCCACACACTAAAACCCAAGTTTAAACATAAATTAAATTAATTTGATTTAAGTTTTCCTTAAACCTCTTGCTTCTATTGAAGAAAGCTAAGCAAATCAATTGAATTGTTTTGGGGGGTTAAGACTTTTTTTTGGTAAATGAAAGATAAGAAAAGGAATATAAAATAATAATAATACAAAATAAACACTTGATAATCATTATTAATTAAAACAAAATCAATAGATCCACAAAGGTACAAATTATCATATTGAATAAAACAAAAAACATAACATGTGTTATAAATTACAACACATCAGCA
Source organism: Khaya senegalensis (assembly GCA_032402905.1). Classification (NCBI taxonomy): domain Eukaryota; kingdom Viridiplantae; phylum Streptophyta; class Magnoliopsida; order Sapindales; family Meliaceae; genus Khaya; species Khaya senegalensis. The sequence continues at coordinate 6,522,382 of CP135542.1, read as the reverse complement.
AGCAAAATTGTGGTTCTTAATTAAAGCATAAAAAAGGAGATTAAAGAGTATTCTAAATGTGATTAGTGTCGTGACACCATTACTTATCCACAATTAGGCAAGAAATTTTTAGTCTTTCTTTTTAGCCTTGTTATTGTAGTAAATAAAGGGTTTGCATTGTAGGTATTGACAGTAACATTTTCTCAATTGAAAATGATTGAACCCTTTTTCAAATTTTCATAGGTAATTTTGAGAAGGGATGTATAGATGAAGGAGACAAAAGATCTAACAAAGGATCATGTGGGCCTTCCACTAAGTATTTCATTTTCTCAACTATCCAAAACTTGGACAATTAGGAATTGAATTTGACTTTAATAATAGTTTTGGGAAGACTGGGAACCATGAAAATGAATTGATTGTTCTTAGAAAAATAATTCAAGGGATCACTAAAGTTAACAAATTACATGGTACTAATTTTTTCTTTTTTAAATCAAACTCTAAATCTTGAAAAAGATTTTGATTATTTGTAACAAAGAGGTTGTAGGTCCTTAATAGAGACTAATATAAAAATTAAAGAACTAAAATAAGTTAAAGGACCAATAGGTTAACATTATAAATATACATCCTTATTCAAAATTTCACTAAAAATCAGGGACCTATTTATTGTTCTCCCATTTAACAATGACATTAAACAAGCTTTAAATAGTTTGTACTAGAAAGTTTACCTGCTTTTATATGCTCATAAAATAATATAAAAGTATTTCATAATTTTTATTAATAATCTTTATAATCTAATTAATTATAATAATTCAATCTTATTATCACAATTATTGTTCACTTTAACAGTTTAGAATAACATAGCAATGTGAAATTTTACAATATGTATTTTACTTTAACCTAATTACATATATCATATATATTAAAAAAAAAAAACTAAATTAATATGTTTATTGATGGCCTTATCTATAACCAAGATTTTTAATGAATACTTTAAAATTTTGAAGGATATTTCTTGCAACGATATAAAATTTTACATGTTTATTGATTTTTTTTTTTGATAAAATTGATTATTGTCAATTATCTATCGTATATCAACTTTCATCAAAATTTATTAATTTATATATTAAATTTAAGTTAATGTAAGTTTATTATATAATTATTACATAATTAATATTATTTATTTTTATTAATTTTAGTGATAGTGTATTTTTTATTTAATATTGAATATTACCAATTTCATTTGTCAACTATTAATCAAGTTTTGCGGCTACTATAAACAACAATAAAGTGTATCAATCAAGAGCCAACCTCTCCACTCTTTTTAACTTTTTTGAAAAAAATAACTTGCATTCGTGTAATTTTCTTTTGTACGTGTAATTTCACAATTAATTTGGCAATTTTCTTCCACCATTAATTTCTCGTGCTTATAATTGAAACAGTAATGATTTCAAAGCTTTGACAGCATCATTCGTTATTTGATTTGTGATGCCCCATGAATTTCTTCAACATTTAATTTTTGGTTTAATTAAAATTTAATAACACAATTTATTTATTTTTTGTTATATCAAAAAAATTAATATTGTTAGATATCAAAGTATAATAATTAAATATATATATATATATTGCAAAATATTGATAGTTGTATAAATAGTTATAAAATTTATTCTAGTACAAATTGAGACTAATTATCACGTAATTAACATTGAGCGAATGCGAGTATTCTTTAAATATTTATAAAAGTATTTCGCAACTAGTTATCTGTATATAAAAATTTAATTAAATTTTAACTCAGTCGTCATTGATTATAAATATTAATTAATTTATATATTATCTTATATCTTATTGGTCAATCATGATATTAATTAAATGTATGAATTCGTAATTTATCATCATTTTATTAACCTTTCATATGTGAATCATTTATTTTCTTATTAATTTAATTCTACTAATGTAATAAATTAGGATTTAGCTTGTAATAATAATTTTAAATAAATAATTGTTAAGAGATGATGAAAAGTAAAATAATTAATTTTTTAAAATTTTATTTTTGATAGTAAGAAAATAAGAACGTAAATTAATGTTAATATTCTCCTTTTTTTTAGAACGGGCATAAAAATATTTTAAAAAAATAACAGAAGAAATAAATGATGGTGGTAAAGACATAATTTGAGTAATTTTTAGAAAATGTATAAAATATCTAAATAATAAAAATCTAGCTTACTAAATTGACCCAATTACCGTTTTAAGAATTAAATTATTTTAAAAGAAAACTTCATTTATACAATTTCTTTTAGTAATATTTTTGTCATATGTATTTAATATAAAATTAATTAATTGCGGAAATGATTTAGGAAATAAAAAGGTAAATACATTGCGTCCTAATTTAATCAATTTAAAATAAAATAATTTAGAGTCTTTAGCTTCTCGTGATGTAAAAAAGGGTTGTCACAGCTGACACGTGACTTTAACCCAACGTTTGACAAGACATGTCATTCCGTACCCAATTACCATTTATTATTATTATTATTATTATTATTATTATTTTCTCTAATTAACTCAATTCCAACTTAAAGAGATCTCAAGTTGGTAAAGTAATTTTGTCTGGTTTTAAAACCTGTAAGGAATCAAGACTAACCCATTGAATAAATTATTTTACTTCATTTAAGATATTTAAATTAGAGGAAAAAAATGTAAATAAATTAGTAATTCATTAAATAGAATAAATAATAAATTCAAATTTAAAACTTGTTTCTATTTTTATATGTCTAATTATATATAAAAAAATAAAAAAATTAGGGGTAAATTAATCCAAATATATTTGCCGTAGAACAAGAAGGTGGAGCCGAGCGTAGCTGATATCTACTCTTTTAACCAAGTAAATAATTAACGAACTAACTATCAACTAACAAACACTTTTAAAACGATGTTTAAGGCGGGGGGGGGGGGGGGGGGGGGGTTCCTTTAAGTGGAATTACAGAATTGTCCTTCTATTATTGATCAGTTCTGGTGGTGTGCCCTACCAATAGTACAATTTTGGGAAGAAATAAAATGGATGTGATGGTTCATGCATCGTTCTCTTTGTTTTTGTTAGTTTTCTTGTTTTTGTTTTCAAATTTAGTTGGTTTTTGTCTCTCAAATTCCTGTACGCAGACATGTGGCTCCATTTGGTGCCACTTCCATTGACATTTAAGTTTGGAATTTTGGTTTAGAGTTCTCTAGTGATCGATTTTAAAATATTTATTGTATTCGTTAATTTTTTTTTTGAGAAAAAAATTATTAAATTAAAGTAATATATTTTTAATATATATATATATATATATTTAACAACAAAAAAGATAAATATAAAAAGCTATCTAACTTATAATCATCATGAATCATAATTAATGATTGTTTAACAAAAGCCCTTTTAACTATATTAGGTGTTTTTTTAATTCTTCTTAACAAAGTTAAGTTTTTTTTTCAAATAATAAAAAATAATAATAATAAAATGAATGTGCGCATAATTACTCAATTGTTGGCTTTGAAATCAATCAACTACAAGATACCCAAAAAGCTGAATAAATAAAACCAAAATTCATAAAAGGAAACTTTGGTCCAAATGAAGACCCGAAAGGGTGGTATGGTAATCAATTTGTTGCATGAAATTAGATTTAAAAGTTAGGTAAAGGAGTTCAAAAAGAGAAATTGAAACTTTACAAAAATCCCATTTTCTTTTTTTTTTCCTCTCACATAAGGTGCAACAATTCAAAGCACACAGTACAATCACTTCATAGCAAGTATAATTTTTTAACATGTTAGGGAAGAATTTGAAAAACAAGAAAAGTTGTGGGGTTTATTGGGATATTAATTTAAAAAGTGGTTTAAAAAAAAGGTGAGAGTTTAGAGCCTTTGGTAGTCTGCAAATCTTGTGGTTTATGGACAACAAAACTAAACCGATAGCAACTGAACAGAAGTCACTGAAACTGCACTTAAAACCTCTCTCTCTCTCTCTCTCTCTCTCTCTCTCTCTCTCCCGGTCTTTCTCTTTCTCTGTCCCTAAGTCTTCTTTATACAGCTAGAGAAGAAATTAAAGAAGAAGAAGACTAATTCTTAAGGAGAAGTACTGAAGAAAGAAGAGCTTTTCTTTGGTTCACCAAAGTAAAAATATTTACAACTTTGTTTACAGTCGTTTTGGCATTAAATACAGTTCGTTTATTGCATGTACTGTTTGTTGTTGGAGATTTTTAGTGGGTTTGTGAAATTTCTTTTTCCTTCTGGTTTTGTTATGTGCATGCATGTATTGTTAGCATTGTTTTGTTTCTCTTTCTGGGTGAAGCATTTTTCAGGTTTATGTTTTTCTTGTTGTTTTGATATTGTCTTTCATTTTTAAATTATCTGGTTTGTTTTTTGGGCACCTTTGATGGGATCTTACGAGGGTCTCTGTTCATTTACTTGTATGGAAATTTGACAGTAAGCATATAATAAGATCTCCACTCTCAAAACAAGATCTTTTTCTCTTCTTGTTGGTGCTGTATCATATTGTTTTTGGTCTAGTGATTAAGATTTTTGATTGAATTCTTGTATAAATTTTCTTTATACTTCTAGATTAATTGTCTTTTCTAAGGAATATTTGGAGTTTTTGATGAATGATCTGACAGTTGCAACCTGCATACCAAAACTTATAATGCATTAGAATCTAAAGCTAAATATCTGTTTTTAACAGAATCTTAGCGCGAGTTAATCTTCACAGATCAGTCAAATATCTTGCTTTCATGGGCTATTATCAGTTAAAAAGTTACATTAATAATGAACTGTCTATATTGATCTTGCTTTGCTAATGAAATTCAAATCTCTATAAATTTGTTTGGTTTTTGGGACATGGCAACAAAATTCTTTACCTTTTTTGTCTTATTTATTATAATTGCTTCAATTTGTCTAAAAGGTTTATGTTATTTAATCAAGGTACAATAATTTTTTACAGTAGAGTTTCCGTGGGTCATGCAGATTTGGTTGGTTCTTGATAAGCAGTGATCTGCAAAAATTGTTTATGGCTTGAGAAAGAATGCCAAACCAGCTATGGTTTGCACTGCTAATGATTTATCAGCATGGAAGGACTTCCCAAAGGGCCTTAGGGTCCTTCTACTTGATGATGACAGCTGTGCTGCAGCCGAGTCAAAATTGAAGCTTGAAGCTATGGACTATATTGGTTAGAAACTTCAAATCTCTCTTTTGTTTTTTGTCTTTCTTTGAATAGCTTTTCTTTCTAAAATAAGAACTTGTGGTTTCTTTATATGTTTACTTTATCAAACTCTTGGGATTATGTTGGTCCCCATTTTTGTTCTCAGAGGCATCTCTGGTGTCCATTGCTTTAGATGGTATTAAGTTCTTTATGCTTATATTATTTTGGAAGTTTGTTATGTAGAACTTCGAAATGATGATGATTGGTGCTGCAGATTCTATGTATAAGAACCGGTTAGTTGCAATGCACAAGCATGCTACACTCCATAGATAGGAATCAATTAATTGCAATGCACAACTCCACCATAAATAAATTTCTACTAGTGATGGGCAAAAAGATGAATAGCTCAATCATTTTCAGAATTTAGCAGATTAACTTTATTCGGTTAAAACTGTGTGAACTCTATGAAATTATATGTTTATTGAATACTAAAAAAAAATTTTATATTCTTCTGTCTGCCTTCACTTACATCTGCTTCAAATTCTGTAACTTGGCACTGATTTCTGCCTGCCCCCGCCATGCTCTTTACAGTTTCCATATTCTGCAATGTGAACGAAGCGCTGTCAGCAATCTTGGAGAAACCTGAAAGCTTCCACATTGCCATTGTAGAGGTAATCGCCTGTAATTGATGCCTTCAGTCTCCACAATTTTTTTGAACATAAGAATATCCAGTTTTAGATGATATTACTTTATGTTGTGCACACACTATGGATGCCCAACATGTAAGAGAATGATATTTGTTTGTCTGAGAGAAGAAGTTTCTTGACAATGTTTTCAGTGGCTCACATGCTTCATTCATCTTGCGTTGTTTATTATTTCAATAATTCGATAAACTAACATTATCCAAGTATGTTTAATGCTTTGTAGCATTGTTTCTGCATGTACATTTATCCTGTTTTTGGTTACAGGTAACTACAAGCAATACTGATGGGAGTTTCAAGTTTCTCGAAACTGTGAAGGACTTGCCTACAATTAGTAAGTTCAGAAATTAAACCTATGTTCCCATTTTACATTTAAAAATGTTAGATCAAGTGAGCTGCATGTGTTAGCTTCCTAGAAATTTCTTATTTGACTTTCAGGTTTGCTTTCTTTGCGTTCGCTTTTCACTATTGCCATTCGTGTCTCTATCTGGCCATTTGATAAATCAATGCAGCCGTAGAATTATTAACGTCAATAACAGTTTGGTGTTAGAAAAATATTGAAATGTTGTCATCCATTATACATGTTGTACACTCCTAATTCAGTGCTAAGTTTTCTTCTGTTGCAGTGACTTCAAATAATCATTGCTTGAGCACCATGATGAAGTGCATAGCGGTGAGACTTATTCTGACCTCCATTCAATGCTTAATGCCCATTAGTGCACTATCATATGCATGTTTCTGTGAATGGATGTGAAGTTGAATCTTTTATCTTTTTCCGGTTTCTTCATTTGTCATTTTGTTTTGTTCCTTTATCTGGCTCCTTTAAAATAAAATCTTTTAACTCAACTTCTACTTGGGTTATGATTTTTTGAGGGAGAGAGATAGTGAAGACATGAACCTGATGCTCTAGTCATAACAACCAAGCCAATGGCATTTTTTTCGTTTCACTCATCGTAGTTATCAATGATGTATTTGACACTTAATAACAGCTAGGTGCAGTTGAATTCCTCCACAAACCAGTCTCTGAAGATAAACTCAGGAATATATGGCAGCATGTGGTTCATAGGGTAAGTCTCTGATTTCTTAATGTCGTTATTTACTATAGAAATTACTTGGTAATGCTATAAGAAGAAAATTGTAACTTAGTTCTTCTGGGCAGGCATTCAATGCAGGGGGAAATGTCATCTCTGATTCATTGAAACCTGTCAAAGAATTGGTGGTTTCTATGGTGGATCTCCAATTGCAAAATGGAGAACCCAAGAACGAAACCTCAGAGATTACAGAAAATGTTTCTATGGTTAAAAGGAATGACAATGAACGGTTAGAAGTTAATGATAAATATCCTGCTCCTTCAACTCCCCAATTAAAATTTGGGGGGCGATTATTGGATGATGTAGATTGCCAAGATAACACCAACTGCTCAACAGAAAAAGAGAGTGGGGAGCAAGACGGGGAATCTAAATTTGTCGAAACTACTTGTGACACTTCAATGGCTGAAGGAACATTACAGGAAAGCCAACCTCAGATACCAAGAGAGACTGCAGTCAAAGAGGAGCATGACTCAAATGATGGTTCCAAGACTGACTGTAACATGTACTCTCATCCACCTGATATAGAGAATCTCAAATGTTCCAGTAGTGTTGTTGAAAACCCAAATAAGGCTTCTGGTCTTCACAAGTCTTGTAGGACTAAATCTAACCGAAAGAAGATGAAGGTAATATAGTTGGCATGTTTTTGGATGAAGCAACCAGTTCTCTCAGATTTAGTATAAACAATTTACATAATCCCCTATAATCCTGTGATTTTGAACTTATTCGCAAATTCCAGGAATATTTTTGTAGTCCTTGATTTAAGTGTGTAATTTCACAAGTTGAAATATGACATTTTTTGCCTCTTTGGTATGTGTTGCACTCCCCTTTACTCATTTTATCCTGCCATTTCTTACCCCTACATGCTCAAGACCAAGAAAGTTAGGAAAACTTGCTCTGAGGAAGAGCATTTTGAGTTCTGAATCTTCCACCCCACAAATTTCAGAATAAGTATAGTTGATATAATTCTTTGTCGTAGGATTTGGTTCTTTAGTTCTCTTATTTGCTTCCCCCTCATTAACTTTTTCTTTCAGCACTTTCAAATTTGTTATTGATATGTTTTTTCCCAACTTGTCCATTGTAAATTTTTGAATACTTGTGGAAGTAACTATAGTTTACAATATTTTCCAAGTTTGTCTTTATGATCAAAAAGGAGTTGGCAGTTCCAATTATCTAAATGCTTTTTGGTGTATATTTATGTAATCAGATCATGTTTCTCTCTGAGTTTTCAGGTGGACTGGACACCCGAACTGCACAAAAAATTTGTTAAGGCTGTAGAGCAACTAGGTGTAGATCAAGCCATCCCTTCTCGGATACTAGAGCTAATGAAAGTGGAAGGGCTGACAAGGCATAATGTGGCAAGTCATCTACAGGTAAGTGTAAATTTTGCACTTTAATGCTTTATCAGGATTGGTATTTATGAAAATTACAAATCTTCACAGAAGACTCACTTACTTGTCAGCTTTCTAAACTTTTTGAAGATTTCAAGTCAATGCAATGATGCTAAGACTTGTTTTATTGTAAATGTAGTTGATGTCATGCATCTTCCACTTATTTTTCATTGGAAATGATGAACCATGTCTTCTTTCAAAAAGTAGTCCCTGTTGTGCCAAAGATGGAATTAGCAGATCTAGCAGATTCAATTATTCAAAAAGCAAAGATTCTGATTGTTGCATTTGTTTGCTTTAGCAATGTGCTTCTCTATATTCTGTAATATTTAATCATGTTAGAAAACCAAACTTTCGAATTCGTTAATTTCGAACATTGATTTTTGGTTTGGTTAGTGACAAAACTTATACATTAACAAGCTTTTGTTTGATTATACTGAATGAAACAACAATTTTTCTTTGCTGATCAAATGAGGAACTTCATATTCTCAACCAGAAATATCGAATGCATAGAAGACACATCTTGCCGAAGGAAGATAACAGAAGATGGCCACAATCAAGAGATCAAATGCAAAGGAATTATTATCCACATAAACCTATGATGGCATTTCCTCTGTATCATTCTAATCACCTCCCACCTGGTCCAGTCTATCCCGTCTGGGGAGCACCAAGTAATCACCCAGCTGGTGTCCAGATGTGGGGGCCGCCTGGCTATCCCCCATGGCAACAGTCAGATAGCTGGCACTGGAAGCCTTATGGAGGGGTAATCTCTGTTTCTGTTGTTACTAACACTTGAAGATAATGTGCACATTATCCCATTTAACTACAAGGATTATTGTAATGTTTCAGATGCATGCTGATGCATGGGGTTGTCCAGTGATGGCACCACCTCATGGTCCTTACTCTTCTTTACCTCAAGTGAGTATACTAATGTGTGTTACATTTAACAATAAAGAATCTATTGATGGCTTCTTGCAAGTTGCCATAAACATATTATTAATCTTGTCTAAATACTCTTTTCTGAAAATGCAGAATGCATCTGGTTTTCACAATTCAGGTGCAGTAGACAACAGCTACCCTATGCCACAAAATTTTGTTGACCTATATCCGGTAATGCAACACCTTGCCTCACACAATTCGTCATTAAAATGTCAAGAGACAAGTTTTGTTTTGGTAAATTCAAAACTATTCATTTCCTGATCCATTGCTATTAGTATTTCTTTATGTGCAGGCAGAGGAGATTATTGACAAAGTAGTGAAAGAGGCAATAAGCAAGCCATGGTTACCCTTGCCCTTGGGACTTAAGCCTCCTTCAGCTGAAAGTGTGCTAGCGGAGCTCTCTAGACAAGGCATATCCACCATCCCTCCAGATGGCTCATATCCCTGCTGATGTGGCACCGTGTCATAAAGATCCGGCTTTAAAATAAATGACATGTCAAACCTTGATTGGTAAGCATCATCCACCTAATTTTTTGGTCTTTGAGGCCTCTCTTGATACCGTCCCTCCTTCCCCTCCCCTTCCATTGCTAATGTAATGTCACATCAGGACAGAAACCCAAGTTCCCCAACGAAAAGATCCATCTGGTAATGTTCCAATACGCTGCCACCACGGCATAAAGGTCCACTTTCCAAACAAACGGCCGAGAACTGTCCACATACTTAGCTTGTACACCCATGTACTTCATGAAAAGTTTGTGGTTGTAAATAGATCCCAACATTTGAACAAAAACAAAAGAAAAAAGAGAGAGCTTTTATCATGTCGGGGGTTTAGGGTGTGAATTGATTTTGAGGGTAAGAGAATGATTGGACGGTGGTGATGGGATTGGGAGTCAGTCGGGGGTGGGCCTGCTGTCTAATAATGGAAAATGGTGGTGGTGGTGGGGGCTTTGGGATAATGTTTTGTTGTGGGACATGATCATTTTGAATAAAGTTTAAGGTATCTTAATCGATGCTGACTTGTTTGTTATCTTCTCGGATGAGATGTTATTATATGCTGGCATAGTATTAGAGTTTTGTAATTCTTCATTCATTCTTGTCTAAGAAATGAATAGAAATGGGTTGATTGATCGTATGGGATTTGTAGAAGATTTGTTTTCCTGAAGAAGGGTATTATAATGTCTTGTTTTGATGAAACGATGCTTAAAATTGGCATTGGTAGCCTTGTTTGCAGGAAATCAAATGCCATCATAGTATTTGCATGCATACGACATTTCATTCGCTAACACGCAACAAGTTGAATTTTAACACCCTAATTACAAAATATGAAAGATTTAAAATAAAATTGGAAATAATGAATGTCTTGTGGTTGAAAGTTGAGAGAGTAAAATGGTTTTCAAGCATTTAAGAAGTTGGACGCTGAATGAATTCCAGTGGAGAGAATTAGGTTATGTTGCTTTCATTTGAATTGTTGGCAAGAAAATGATACTTAAATTTATGATTTTTTTTAAGTATGGTTTCCTCTTCAAGAAGTAAAATTGTTTCCATATTTTAAATGTCTAGCGGGTGGCAATGGCATTCATGCATTATTACTTTTGTTTTTCTCTTTTTATTTGGTAAAATGCAATGGAAAGTGACTTTTGGGCTTTGTTATTTGCTCGGGGAGATAAGCCCATTAGCTGCCAAATACTGAGTGTCGGCTTTCATATCTTGTCCCACTTTCTGTTCCTTCCCGTAAGATGATGGCCGATACAGCATCCAGTCCAAGATATGTTCTTATTCCGTTTGCCCCAACCTTCTTGACCGTTAGTTGATGTTCCTGAACGAACCTAGCCGTTAGGTTCTAAGTCCATCTACGCGACGCAACACCAACTCCCGCCAATTTTGAATTGGGACCTACTCTTTCTTGTCTACGTGGCAAAATCTGGCTATTGCTTTGTACGTGGTTATACACTGCTTACCATGTACCGTACCGTAGTTTAGAATTTGAAAAGTTCTTGGTCCACCGCATCATCATTATATATATTGCAAAATTGAATCATTGACAGTCTGGCATTTACCTGTCACTATATGATTTTGACAGGTGTCAGAATATGACTGGCTTTCTTTTTTTTAAAAATATTTTTATTACCCATTAATTAATATAAAATAAAATAACTGCCCTCGTCCTAAAATAAAAAAAGAAAAAATTATTATAAATAATAAAAATTTAAAATTATAAAAATATTTAATATTATTTTTTCCAACTTATATGCCCTTGACATATTATTGCATAAAATTTAAAATTAATTAAAAAATTAAAATTTGAACAATTTGTATTGTTAAAATAAATTTATTTATAAAATTAATATATGAAAATTTTGAAAAAGTTAACTTAGGAATGTTTGAATAGAAATTTCCATAAAACATATTTTAGAAATGAATGTTGGGGATGGATTTTATCACTTGATGATAATTTATTGATTAATAGTGACTTTCTGTTTAACTTAACATGAGAATTAACAAAGGTGAAATTAATGAATGATATGTAACTTCAATGGAGAAAATTAAAAATTCATATTTAATCTACTCGTTAAGATTGAGATTTCTTTGTGCAAGCACTAACCAAAATCAAAATTGCTTTTCTCATTTGCATTCCCTTACAAAATAAAACGTCAACTCAACTCTCTGCTAATCTTAGCATATCAAATCATGTGAAAACAGGGCAGGGCAGGGCAGGGCAGGGCAGGGCAGGGCGGAGCAGCAATGTTCATGATTTGATAAATAAAGGATTTGCTCGTGAAGTTGCTCTCAGTTTCACATTTTGCTCTGCGACAATGAATCATATTACCTGGATAAGGTGCCTGTGTGTGTGCCTGTGTGCTATTTTGTTTTTGCTGTTTGTTGTGGTGCTTTGTAGCGGAGGTAGGGGGCATTCCTGGACTGATGCAAGATTTTGCTCTATTTGATGGTTTTTGCCATGAAAGTATGCGCATCTCTACCCTAATGTATTTAAGATATTATGTTGAGTTACTATTTTTTTTTTTTAATTTCATTTACACTGCTAATTGATGATTTTGGCAATCAATATTGTATTATTTTGTTCAAATAATAATAAAAAAAATTGTATTATTAATGAATGATATATTATTTATTTTTTCCAGCACAATCGACTTATTACTTTCTTGAAATCTACCAAAAATAATAAGTAAATAAAATTATATGTATCATAGATGACACCTTTGCAGACAATAAAAAAATAAATTAAAAAATATAAAATTATCCTTCTATCAATTATTTGTTAAAATATTAATGTAAATATTTTATTTTCATTTTTTAAGTATACAATTATGACAAAATATTTCAAATAATATTAAGTAGAATTTTGTTATTGTTTTAAAAATAAAAAATATAATTTTTATACTTTCAACTTTTTAATAAGTAAATTTTATACTTAAAAATGAAACAATAAAGAAAATTATAAAGATATTATATTAATAATTTCAATACATCACTATTAGAAGGGTAATTATATATTTTTTAATGAAAAATTAATTTTTATTATCTTTAAGGGAGGTATCTTAAATATTTATATATAATTTTATTTACCTATTATTTTGATAACTCAAGGAACATATTCGTTAATTACTATTTTTTCTAGTGATCTAGAATTTTATAACCAAAATTGTATTATTTTGATAAAATAATGGATAAAATATTTATATTATAATGAATAACATATTGTTTATTTTTATGATAATATATAATTTTGTAACTAAAATTATACTTTACTTATAAAATAGTGAAAAAAATTCATTTATACTGTTAATGGATAATATATTTCTTACTTTAACTATTAGTAGATGAGTATATGCAATATTGAAATTTATGTGGTTGATTATATGTGTTAAAATCTGAATATTGATGACTTAGTTTATTAAACTATGAAATATTGATGATTACATGGGTTTTGTTTTTTTACTTATTTCATGTTATTTAACTTGTCTAAATTCATGTTGTTTAAATCAATGTTAGATTTATAATTTATCTTTATTTAAAGTCACTTTCACTATATGTGAGGGTGATTTATAGTTGGTTATGTTAACTTAAATACTTTTGACTTAATGTTTCAGTTAGAGGGGTGAACAGATAAGTTTGATGATATTAGTTTACAACTTCGGCATAAGTTTATAATGAGTGTAATTTTTTTAGGGTGCAATGGTAGAGAGAAATAAAGAATTCTATAAAATTAGCTTATGCGTTTAAATTGTATGATGAGTTGGTTGAGTGTAATATTTACTTTTAGATTGACAATGTAAAATTATTGGGTGAGGAAGTTGATGAAGACTATGATTATGGTGATTATGTTGATTGTGCTGAATTAGGTGAACCTAATTCACTTACCTTTAGCGAGGGTATAATTAAGGGCATTATTGATGAGGCTGTTTAACTTGAGAGGCATTTTAAATGAGTTGTGGGCATTTAGTCTCGTATAGTTAAGAAGCTTGAAAGGGCCATCATAGTTAAGGGCACTGTTGATTATGCTAAAAGGTTTGTTAAAAAGGTTGTTGTAGTTAAGCAGCTTGTTTTGGTTCAAGCAATGAATATAGTTAGCCTTCCATTAAGGTAGCTAAGGGTAACCCCAGTGAGGTCTTATGTGAGAGTGATGGCCAATGGTCCAATGTTAGTGATTATGATGATATTGTCAATAGCTTTAATAATAAATAAGTAGTGTCTTCGATGATGATGGTGTTGATTCTAGATACATTAAGGTTTTAAGGGAGAGTGCTTAGTTTTTAGATAATTAAGGGAAGATTACATTAGTTAAGGAAATTGTTTTTATTGATGTTACTCACTTTAGGCCTTAGGAGTTTTTTTTACTTGATTGAGCTTTATTTGATTGTGTATGTGATGATGTTAGGTGCCCTTACAGAGTGCATGCGTCACTAACTTTTGAAAATTTAAGTTTTTAAAGTATGCCTTATAATCCTATCCATATATATAAAAGGTTAGATAAAGTTATTGAAGTAACATTTAGGTGGTTTCTATACATGTTTAAGGCAATAGTTAGGGCAACACTTAACACTTTAATTAAAGTGACTGTAGATAAACTTAAGAGAAAGTACGAGATTCAGCATCTTGATATTAAATTGTATAGGGATAAAAAAAAAAGTCTTCAACATTATAAGTAAAAATCATAAAAAATCTAGGGTAATTTTTATATGTAAGGATGGTGGTTGCCCTTGGAGAATGCATGCATCATCAACTTTTGATGGTTTATCTTTTCAAATTAAGTGTTATAATCCAACACACACATGTGAGAGGCTAGATAAAATTACGAAAGTACCATCTTAATGGATTGCAATTATGTTTAAGGCCATGGTTAAGGTTAAACGTAATATTCAAAATTAGGGTAATTGCAAATGAATTTAGTAGGAAGTATTGAGTTCAATGTCCTAATATTAGACTGTTTAGGGCAAAAAAAAATTTGGAATATTATAGGCAAAGATTATGAACTAAGTTACTCTAAACTACATATTTATGAAGTCATGATACTTCACTCTAATCTAGGTTCCATTGCACTTATTGAAACTATTAGACCTATTCCAAATGAAAAACCTCAATTTAAGAGATTCTTACAATGCTTTGAGGCTTAAAGGTTTGGGTATTTAAGTGGTTGTATGCTATTTATTGTGTTAGATGGAATATATTTGAAGGGTTCTTATGGAAGTATTATGTCAATAACTATAACTATGGATGCAAATATTAGTATTTATACAATAACAATAATTGAGGTGGGTATATGAAAAATCTATATGAACAAATTTAGTATTTCTAAAACATTTGTTAAACAATAATTCATTTAATTTAAGTGTTTCTAAAATTCAAACTAAAATTCGTAAGTAAATGAATCAATTATAACATGAGAAGTATTCACACAAGATTGATCTCATAGATAATAGGTTAAATTAATGTTTCCTTATTTTTAAACTCTAAAAATGAACTAATGCAATAATAACAACAATAATAATAATGTTGATATGAATATAAATGAAAATAAATAAATAGTGTTAAGGTTTGATTAAATTAAAATAAAAATAAGTAAAACAAATAATTTTTTTTTTAAGAGAACATATCAAGAATAAGAAATGAATTAAGATAAAGATATTAGAGTTTCAAGAATTTATCACTAATTGTCATTTTTACAATAAATTTATTTAATTAAGAAAACTTGCTGTAAGATTAAAATTCACCTATTTTAAAGTAAGTAATAATGCTTAGTGAGAACTATTTTTAATATTCAAAGAATGTATTAAGCATTATGAAAACAAGAATTGATGCAATAATAATCAAATTGGTAGGATTATCATATAATTACAATTTATTCATAATCGAAGCATCTAAGATGAGGGATTAGTGTGGTCTTTAAAATTTTATATTAAAGTATTGTATGCTTAAGTTGTAAAGGTTGAAGTCCCAAAATATTTAAAATATGTAATAATAATTTTTAAGCTTAATAAGAATAAAATTCACCGTAATTAAGTTTAAATATTTTTTAAATTAACATAAAATCATAAAAGATTTAATTTAAGATTTCAATCCTATTCTTAGCAAAGGATTTTTAAGGTTTCATGAAGGTACTAAAAAATATGATAAATACATACACACATAAGTATATATGACATGATTGTTGATTTTGACCTTTTAGAAAATCTTTATTGTCTTTGTCTCCTTCAAGGTAAATATATACTCTTCTTATATAGAATTAGATATGACACGGTTCGTTTTCTAAACAAAGTAAGATTTACATAAAATTTTTTAGACTAGAATTTGACTTATACTTGACTTGTCATATATTTTTATAATTATTACAATTTGATTAATTTGAATTCGGTAGTAGTAAGATATCATTAAAAAATTTTGAATATCTAGTTTTTAATAAAAATACTTTGCATGATTTGAAGTTATGTAGAGAAACTTATTGATGGTTTATTGAACATTATATAAAATTGTCAAGTCTAATACAATTAGGATTATTTTCCTTTATCTCATGAGGAATAACAATATTTTTTTTTCTTACTAAAATAAACCTTTAATAATATATTTCATAGTAAAATTTTCTATTTCTTTTAGGAAAGGTTGTCTCAATAATTAAGAAATAAAAAAAAAATTGCATGCTTTAACTTCATTTCTTTATTTCTACTTATAAAGACCTATAAAATAATAAGATAAGTGAAAAAAATATAAAATACAAGAACTAGTAAGATTAAGGCATATATAAGATAAATATAGGTAAAATATATATTAATATTTTATGATAGATTAGACAAAAAAATTGCTACAAGCAGTTACAAATTATTTTTCTAATATATTAAATATGTATTATTGTAGACATTTACATGTCAACTTCAAGGCCAAAACCCTTTGTTGAGGAAGTTGTATTGTCGAGATGGAAACAATTATAATATTGCATATTACAAGTCATCCATGAATAAAATGAGAGCATTCAATAAGCAGGTACATGAGTGATTACTGAAGATTCCTCTTATGCACTAGTTTAGACATGCCTTTTAACCTTCAATCAAGTATGATCATAACACCAACAACAATGCAAAATCATTAAATGAATAAAAGTTTAAAATAGGAATTAAATGGACTTTAACAACCTTACCTATCATTATGAAAAACAAATGATTAGAGAAAAAACGGTAGATAGGTTAATATGATTAATGGTTTAAGTCAAAAACTTAAGGTGCATGAGAAAATTAGATATTATATTATAAAACTTGTATATAAAACTTGTAGTTATGGTTCATGTTATGTTAATCGTTGGCTTTGCAAACATGTACTAATATCACTTATCTCAATGGCAATGTAGTTATTATATTGATTTGTTATTAACATAGATGCGAACTGTAAAACCTATGTAACAAGAATCCATCCAATGCTAGATTAGTTTTTAGGGCCTAAGATTGACAACATAAATGAATTATGGTCTCTAATAATTAAGAAACGAGTCAATTTTTGGTTATGTGAACATAAATTGTTTCATATTTTACAAAAAGTGGTTTAATTAATTATTTGATTGGTGTACTTATTTGTCTGTAGGTTTGTGTGTAATTATGAATTGATTATAGGATGAATTATATTTACATAATAGATATATATGTGTATTGGTTTCTATGTAAATATGGCTTGATTATTTTAGTGGCTATATTTATGCACAAAATAAGATATGGTTTTTCTCTTATCACTTGTTGATTACTTTATTTCGTATTTGTTTGCTTGAAAATATTATTCATTATTGTTTGTTCATTCGTAATCAATATTACTTTTATTTCTTTGATATATTATGTAAGGTTTAAATATAAATTTCTTCATTGCATATGTTTAGAACATTATATCAACACTTTATTTTTCCATGAATGAATTTAGAGTAAGGTTTTAAAATGAATAAGTAAAAATCATAAAGTTCATCTTTAACAATAGCTTGATGCTATCTTGTATTTTCCATCTATTTTGCATACTTTTAACAACCATTGTTAAGCCATTCCACACTTCATGCAAACTCACAACACAATCACATTTTTGTCCTATTTTAGGGGCTATATTTATCATTAATTGGTGTCCAGCATTCAAAGTACTTGCATTTTTTGGAGTGACAAGTATAATATATTTTATTTAAATTTTTTTTAATGATTTTGATACCCTTATGCTATTCTTGGTTCTACATGTATTCTCTACTCTTCATTTGGATGATATCTTTATTGATATTAGTATTTTCACTATATTAGAACGTTCTTTGTGGTTGAAAAAATGATATACACAATTATTGTGATATATTTTCAAAGAATTAACGTATGTATATATTACAAGTGTGCTTGTTGAATGCATGTCTATACATTTTTTAGTTTTGTTAAAAGTAGTTGAATCCTTTTTCAACAATTAAAAGAAACTGAATTCTTTCAATATTAGTAAGGAATGCATATAAGGGTAATATTTTTGACATAACCCATTTAATCAACACAACCTAACACGAGATTGTGAGTTTGAGTTGGCATAAATTAACAAGATTATTAAATTGATAACATGATACGATATAGTTAATAATTGAATTAAGTTGGATTTAGAATTCTTAACATGTGAGTTTATTTATGACACCATTAACTATTTAAGTAATATTATCGTGCTAATTTACTTGTGATTTAATAAATTTATTTAATAAATTTTTTATTTTAAAATTTTAAAAAGTATTAAGTTATATTTAAAATAAAATTGAATAGTATTTGAGAAAATAATTTTATAAATATTACAAAATATATTAAAATATAAATAAAATTGTCAAATGGGTAACACAATTAAAACCTGTTGAACAAATTAATAACCATGTTGAGTTAGAATTTTTATTTATTTATCTGATTATTGAATAGGTCAGGTTTAGATTGACCTCTTTTGAAATAACGCAAATATAATATTATAAAAATATGATACAATAACCTAAATTGTTATTCTTAAATTTATATTCTAAAAGTTAAAATAAGAAATTTTATTGTTTTGCTTATATTAAACTATTAATTTCTGATTTTACCCTCATAAAAATTAAAATTTGAAACCTGTTACAAATGTTGGAATTTTATTTGTGAATTTTCATCACTTTTTCTTATTTTAATTAGTATCTCCATCTGCAATAATGGGCAAACATGTGCATTACTTTTAATGGCCATGTTGGTGGCTAAGTTTACTATGTGCACGTGCGCGCGTACATGACTTTTGTATTATAGAAACCTCAAACTCACTTGGTGTGTGTCTGTTTTGCTTAACAATAAAATGCTAACAAATATTAGTTACCCCTTTTTATGCTATATTATTTATATTTTGAGTCAAATAAAAATATTACTCTTGCCTCTTTATTCTTTTATTAGCAATTTAATTTAATATTCACAGTATATTATTAACATGATTCAGGCACGTTAAATTATTTAATTTCTTATATTTCTTATTAAATACTTTACATTATATTATTATACTATTATACTACTTTTATGTGTCTTTTTTAAATACAATTATCATTATAAGTATACTCTGTGATTATCAAGAAATTAAATCTTTCATATTAGAAATTAAGGATAGCATATTACATGTGTTTTTATTTTTTTATTTTAAAATTGTTGGCAATGATGTTGATATAATGTTTATTGATTATGTACATTGAATTTCTTATCTATTATTTGAAGTTACATTATTATCATGTATAGACATTACTAAATATTATTATTGCAATTAAAAACAAAAGAGATTATTAAAACTTAAAGTTCCAAAACTTACTCTTATTAAGTCAAGACCTAAAGTTTTAGATCTTTAAAAATATTAGTGTATGGACTTGAAGTTTCAAACAAATGCATAAAATTTTAATACTCTTGTATTGTACTTATTTATATGACATATTTTATTGTGTTAAAAATTTATTCTTTATTTTAAAATGCATATATCCTATTAAAAATGTTAAGTTTTATGAGTTTGCAACTTTTTACTCTTGATATATCGAGATAAAAATGTCTTTTTGGGGTTATTGATGCAAAGATGCATTTTCAAGCTATAGGTCTGAAAGACACAATGAATAAGAAAAATCTAGCATCCCCATAGGATAGGTTAAAAGCAATAATTTTTTTTTTTTTTTTTATCATCATTTGAATTGAATTTGAAAGCTTGATATTTAACAATCAATGATCTATTAGAGTTGTGATATAATTTAAAAGAAAAATATAAAAGTCATCAAATAGATATATTTCTCCTAAAATCAAGATAGGAAATGGTGAATATAAGATTACAAGATTACAAAATTATTGCTAAATATAATTCTGTTCTATTTCGAATAACCTCATAGTTAAAATTTTGTATTAAAAAAGTTATTAAATAAGATATACTAGAAAGTATATTCTCTACTTTCCATGCATCTAATATGGTTTTGCAACAACAATACTACAAAAATAGATTCAAAAAGTACTCAAAACGCATCTCTTTTCTTCTTGCTCCTGAACAAAATAATTAACTTATGTTAAAGAATTATGAATTACATCTAATTGGTTCTTTACCTTTAATATATTGTTTATCTTATTCATTTTGATGTATATGATTTCTTTAAAAATAAAGACAGAAAAAATAAAATATTTAATTAGTAATGACATTATTCATATCAATTAAAAAGTTTAGTCATAGTTTTCTTTATATGTTTTTTGTATTCTTTTTGCACTTTTTGTGCTTTTGTAATTGTATTGATGTGCTTTTATATTTCATATTAATATGATATTTGACATAAATTTTTGTTTAATGAAAGAATATAAATTTTAGTAAATTATCTTTATTCAAAAAAATAAAGTTTTGAATATATACCAGTCAATAGTACAATTATGCACACTCTTCTCTAAGATTAAAAAATTATTTTTCAAAGCTCATGGGTATTGAGGTTAAGGTAAATATCATATCAAGTCTTGCATATTTAATTGAATGATTCAAAAGAACTATAATCTTGTTAGTAAGTAGAATTAGATTATGTATTCATAATATTTTATATTCATTAAATCCAAAAGAAATTTTCACAATTTTAAGGATATTCGTTGAAGTAAATATTATTTAGAAACTCTAAATGAGAATAATGTAGAGTATCTATTCTACTTTTAATATCTTGGGCGAAAAATGTATAATAAAAAAATTTTCAATTTTATCATTTGAATTGTATTATACAATTATAAATTCAATAGAAAGCTATACAATAATGAAACAAAAATTTATTGATTCAAAAATATTTATGTCATGGCATAACCATCTTAGTCACTTAGCATATACAATAATGCATAGAATTTTGAAAATCCTCATGGTTACCTACTAAATAATCAAAAAAATTTATTATTTAATGAGAATATTTGTACTGTTTGCTTACAAAAAAAAAAAAACCTAATGATTAGTTCATTCCTATCATTCTTAGAGAAAATAAAAACAAACATTTATAAATTTATTCACCCATCCAGTGGACCATTTCTCTACTTTATGATCTTAATAGACATATGTTTGATAGTTATATATTTATTTATTATCTACTCATTATGTTGCATTTGTTAGATTGATCGCACAAATTATCAAATTAAAAACTCTATTATCTTATTTTCAATTAAAATTATACATCTAGATAATGCAAGTGAGTATATTTCTAATACATTTAATGTCAATTCTGCATTAGTAAGAATTACTATAAAACATCATGTTCTATATATCCATACATAAAATAGATTAGTTGAATCACTTATTTAATGACTTACGGTAATTGCTCGAATTTTACTATTACACATTACATTGCCAATTTTTGCATAGGGACATACTATTTTGCATGTTGTAATATTAATTTATCTCAAACTTACTACTTATCATCAATACTTCCCACTATAACTTGTACTTAATCATAAATATAATATTTTTCATCTATGCACTTTAAGTTGTACCATATATATTCCTATAATTCCTCTGCAATGGATTAAGATAGGACTTCAATGCCATTTGGAGATTTTTGTTGATTTTAATTCACTTTTTATTATTAAATTTCTTAAATTCTTGACATGTGATCTATTTATCGTATGTTTTGCATATTGCTACTTTGATGAGATAATTTTTTCACTATTAAGGAGGAAAAAAAACACATCTTGAAGTAAGACTTAAATATTTTTAATAAATATTTTTTATATCTCATTATGATTTTTGTACTAATCAATTTAAAAATATAATGTTATGAATAATATAACTTTAAAAAATTACAAATCAATGACTAGACAGATTTATTAATAAATAAGAGTGATTAAATTATATATCTCAATTGCTAATACATCGACTCAAGTAATTGTTTCTAAAGAACAATCTATTTATAAGGCAACAAATGAATCGTTTACTCCACGCTAAAAATATGGTAGACTATTTAGTTCAAAAGATGTTATTTCATAAATGAAAAGTTAAAAAATTAAGATCTTGTTAAAAATAATACTCGAGTAATAAATATATTTACACTTTTTGAATTGTTAGCTTTAGAAAGTTAATTATTCTTAAAATATTACAAGTTTCTAAAGTAACATAATTTCTTAACATGATATATGTTCCTAATGTGAGGAGTAAAGTTATGATTTGTATTCTTAAAATATTTATTGTAGTAATATTTTTATAAATAAATTTTATTTACATACACTATTAAATGTGTGTGTGTGTGTGTATAAATCTTTATTTATAAAGTATGTAATTTATGTATTAGATATAAGATATTAATATAAAAAAAATAAAAAATACAGGTTCTTTATAAAAAGAAAATTACTCACGATCATTTATAAAATGGGCATTTTATAATATAAGATTGTAACTTTTTTATTTTAAATGAATGATTTATCTAGATCATTGAAGTAGAGATTTTAAATAAAAAAGTTAGTCTATTTTTATTATACATTGAATAGAACTATTATGAAATAAAATTTAGTTAAATAAATGTTATTGATATGAATTCATATAACTTTAATAATCTTGAGTAAGTAATAAACTTGCATTCATGATTTGGAGATATAATTTTATAAATTGTATGAATATATATATATATATATATATATATTTGTAATATGGCTTATCCAAATTGTTTGCAGTACTTGATTATTTAAATTTATGGTCATAATTTATTTTAATAAAATTAATTATTGAATAATAATATTTATTTATAAATATAAAAATATTAAAAATAATCAAATGAGTAATTGAATGACTTAGGGTAAATATGTAATTAAATAAGCATGATATTTATAATAGATCTAATTCAATTATGAACATTAATTAGAAAATTGATCAAGTAAATATTGTTGGTTTATAACTAAATCTAAATTTAACTTAAAACAATTTTAAATTAAATGAGTTTTATTATATATACATAATTTTTTTAGAGTGTAACATTGAATTTTCAGTGAAATAGCTTGAGGTTAATTTAAAAGATTAAATAATTATGAAATAATTGGTTTTGAACCTTTTAAGTTGGAGTTAAAAAGCCTATAGGCTTGAAATCTCTTTATTAACTTAAGTTTAACTCCTAACTTAGGTTAAGTGGGTAATCTATATAAGGATGTTAAAAGGTAAATAGCAAAAAGATTTTTTCTACTTATCAAAAAAATACAATTTTTCTTAGAAAAAAATTTTGGTTCACATATCAATTAAATAATGTGCCTATACATGAAAGTGAAAATTGACAATAACAAAGAAGATATCAGTATTTTTGAGGTATTTTTTTTCTAATTTTTTATATATGTAATAATAAAAAAATATTTTTTATTGCGTACTATATTTCAATAAGAAAATTATTTTTTTAAAATTTTCACATTCAAATATTTAAAGCACCATTTGTCTCTGAAGAGGCAATTGCCCTTGTAATGCTATTAGAATTCAAAAGTAAATAAAAGTTTATAAATTATACATATAGAAGAAAAATGTTAAATTATAATAATATAATTATCGACAATGTATTCTCATTTATAGCAGCTATTGAATTATGAAAATTGATTATAACTTATAAACTATTAATAAATGTATATAAAGGTATGATTGGCTTCAATGAAAAGAAGTAATTTAAGTAGAATTGACTTCTCTTATCAAAAGTGAAGTATTTAGATATGTAGTCTATGAACTTAAATATGTTAAATTTGTTGGCTACAAATAGATATTTGTAAGAAAATATAATGAAAATCATGATATCACAAGATATAAAGTACGACTTATTGCTTAAAATTTGTTATAGAGACCTAGAATTGACTTTGATATAATATATTCTTTCATTATGGATATAATTACGTTTTAATTTTTACTAAGTTGGGCAGTCTCAAAAAGACTTTATATGCATCTCATGAATATAGTAATGGCTTACTTATATAGATCACTTAATGCTAATACCTATATGAAAATTTGTCAAGAATTTTGAATCCTAGAAGTATATAAAAAAAATATTATAATTTATTCTCAATTAATCTATAACAATTTTAGTATAAACTAAAATAATTTGAACGCATATAATACAATCACCTGAGCAAATATTTAATAAAAGAAAAATATATTCATAATCTAATATGACCATGTGTATTCATAAAAAAAATTAAAATTTTAATTTAACATAATAGTAGTATATGTTGAAAATATAAATATAGTTGAAACTCTCGAAGAAGTTTTAAAGACAAAAATATACTTACAAATAGAGCTTAAAATGAAAGATTTGGCAAAAAAAACTAATTATTTTCTCAAACTATAAATTAAATATAAATCTAAGAAAATGTTCATCTGTTAATCTACCTATGTTGAAAAGATTTTAAAATCTTTTGATATATCTAAATTCATCCATCAAGTGTTCATATAGTTGTTTGATCCCTTGATCCTAAAAATGTTCCATTTTATTTAAAAAAAAAAATGATGAAGAGACACTTGATCTAAAAGTATTATATCTCAATGTTTTATCTGTAAACTTATTGTTTAAATTTAGTTTTTTATCTTCTTACTGACATTGACATTCATTAAACATATTTTTCATTACTTTCATAGAATGATAGATTTGATTTTTTTTTATTTTATTTTAGCAAGTTCATGCAAAATTCAAGATTAGTTGATTATACAAATGTTAGTTATCTTTTCGATCATTATAAAGCTCATTCACAAATAAGATATATTTTCATTTATAATAATTTAGTAATCTTATGGTGATTTGGAAAATAGACTTTTGTTACTACTTCTTCTAGTCACTCTAAGTTTTTTGTACTACATGAAACAAATAGGAAATAAATACGATTGTAATCCATTAGCCATTGTAATTAAAGTACATGCTACTTGTCTTTTGTTAAGATATTTCAACAACAATATACAAAGATAATGTTACTTATATTGTTCAAATTAGAAAATATATTTTCAACAACAATAAACAAAGATAATGTTACTTATATTGTTCAAATTAGAAAATAATATATTAAGGAAGATTAATCAAACACACATGACTTAAGTTGTTCTATACTTATGAGCTTTAAAAGAACCGACAAATTGAATTTAAGTAAATCTTATATAATTGTCCTTGGTCTACATTTTTAAAACAATTATATAAAAGGTTCTTTTTGTCCATACTTTTGAACTTTTGTATAATTCTTTTATTATTAGACAATTGCAAGCATGTTTCTAACACTTATGTTAAGGTAGCTAGTTTGTGCTATCTTTTATAAGAAATTGGTTTTGGGTTTGATGAAATTCTGTAAGTTTTATGTATATGGGTTGAGCATTGCATCCAAGCATTTTAGTTGTTGGCTTAAATATTTTCTCTTTTTTTTTTTTGTAAAAAAATAGTGTTTGTGTTAGGCATCTTTAAAGTACAAAAAGCAAACATTTATTTTGCTTTATATGAAAGTTTTGAGATTCTAATTTAAAGAGGAAGATAATGTTGGATGTAGAAAAGTGAGAATTAAAAATCTTTCCTATCAACGTGGATTAAACATTATTTTGTGAGTGATGTTCTAAATCATAGGACTTTTTAAATTTTCTTTTTTTGTTGGGTTTTAATGTCAATCAATTTCACTGCTTCCATGAAGAATATTATTGAATTTTAAGTTGCATTCAATGTTGTTGTAGTTCTCATTTTGAGAAGTTCAAATAACTATGCTAGTCATTTGTTTAGTATATTTATATTTGAATATTTTATTATCTACTAACTATATTTATTTAACTATATATGCAAACTTTAAAAATTGAGTTGTAGATAATTGGTTATGTAGTAATGATGACTAAAACTTAGCAAAAAGTAAAATTTTGAAAATGAAGAAACTAATTGGTCTTTTTATATATTGGTTATATATTATACAAATAGTTAATTATTTCTAAAATTTATACAATCTCTTTTAATGGAACATAATAAAAATAAATCATTAGTAAGAGAATTATATGTGCTTAATGTTTTCTCAAATGGAGAAATTATTGATTAGTTAGCTTATGAAAGTGACAATACTAGCATAGTATAACTTAGAATGGGTTTGGTGTTTTTAGGACTTTATGCATAATGGTTAAAATGTTGGAAGAGTTAAAAGTATCAAAATAACTAGTAAATTGCTATGTTTATACATACGATAACACATCAAATGAAAAATGGAGTTATTAAGTTTAGAATCACAAGGTTAAAGAAGATTATTTAGTAAATTACTAAAGATACATATGTTAGTTACATTGTTATGTGAAAATATGATATCATCTTAATAATATAACAACTATTTGTTCAAACATTTTTCTTTCTTTTGCATTGTTTATAGAGTTACTTAAGAGCATTAGATAAAACATAAATTATTGTTAAGGTGGCTTTAGTAGATAAACCTAGGTGTTGAAATAAAAAAGGAGGGATTGCCACACATGTTTTAGTAATATGTTCCAAGACATGTAATCTCTTTGCATATTAATAGATTGAGAACGCTCCGCTGTTAATGATAGAGTGTTTTGCAAAACTATATATAGAAGAAATAGATTGAATATCCTTAATGGTAAGTTATCTACTAATATATTATTAAGTAAATTAATTACTTAACTATAATATGAAAATTTATTAATTATATAAGTTACTACTATTTTATAGATGTCGAGTATGCTAATTTCGAGAATTTTTTGCCCTTTATAGTGGATAATATTATCATCTCAATAATTAAAGAGAAAACCACCAACCAATTAGTCAACAAGAGGTTCTTTTTTTAAGATGAAGAATTTAATTATTAAGAATATTATTGAAAAATATTTTGATTTACTAAGTTGATGAAAATTCTTAAAAGTCATTCATTTTATTCTATTAAGATCCAAAATAAAACTATCATAACATGTTACTTGTTATGCAATTTTTTTAGGAGAGAGGTAGCATATAATCCTTTTATGAAAATAATTGATGTTGTAAATGAGACCAAACCACTTGGTGGGTTTATAACTAGCATAGAAAGCTCTAATAAATGGAATGTATAAAAGACAAATTTAGCACAAAAAAATGTATAATGAATAGAGAGTAAGGAAGTTGAAGACAACTTGGTATTATATTTTTTATTTAAATTATAAATTCTTATTAACTTATATTTGGTAATATTTTTTTCTTTTTTTTAAAAAAATATTGTAATGTGTACATATTTGTGTTCTTACTATAATAATAATAATAAAAAATTCTATTTTTAATTTTTTTTCACTTTGTTATTTTGTAATGTTGTTATATTCACCATTATTAGAATAATTATATTTTTTGATTTGAACTCATTTTATTGTTAACTTTATATTTGTTTTTTAACGATGGTTGGAAGTATATTACTAAATTTTTATTTTTGGCATTTGTCTTTGATGCATCTTATTTTATTTCATAAATTATATTATTTATTTTTTAGTTTTTAATTTATGTTAATAAATTGTTAAAGATGTTGGTGGTTTAATGTTATAATTTTTAAAAATAAATTAATTATATTTGAATAATTAGTAGGTAATGATTTTCAAGAATCACTTTATAATAAAATTAAAATTAAAAGATTATTTATTAATTAAAATAAAACTTACAGAGTCAAAATTAAAATATTTATTAATAAATTAATTATTAAAATTTTATAATTTATTAAGAATAAAATTTGAAATTAATTTAATTTTTTAATAATTATAATTATAAATTATTTTGTATTCTAATTAAAAGGCATTTGTATCAAAATAAAATATAATTAATTTTTTTCTTATCTCTTATTTTCTTTTTCATTTTCTTTTTTAGAATCAAATACATATTTAAAGTGAAGTAAAAATTATGTGTTGGGTGTTAATTTTTTTTTACCTTTATTTAATTTTTTTAATCTTTATTTATGTCATAGGTCATTTCACGTGTTAGGTGCAATTTTAAAGTTGCAATTATTATTATTTTAAATATCGACAAGGCAATAAAGAGGGTTGATACGGTAAGTGACTCTTAATTTATAATTTTTATTAAAATTATAAAATTTTAAATCTTAGAGGAATGTTATAAATTCTCTAATTAAACTAGTTATATAAAATTGTAATATATTTACGTAATATAGGTTAGATTATAGTGTACCATTATATTTATTTTTTTGAATTTTTATACTATTAATTTTAAATTTTTTATTTATATTTTAAGTACTATTTATTATATATTATGTATTTTAAATATTATTTATTATATATTATATATTTTAAATACTATTTATTTTCTGTTTTAAGTTTTACGTTACACATTTTAAATTTTTAATTACTTATTTTAAGTACTATTTATTATATATTTATATGTTTTAATATATCTTTTAATTTAAATTTTATAAAGGTCATTTTAAATCACAACATTAAAAATTGTTTAACTATAATGGTACTTACTTGTACCATAGTCAAGTGTTACGTTCCACGTTGGATAGATAATAGGTTGGTTTTTGGTTTATAAGAGAGAGCATGTAGCACCGCCTCATAGATTAATATTTTGGATTAATAATAAGTGCTTGATTTGTGACAACTAATATTAAAGTATATTTAAATTTTTATTCACATATGGTCCTTCAAACACTTATACTTTGAATTCTCTAAATATTGTGATAATGGACAATACAGTCCACATTACGTGATTGGATAAGTCATAATTGTAGTGATAGATAATGTGGATTAAAATCCTATAATAGATGGGTTTATCTGTGACGTGAGCATCATCTAATTAAATAGATAAGAATATCATATATTGGGTGAAACCTTATAAGTGAGAATTGTGATGATAGATAATATGGATCAGGATTTCATAATAGATAGATTTATCCTTGACATCAATATCATGTGATTGAATAGATAAGAATTATGGTAATAGAAAAGGATTAAAATCTTATAATGAATAGGTTTATTTATAACGTGAGCATCACGTAATTAAACAGGTAAAAATATTATATTTTAAGTCAAACATCGTAAATGAGAATTGTGGTGATGGACATTAGGAATTATAATCCCATAATAGATGAGTTTATTCGTTACATGAATTTAACGTGATTGAATAGATAAGAATGTCATATTTTAAATAAAATTCATTCATAATATAGATGTTATTTGGTTAAATAGTTGAAAATATTACATAGTAAGTGAGAATATCCTAGGTCAAATAAATTATAAGATAATTTTAAATTTGATGCTAATATGGTAATCTTTTGCATTTATAACAAAGCTCGGCCGTTAGACAAGTCCTACGCAATTATCCCTTCAAAACCCACACTCGTCAAAAATAAAATAAAAGATCATATATGTGCATGCACATAAAGAGAGAGTGAGTGATCCAATCAAAAGTGCACGGAGCAAATGCCAACCGTCCGAAACACAAAAACAAAAGAACTCAAAATAAGTATAAAAAAAAGGTTGTCGTATTTTTATTTCGTCCCACCGTTTTGAACTTCCAGCCTCTCTTCTGTCTTCTCAACTTTTGTTTATCAAACCACAACCTAAAACACGAAGAGAAGAATCTTGAAAATCATTTGCTTCTCCAATACGCTTCCCTTCCCTGTGAGTTCATCAATTTTCGACTTTGCAAATTTTGAAAGATTGTTGTTATTTTATTTATTTTATTTATTTTAATGTTATTTGATCATTCGACGCGATCCCAGCTTGGCTAGTGTTGGGATTCTTTCACAGTGAAACTTTATTTTTATTTTTATTTAGAGTTTATTGGATTTTAATTTGCTGCTTTTCAAATGAATTCGTTGGAATTTGGGTTCATTGCCTCACAAGCTGTTTAGAGTCAGAAACTTGTTTAATTTTAATCGCATGTTGTTGTTTTCTCTGTTCGTTGCGGAGAAAACTCGGGAAAATGAAAAAAAAAAAATTAATTTGTTATATAATGTCAGATTTAGTCCTGGTGTTTTGAGAAATTGGAAGTCAACAAAGCCTATTAGGTGCAGTAAGGTTTTTTTTTTTTTGTTTGAGAAAACCAATATTAATCGGGTCCTGGATAGTGATTGATAAATAATCCAAATATGAGAATTAATCTCTAGCATTGTCTACCTGTTTCTTAAAAGTTGAAT
Source organism: Khaya senegalensis (assembly GCA_032402905.1). Lineage (NCBI taxonomy): Eukaryota > Viridiplantae > Streptophyta > Magnoliopsida > Sapindales > Meliaceae > Khaya > Khaya senegalensis. The sequence continues at coordinate 6,492,067 of CP135542.1, read as the reverse complement.
AGAGGATAGATTTCTAGCTTGAGCACTTTACAATAATTGTGCATGAGATTTGGAGTAGAGTCTTAAGAGATTAAGCTAATTTATGCATGAAATGTGGTTTTTTTTTTTTTTTTTCAGAACGTGAACCAGACGTTAATGAAATACTAGAGAGACAATTGAATTGTCATCAAAGGAGGCTAAGTCAATCGTAGAGGATGGCTTGTAGAGGGTGCTTGGAATGTTTATTGAAGCTGCTGAACTTCTTGTTGACCCTTGTGGGACTGGCAATGGTTGGTTATGGAATCTACTTGTTTGTTGAGTACAAAAGAGCAGAGGATACAGATACAGTTTCTCCTGTTAGTGGTGATCAGGACTTCGTGCAGCTTGGTCGGCCCATGCTTATGGTTGTGTCATTATCAACTAGTATTTTCGACAAGTTGCCAAAAGCCTGGTATGAATGCTGCCTACCGATTTTGCTAAAATTAAATTAGTGTCCTGTTGCTTGTTTTATCATGTTTAGTTATTTAGTTGGTACTGTCTGTGGAATGGCTATGTAGATGTTGTGATATTGGTCCAAATCAGACAACTAGTACTTGTGGGGTTTTGCCAGTTTTGCATGTTACCTATTTATTTTGTTTGGATGTTAAACAAACCTATGATGTTGTTTTCAATTGCTTAGTTTGGAATGGTTTCCTGAAAATTATATAAGATGAAAGATTTCATCATGGTATGTACTGCGGCTACATTCTTATTAAGAAATTTTGACATACAATATTCTTCTTTCGAGGTTTTGAGAAGTCATTGATGTATGTTTTTACTTCATGGTTGCTTTAATTTACTCTCAAAAGTTTAGACTATTTGTAGTTTTTCCTATTTTTCTAACATTTTTGGAATTTTTTGATAATTAGTAATATCTCCAATTTGTGATAAATGGATTGTTAAAATTCTAGTCTACCCATCATAAAAGAAAGATACACAAAGATGCTGGTTAGATACATTTACTTCTGCCATGAAAAGGTATTCTTTGAAAGAAATCTTTTGCTGGAGGTTTGTCTCAATTGCCAAGCTTATAAGTTAAAAACAAGCTTGCAACAAACAAGTGATTAACCATAACATCATTGTTACAGACTTTAAGGACTGTATAATAGATTTTTGCATTCACATTGTTCTGTGTATTGGAAGAAAATCTCTAGAATATCTGTGTACTGAGGATTCTTACAAGGATCACTTCTTTGTTTGGAAACCCTTTGTACCGCTATGCATGCTACAAACCACTGGCCATTTTGTTGTTTCTCTCTGTTTTTGTTATGTGTTATTTGTTGCATCAATTATATATCTAGAAATTTAAGCAAACTTGTGATGACGTTTGCCATCTACTTGCATTCTTTGGATTGACCTCCCGTAGTGGTCTTTGCTTATCCTTGTAATGGATTTAGTATGCTCAATGAACAAATTAATATGCAACACTCTTTAACTTAGGTGTCAACTTACGAAGATGAGGTTAAGCAATGCCTTTTTTGATGGCCTTAAAGATAGCCTAGCGAGATTTTACATAATTTTATGGATACATTGGTTTTATATCTGCAGTTTTAACCTTTCTAATACATATTTAAGGTGCTATTGAGATTTATATCATGATTGTCATTGGAGGTTCAGTACTAGTGCTAGTTTTGTAGTTTAATTTTTCCTATTCCTTGAGAAGGAAAAAAAAAAATTACATTTCGAGGTATTTATTTATGATGTTCATGTGTGTATGGTATATATTTACATACTAATCTTCTTGACACATATATTCTTCACATTCATTTTCATTAATTTATAAATTTTGAGAAGCCTTGATTTTTCAACTTGAATGAAATTTTTGCAGGATACATGATCATGTAACTGTTCAATTCTGACTTTTGCTTCATACGAGTTTGCAGGTTCATATACTTATTTATTGGCGTAGGAGTTGTTCTCTTTGTCATCTCTTGTTTTGGTTGTGTTGGAGCTTCAACACGGAATGGATGCTGCTTGGCTTGTGTATCCTTGTTAGTTTTCTAGTCCTTTTTTGGGTCTTATGTTTGAGGTTTTGATATCTACTGCACAGTTCTTCCCATGGCAAGGATGATGTTATAACGATATCATGTTCTGGGGCCCGTTGTCATTTTAATGATTCAAAGGCCTAAAAGTTTATATATATTTTATGGTCTTTTCCTCTGTGCCTTTTCCTCCTCTTCCTCTTGGTGAATGTTGATTTCCTTAAGTGAACATAGTATTCTGTACTGGTGGTCTTATTGATCTTGGTTGAGTTGGGATGTGCAGCCTTCTTATTCTTTGACAAATCCTGGAAAGAGGTCAGTAGTGGATTTACTGATTTTTGAATCTTAATAGTACTCATGGTTATCTAAATATTTTTCTTTTTTCTTTTCAGGAGATTCCAACAGACAAGACTGGTGATTTCAATATGATATATGATTTTCTGAAAGAGCACTGGAATATTGTCAAATGGGTTGCTCTTGGAGTTGTTGTTTTGGAGGTAAGATCAGCATGAAGTTTTCTGCTTTAGCTATGATTTATAAAAACCATACACATTTCGACACTCGCCTTGAAAATTGATCATTAGTATGATGGAGCGAGAAATTGTTAATTTGTAAATTTTTACTTTAATCTAGGTTTAGGTTTAGACAGATCCTATGTTCAGCACAGCACAGAGAAAGAAATAAAAGAAACTTCTAAAATGTCCTTTCATCACATGGCTTTCTTTATACTTAGCCTTCATTATTCTGGCAAAAATGTGATGGGATTCTTTCCCATAATGGTCTCAGAATATTTGGCAACCCAATGTGAAGTTTTGATTAGATTCTCCATTTCTATTTTCCCCCCGATTTTAAAAGAAGATTATTTTGTTTCATGTTGTTAAAAAAAATAAATAATGAATGCTACGTGTCTCATCCCAAATGATATGACTATGTAAGACAAATTTACACAATTTCAAAATGACTTTCCACACTATTATTTCACTACACATTACATGCCATATCATTTGAGATGAAAATTTGGGATGACAATCTGGAAATGTATCATTACTCAGACAAACAAAGGTTGGTTGTAATATTGCAAAATCTTCCTTCAAATAAGCTGAACAGTGGTTCAGTAAATTCTCAAAGTTATGACCTTTTTATAAATGGTAGTGGTTTCTGTGAGAAGAATACTAAATTGTATCAACAACTGCTTCTGGCCTAGAGTTTATACTTTACTACCTCTACTTTAATCTCACGCGAGAGCAAAGAGTTTGACAGTGCATGGATCCTTTGCACCTGCTGATCTAGATAATATAAACTGAGTGATCTTCCACTTGAAACCTTTATGCTCACTTCGTACTATAAAGGATATACTTTCATGCATTGGATGTCAAGAGAGAAAAGAAGGAAAAGGGAAAAGGAAGGGGAAGGGATTAAAAAGATTATATGTTACTTGGTTATAGTTATTCAATTAGCTAGGCATGTCCAGACTTTCTGAAGACTGTGTTGAACGAACTTATTGATTTATCATCAATAGGATAAAAGTTAACCATTCTTGATTATTTGGGTGTCCATTGTAAAGCTTTTGGAGGGGGGTGGGAAGCAATAGACTCTTTGAGTTGAGTTCAACTTAATTGAAATCCAGGATCCTGTAGAGTTTCTCTCTTGTTCATCTTTTATCTACTTGATTTAGGCACTGTTTTCCTTCTTCTTTTTCTGTTTTAATGTTCTTTTCCATGGTGTGATTGGGTGGCAGTCCTCTTTTCTTCTGTTTTATGGATGTTCTGTTAATAGGGGATGGGATGTCCTAAGAGGAGACTTTTGTTGGGACAACAACTAGCTAATGATTCTCACAAAGTCATGAAATATGTGACACATGGTAACTCTCAATTGGGAAGGTTATTGTCATAACCTGTGGTTTCTCTGCGTACTTGTTAAACATGTCCTGGGAAATTTTCTGTTGAAGTTGTCAAGTGTGATGTGCATCGGCCAAGTTGCATGTGAATTGCAAAAACATAAATACTGTAGCATTTTGGTTGGTTGCTCAGACTATTAATCTAGCCAACCATAACACACTGCTTAGGTATGACAAGAATTGAAAATATAAACTGCGATCCTGCTTTAGATTGTGGTGGTGCTATTCTGCATTCCTGTATGTGCAATGGTGAACTGACAAGTTCATTGAATTGTTTATTTCTGATCATCCCCAAAGGCAGCCCTTAATGATGAATCAACCTCGGAATTTGTAGGCTCTGATTTTCCTGCTAGCTATCATGGTCAGGTCAGCAAACAGACCTGTGGAGTATGACAGCGATGATGAATTCATTGAACCGAGGCAACAAATTCGTCAACCCTTGCTCAACAGGCCCCCACCTCCTGCACAAGGTGCTCCTGTTGCTGGTGCCCTAGATCAGCGTCCAAGCCGAAATGATGCTTGGAGTACGCGTATGAGAGAAAAGGTGTGTTTCTTTTTTCCTAGTAAATTTTTTTGTTAATGTACAGATCATACGAGTTCTTCATGTGGTAAGCAGGAATAACTTTCAAGAATATAATTGTAATATAAATCTCCATACAAACTGACTAATACAAACTGAGGGGGCATAAAAACAGTGGACTGGAAAGACAAAAGTCAATAAAACGAAGAGAAATGATGATATTTAAACAGTGCCATTTGTGTGATAGAGGTTTTAAGTATTATTCAGCTTTCACTGGCATGGTAGCCTATCTAAATGTCGTGTGAAGATATAAAGAGTAAACATGATACTGGGTTAGTTTTGAAAGAAATGTATGGTATTGCTAGTTCTCTTTCTGATACTGTAATGTTTTATTGAATGGGTGTAAACCAGTATGGGCTTGATACTTCTGAGTTCACATACAACCCATCCGAGTCACACAGGTTCCAGCAAGTTACCACACCACAAACAGAAGAAAGGAGTCGATGCACCATCATGTGACAACTTTCCGGATGTTGGGCAAATCTAAATTGGATTGGTTTCTGAAGGCTGGTTTCTTGGGCAATGGGTGTGATGAGCACTTGGAGTTTTCCAGAAGACGATGCTGTTTTCCCCTTTTTGAGTTTGTGTACAAAACATATTGTTCAGGAACTCTAATCATTCCCTCCACTCCACCCCCAACATGTTTCATTCTTCTATAAAAACAAAACTTGCTCTTTTCAGTCAACATTTTGTGTGTAAAAGTGAACTGTTACAATAGGGTTTCTTAAGGATTTAAAAACAAAATGTCTGAGCTTAAGCTTAAATTCTTTGTGTGAAAAGTTGTTTGTGAAACCATTTTTGCACTTGCATGACCAACTATCCAGCAGGTGAGCTATTCTCATGCCTTAAATTATGAACCTCAGATAATTGAATTGTCATACGGCATACGTTGATTCTGTTATGGGAAAGTTTTTTTTTTTTTCTCTCTTTTAAGGAAAATTTTTTTTTCTCTCTCTTGAAGGAAATATTTTGTGCATAGAATTATGGATCCAACTGCGGATATTCACAGTAGAACAACAATTGGTACTCAAAAATTGCAACTGAAAATGTTTTTTTTTTTATTTGTTGTAAAACAAAAATCGCTTATAGTCACCACCATTTCGGTTATCTACAGAGAAGAAAAGAAGGAATACCGTTGGATATTTCACTAGCCCATTATGATAAATAGAATATGATTGGATAATCGCAAAACGATAAACAATCGTGTAGTGGAAGATATTGACATATGATGACGATGCTTCATCTTTCTCCTTTTCAACCTCCTCAAATGTTCGTGGTTTGATTGGAGGGTTGATTTCACGAGTAGGCATGTGTGAGTCATTTTCAGTGTTTGGTTTCTTCTTCATCTCCTAAGCTAGTTATTTTTGAAAAGGACAGTCAACACCAACTACTGCTAAAACAACCGTTAAATTAACCACCAAGCAACGACGTGTAAGTCGTAAAATAACAGTGAATGTTATGATGTGACGCCACGAGCAATGAATGCCACTTCTTCTTGCTTTGGCGACGAACCGCCATGACAAGGCCCTCAAATCCCACTCTCTCTCCATTCGTCCTCTTCACAAGAGGAAGAAGAAGAAGAAGAAGACAACTCTTTGATGAATATATGTGAGACGGAACCTTACGTATATAATAACAAAAGAAAACTTATCTGGCTGTCTATCTGTCTTATATATCTGTTACTTTGTTTTAGTGGGAAGCATTCATTTGACACATTCATCAATGTGTCATTAAATATCACAAGACTTGCATCAAGTGCATGTACAATTTTATTACTCAAGTTGATGTTTGGTTTAAATTTATAGTTTGTTATGCATTGTATTCTCATAATATATCATAAAAATTGGCCTTGTTTTCCGCCTAAAATGGGTTGGACCCTGTGAAATTTTTGTTAACATTACTCATGGTGTTGATTTTTTTTTTTTTTGTTTAAAAAAAAACATTTGACCATCAATGTCAATAAACTAAGACTTGCATAATAGGACTATCCCTTTTCAAATATATATATATATATATTTACCTCTATTACTAATTCTAGTACAAAATAAACTCCAAATATTCAAGTAACAATTGTTAAGTTGTCTAAAAAATGCGTTCTTAATATAAAATTTTATAAAGATTTACATAAGGTAATATTTCATGGTAAAAATTAACTTATATTCATTTTAGAAAAAGCGAAGGGACATAAAAGAGGTGTAAGAAGATATTTTGTTATATCTTTACAAATAAAAGTGATCTTTTATTTGTGACATATTTTTTTTTTATAATATATATATATATATATAACACCATTAATTCAAATTTAAATTTAATTAAAACTAGAATGAATCAGTATTATTTAAAATTAAAACTATATAATAATAGATTATTTCTTTTTATAATTTAATTAAAAAAAGTATGTTTCTTCTTCCATAAGACATCTGCCATTAATCTCTCTTCTCACATAAATATAAATACTTGAACATTTTTTTTATTATACTTCTTTATTATATTAATATGGTTAACATAATAATAATATGTTTTAAAATATTTAATAAATAAATAAATAATATTGAATATACAATTTTTTTCGTATAAAATAATACACAAAAATATATTATTATCATATATTTTATATAATTTTTTTTTACTATAATGATAAAATATTGATATATTAATTTATAAAAATAAATTAATACCCACATACTAANATAGCCATATTATTATCATATATTTTATATAATTTTTTTTTACTATAATGATAAAATATTGATATATTAATTTATAAAAATAAATTAATACCCACATACTAATCTTAATGAACTTACATCATGCACTTTGTTGGAATCCATTCATGGAATCCATTCATGGTCGAATAAAAGAATGGAATGGTCCAAAATCGAGCGTACATGAAAAGTAATGGCTGTAAAGCAAAGCAAACGATGGATAAGCAACTTTTCCATTAGGAAATTGCAAAGCAGCGGCAATGGTTAATGGACATTGATATTATATGCTGCCGGCTTTTTGAGCCGGTAGTTTGCTTGGTAGCTAGCTAACCAAGCATACAGTGAGTGCTTTTAGCTTTAATAAATTGGAAGTCATGTCTTATCTTTGATGTTGGCATCTCCTTTGTAGTGAATTTTAGTGATGTTCCCTTTCAACTATGTGCGTTGTGGGCACCATGAAGTGCTGCATCATATTCTGCACCAAAGACTCTGATGGGCTTTATAGAATTAATTGATCCCATTCATATACTAATAAAGATTTTGCACTCATAAATGAATCTTTCTTCGCGGTTCTTTGAATTGGGGGACCAAACCAAACCCCCCCCACTTCATTCTTAATTAACACCTTTTTCCTAATTTCTTTTGTTTCTCTAGTTACATACTGTATCTATGCGTGTGATTTTTGATTTTTTTTTTGTTTCTTTGTTTTATTCTTAGAAACTAACAGTTTTAAAATTAAGAACACTTTTAATTAACAATATTATTATTATTATTATTATTATTATTATTTTGTTTTTGTTATATTATTTTTATTTAAAATTATGATATTTTTGTTGTGATTTGAGAGTAGAACACTAACAAATAAAATATTTAGTAAACATTAAGTTGTAGTGAAAAATTATTTATTTATTTTATCTAACTAACAATATTTAATGTCAAATCATCTTCCTCCTCCTGTTCAATACCAAACAAAACCGGAAAACAATGCTTTGAGAACTATGCATACCCATTTGTCTTGTTGACTCTCAAAATACAGAAGCTTTAGATTGAAAATAACTACTTGCTTCAAGTAATTATTACACATACACATACAGTATATAGCTAGTAGCTGATTGACTGCACAATCATCTCTATTATTTATTAATATATATATATATATATATATAAAATAAAAATTAAAGACATATGCATGGATGCTTGCATGCAAATTGGCTAATAAAATTCTAGTTTCGTGGTTCATTCCATTACCATCATATTTTAATTTATAACATTACATTTTTGATTATTTAATTGAATTATCATTGACGTAACCCTATGCTTATATTTAATATTCACAAAGGGTTAAATAAATAAATAAATGAATAAATAAAGAATATCCAAATGGCATAATGTAATACAAATTGCTAAGTTCTGGTTCATCGTGGTCCAAGCGATTACATAATTAATTACCACAATAAAATTAAATGATTTAAGTAAATAACAAATATGGACTGCAGTGGAAATATTCATTATTATTATTATTATTAATTAAAAAGGTCAAGTGAGCATATAATATATCTTCGCCTGCAGCCGTGCAAATACAATTAATCTTACATTATATATTTTTGCGGACAACAATATTCTACCATTTTTAATTTTCCATCTATTTAATTATGGTATCCTCACATAAAACTTTTATTAATATAATTAAATTAATTTATTTTTCATTTTAATAAAATATTTAATATTTTCAGAACCATTAATTACATTTTTAATTTCTTTTTTAAAATAAAATGGAAGCACCCCCCATAATGTATTTTTTTCATAGAAAACAATTTTGAAAACAAAAATGTATAAATATTCCTTCATACCAACAAACGCGCATATATATGGTCGGAAGTACCTAAAAAGTCAACACATTCACACGACCAACAGAACCAAAACTCATAATTCAAAACTCATAATATGCAGGGAGAGCGGCGGGTAAATTCTGTTTGAATTGATTTAAATTTAAGATTTAAATTGATTTAAGTTTGTTTATTCTAATTAGAACCAACTCAATTTAATCCGATAATAAAATTTAAATTGAATCAATTCATATTAATAATTATTAATTTTATTTATTTAAATTATTGATTTAAATTAAAGTTTAATATATTGTTATAATTGTAAAATTTAATTATTTTATTAAATTCTATTTATTTTTAAACTTAAAAAATAAATTTAATTTTAAGAATTATATAAAATTATATTTATTATTAAATTTAAAAATAATTTAATTAAAAGATTAATAAAAATTTTAAATTTTAAATTTTTACACTAAAAAATACAAAAATATCAAATATCAAATTTTAATTTTTTTATACTACAAAATAATTAATAAAAAATTATTAAATATACAATTTTATTAATTTAGATTAAATTAAATACAAAAATTTATCAAATTATTATTGTTTAAATTTTTTAAAAATTAAAATTAATATAATAAAATTTGGATTTGACCTTTGGATGAACCAAAAAGTCACCATCCAAAATACTGAAAAGGAAAAAAAACAAAAAAAAAAAAAAATCAAGACTTGCTCATCTTCTTCATTTGAATCTACAAATTCATTTTCCATCACATATAGTGCGCGTCGAGTTGAGCCCACCCCTGTGGTCCCTTCGAATTAGTTCATTTATCATGCACGTATTTATACCATAATTATGTTCACATAGCCGTCCAACCAATGAGTCCACGGCTGTTTTTAATCCCATTGTAATCTAGACAATTTTTTTTTTTCTTGTAATTTTGTTACTCTATTGATTACCCCTTTGACTTAAACTTCTATTTCTTAGTGTCAACCATTTGTTTGTTTAACAAGGTTGTTATATGTTTCAGGCAAAATATAGTAATGGTGGGGTCTTTGCAAATCTTTGGCTGAGATGGGATGGTAGGTTCATTTAAATATTGATTGTGATCTTTTATATTATATTTGTTGTATGGAACTAGCGAGTTAGCAGTCTTATCAATTTTTGTCCTTAATTGGTACATAATTGTGTAAGTTACTAGATTTGTTTGTAGATTTCTGGTGGGGAATGGCTTTTTAATGCTAATATTCTATTAGGGTTTTAATTTGTATGATTTTTAATTGTCATTTGGGATTTCTTAATTCTTAACTGCAATCAGCTCTGGGTTAATCAATCCTGTCTGTCTGTCGCCTATCGTTCCCTCTGCATTGCTGAACGTAATGGCTGTAGCATCGACTGGGTTTTAGGACTATATTATTCTTTCAACGAAAGTGACATTTTGATTTTTTTGTGGGTTTGTTTTTTTTTTCTTGAATTTTCAATCACAGTGTGCTATGATGCTTTTGCATCAGAAAAACTGGGGACGTGAGAACTGGCCATTGGGTATTTTTCTTCTACAGCAAGTTGAGGTTGTGGATTATTGTTTGTTAAATATGTCTATACTTTTTCTGTCCTTTCTATTTGGTCATATAGTAATGATATTCCTTGTATTATGGCACCCAGCTGCCTACTAATAGACCTTGTTTTGTAAATAGTCTATAAACCTTTTATTTAAGTATTAATGTCCTTGAACAGTTAAGAGTCGGATTCTTGCTTCTGATTCCACATCCAAGTAATTCTTCTCAGAACAATACTATTTAAGTGTTTTTGGGATTCCATTTAGAAGATTTTGATCTTGAGACAATGAGAGCCCGGAGAGGAAGGCGGTCTGAGGTATGCTTGTGAGCTCTTTTGTATGTGATTTTCAAGGAAGCAATTAGATTAATCCAGACAATTGCTTGCGCTTGCAGGCTTTTTGGCCTTCCATTGTTATGAAGAAATGGTTAAACATAAAGCCGAAGGCGTATGATTTTAGCGAAGATGAGGTTGACACTGAAAGTGAAGATGATGGTATGGTTATTGAAAGTTTACCGTGCAAAATTTGTTTCTGTTACTTTCTGTTGTTGATTTTTTTTTTTTAAAACTTTTTTCCAGCTTGCTCTCTTAAAGATGAAAGAGTGCACTTACACGAGGATCATGTTCATGGGACTCAAGGGAATCAGGCCATACTTGGAAGTCAAATTTCAGGCAATACTTTTATTCTGTATAATATTTTGGTCTTGTTAAGATGAAATTTCTTCTGATTCTTTCATTTTTTTTTCTCTAAAGGATTTTTTAAGCAAATTATATTCATTTTAATCTACACAACTATCAAATTCATTTCTTTTCTCTGATAGTTGCATCAACAGAATCTTTATATTAAATCCTGGTGCCTTTTCTCCTATTCTTTTTTTGACTACATCATTTTTGCGGTTCAATGCCTTACTATGTAGATTGTCTGTAAGTATTTAGCTCATTTTTTGTACAGTTATTCTTCTTTAAATTAATGCTTTTGAACTGTATGATGGAAAATGAAGGAAAACAATCAACTGATAGTTAGAAAAGAAGCCATTCTGAAGCATCTTTGTGCTCTTGATTTGTCAATTTTTAGGTACAAGATATTCAAATCCTTACCAACCTTACTAAATTGTTATGAAAGTTTTCTTTTCCTTAACATTTCATGACCTAAATGGAGCCTAGTAAAGGTTTTAGTAAATCTGCTTGATAAGTTTTAAGATTAATCCGTTTCTTACCTGATCATTTGTTGAGTCTCAAATTACTATGATGTTTTGTTGGTCTAGATAAGCCTTGTAAGGGCTATCAACTAAGACATAGGAGAGGAAAATCAGAAACACTGCGTGTCCAGTACATAAATGCCAAGGATGTGAGGTTTGGCTGTGAATTGCTTAGCTGGTTCAGCCATGACTATCACTGTCTGGTTCTGACTGGGAAAACATCCTGATACTTGGTGATCTGCAGGGTAACAATAGGCACTTGGAATGTTGCTGGAAGAGTTCCATATGAAGATCTTGACATTGATGATTGGCTTTGTACCCAAGAACCAGCTGATATTTACATTATTGGGTGAGTGTTTCTTATTTTGGTGGATCCCACGTTATTCTAAGTTTGTTGAACTCTCTATGATGTAGTAATTAATAAATCTTGTTGTCCATACATTTAATTAGTTTATTGCATGATGAATCATTCTCTCTGGTCCTCCTTCCCCTACATGTGCTGATGAGTGTAGTTCCTGCAGTGTACACCTGTCTAACATGCCATTCACAGAACATCTTATCTGGGTTTCTATTTTGCTTATAAGTTCTTTATGTACGTACTTTGGTGTACATCATATCTGTCAGTACATGTATGCAATTAGTGTTAATGGATTCGGTAGTTCTACCTCATATAATTAAAACTGTTAATGGACTTTGGAGGTCTACTGCAAGACTAATAATAGGTTGGGTTTTAGGACTTGTCAATCTTATCTCAACCAATCACCATTTATATATCTGGCATTTAGTTTTAGAGTGTTCATTAAGTCGTGAGCTGATAGAATAATTTCAAGCCTCAATGAAACATATTTCTATTTATCTAGCAAAACATCCTTTTCTTTTTCTTTTGCATAAGGGTTATGGGTATAGTAGTTATGTCATGTATAAGGGACGCTAACACGGGTGTCATATACCAACTGCCAAAAATCTAGATGCAGAAGAGTGAAAATAAGAAAGAAGGGAAGCATAATTAATGTAGATGATGTGGAAGTAACTCAATAGTACAATATAAGTTGGTATGCAGAGGCAAGTGTCGAATTATTACTTTAAAATAGTAATGTAAAATCAATTATGATTCCATATTTATGTCGTCAATAAAACCACAAGAAAACTTTATGAAAATGGTAATCTGTGCAAGCTCCTTCACAATAATGCATATCAATGGTATTTCTGTCCTCTAGTATCTGATCTGTGTTTTTCCAAAGGAAAAATAAATGTCCTACAAAGCATAGTTCTTATGCACACAAAAGAGCAATATGCATCTATCTGCGTCTGTGTTGACTTGACTTGCTGTTTGCAGCAAGTGGATGCATTTTCTGCACCGGACTCTCCATTCTGCATTTTCTTCTTCTGATTTTTTTCTGTGATTAGGATCCAGATTTTGACCTGGGTTAATTGTGCTTGGATCACAACTGCCACAAATTAAAATGGTTGATACAAACAAACCAGAATAATATCTTGATGTGTTTAAGTCCATATAGTTTAAGAGCTGTCTAACTGGCTGTTTGCTAACTACCACATCTCCAAATGATGACTGAATGTCTGTTGCATTTGAAAATGAACATATTATATTGTGAAATTTTCTTAGGGTTCAAGACTAGTTTCATTTATCAATATGATCCATATATCTCAAACTGATAATAGCTATTGGCTAATGCTTGGCCTTGCTTGTGGTCTCTCCTTGTTCCTATTTTTGAACGGCTGACTCAAATTTTTTAGACTGGTGGTGCCTTCCTCAGCTTAGAATCTCTTGTTTGACATTATTAGCTGTGTTGTAGTGTTGCAACCTTTCTCTCTGTCTAAAATACTCAAATTTTCATGTTATTAGTTGCTAAGATGGTCTAACACTTTACATAACAGATTTTATATCATGTTATATCTACTTTTTGCAGCTTCCAAGAGGTCGTCCCTTTGAATGCTGGTAATGTACTAGGAGCAGAGAGTAGCAGGCCAATACCAAAATGGGAGGCAATCATTCGAAGAACTCTGAACAAATCTTTGGAACCTGAAAGTAAACACAAAAGCTATAGTGCCCCACCTTCTCCAGTATTAAGAACTTCTTCTGTTGCTGATGTGCTGGCTGATGAGATTGATGATCTGCCATTGGGGATCCCCAGTGAGGAATATGCAAGTATCACAAATTATTGTAACTTTGAAAGACAGGATTTAAGTAAAGTTATTGGTATTGGAAAAAACTTACGTTTGAATAGAATATATGGTGTTGACTTTGATAGTAGGTTAGACTGGCCTGAATATTCATTAGATGCTACCCCTCAAGTCATCTCTTCCAATTCAAAATTGCGTAGAGTATTCAGCAGTTCTGCAAGACTTGGCTTTAATTTGGCTGAAAATCCTCCAACATTTAGTCCACAAAGATTTGCATTAAATGGAAGTGGATTGAAAAGGTCACACCACAGCTATGGAAACCTATTCTCAGCCTGGATGGAGCAGAAAGAGGAGCCTGAAGTTGTTGATCCTCTCTGTGATTTGTCTGATGGATTTTCTGATGAGGAGGTTGATACCTTCTCGGAAATACCCGAGGATAAACTTAATAATGGAGCCAATAAAGATTGTTCTAAGTCACGTCTTAAGTATGTGCGAATTGTCAGTAAGCAAATGGTTGGGATATATGTTTCAGTTTGGGTGCTTAAGCGGTTGAGGAGACATATAAACAATTTAAAGGTCTCACCTGTTGGAGTTGGTCTTATGGGCTACATGGGAAACAAGGTAAAAGCCTGTTATTTCATGATAAGACTGCTCCACCTTTTTGCAAAGAAATTTCATTCCATTAGGCAATTATAGGAAAGTTGAAATATGTGGTTCTCATCCATTTGATGTCTTCTGAAAAACTAAAGCATGGATAGGTTTCTTCCCCAACAAACTATTAGAGATATTACAATGGTGTTATGGCTGGGTTCAACGTTAACACCTCTTGGATATTGTAAATATGACTGCAACCACCTGTGCTGTGAATTACATTGGTTGGCATCATTTGCTTCCTTTATTTTTTAGTTCTTATCTTGCATTATAAATGAGATGGAAGCAGTGTTCTCCAACTATGTGATGCTTTGCAATGTGATTGGCTGTATTGCTGGAAATTGCTGATTGTAGAGTAGATTATATGACAGCATGCACTGATCTATTAGCTAATATACGTGCAGCCAAAGTTCTGTATTCTAATTAGTGATTGCTGATGCAGGGATCTGTTTCAGTCAGCATGACTCTTTTCCAATCACGGCTGTGCTTTGTTTGTTCTCATTTGACCTCTGGTCAGAAAGATGGGGCTGAACAAAGGCGTAACTCTGATGTTTATGAAATTATTCGACGTACCTGTTTCTCCCCAGTCCTTGATACAGATCAACCACAGACAATTCCTGCTCATGAGTAAGCATTATCCCGTCATTTAAGTTTCAATTTGGATAGTATATAATTTATTCGTGCAAACTTCATTTAAATTCTCCAGGGCTCATCTTATAGACTTTACCAAGTTTCCAGGTTTCTGCATTTTAATTTTGTTTCATGGATTTCAGTATAATTTTGTGTGATATCACAAGTTTTTATTGTTTTAGATTGCATTCTTCAACCATATATAATATGCTCAATGACACCACCCTCATTATGGTACTCTACTGTTGATAGTAACTTCCAAACTCGTAGAAAGCATAAAACTGTTGGCACTACCTCAGAAATTAAATTGCATCCATGTTTTCTGAACTAAACTTTTCCCAATTATATATATACTAATACGCATAACCCTGATAAGGGACTTGCTGGTTTCATTTTCTTCCTTGTCTTTGGTAATTTATGTTCCCTTGATTCTGATTTTTGATACTGATATGGGGAGTTGATTGGTAATACTCATTTATGCAGATATAAGGTGTAATGTGTTTATTCTAAAAAACTAACATGTGATAACTATGAAGACTTGTACAGCTTCTATTATTCTAGGCAAAGAGATTACTCAAGAAGAAGAAAACAGCATCTGTTTAAGTCAGCAAGAATGGAATAAATGGGGAAAACATGGATCTAAGTTTATGCACCTAGAATAAAGAAAAATTGAAGGCTAGAATCGGCAAAATGCAGGTGTTTTGGGGATTTTTAAGCAATTAATGATTCTTAAGATGCTTTGACTTGCTAATTATGGCAAGACTAAGTATTAATATATTTCTTAAGCTGCCGAACTGCCCAATTAATAGTATTAGGTGCTGGTTATTTTTATTTTTATTTTTTTTCTACTATGGTTATCTCTGTAATTTTTAATGGAACTTAGTTTGTCATTTCGTTATTCTGTAAACAGTCAGATATTCTGGTTTGGGGATTTGAATTATCGTCTCAATATGATGGATGCAGAAGTGAGGAAGCTTGTTGCTCTAAAGCGGTGGCATGAACTTATCAACAGTGATCAGGTAAGACTTACAATGATCAAATATTTTCATCTGTTTAAATAACCTTACTGTAAAGAAACTTTTGATATTTGAACTCGCCATGCTGGCATCTGATCTTGCAATATCCATTTCTTGTTCTGAAAACGAAATTACAATTTGTATTGAATTCAAACATGGTCATGACTCTTTTTTTTTGCCCGTAAAAACATGGCTATAACACTGATGTTGCAATTGTTATCAGATTTGATCCATAGTGTGCTATTCAAGTGACCTTTTCACCTTATGAGTGTACAACTCCTCTGGAATTTGGAGCAAAGATTACGTTGTCTCTAAGGATAGATATCAGCTTTATAGCCTTTGAACCTAAAGGGAAATGGTTTGCAGTACTGATTTTTAAAATTCTTAAATCAAGTGCAGGAGTGTTTACTTTTTTAAAAGTGGTATATTTTGGATTAAGATTGATGATGGGTAATGCAAAATTTTTATTTTATTTTATTTATTTATTTATTATTATTATTTTGCTTATGATTGTGGTGAATTACTGGCATGTGAATTTTATTGGTAGATTTTATGGGTAAACTAATGAGTCATAAGGATCGCGAATGATTTTCTTATATATATGATTTACTATGTCAAGGCTGATGCCTCTAATTAATTTCCGACATTTGTAGTAAAAAATATGCTTATCTTTAAAGGTAAAAATATTTACTTGTGGCATATTTTGTGGCAGCTAAGCAAAGAACTCCACAGTGGGCATGTATTTGAGGGATGGAAAGAGGGGGTGATAAATTTTCCTCCAACTTACAAATACGAAACAAACACTGATAGATATGTTGGTGAGAACCCAAAAGAAGGGGAGAAGAGGAGATCTCCAGCATGGTAAACACAAACTTCTCGAAGTAGTGGGATTAGATATTCTTTTATTGAGAAACCAGACACATTGGGCACCCTGTTTGGCAGTGCTGACATTGTGCATGTGGTGTGTTATGCAGGTGTGATCGTGTGCTTTGGTTAGGAAAGGGCATAAAACAACTGTCTTACAAGCGTTCAGAGATAAGGCTCTCAGATCATCGACCTGTTAGTTCAATGTTCTTGGTTCAAGTTGAAGTCTTAGACCATCGGAAGCTGCAAAGAGCACTCAATGTTAGCACTGCAGCAGTACATCCGGATATTTTCCTAGATGAAGATGGAGAACTACAATATTAGCAGTTGCCAGGTATTCAAGCCTGAATTAATGTGACAATAAATGAGTATGCCATGACTTAGATCAATGCTAGAATCTGTTAACTAAACTTGGCAATATAATAAATTTTTCTTATTTTGCCGATTCTTGCCACTGCTAAATTCTGAAAATATCTCAATGACAAATTGCATTATCACCCTGCATGCATAAAGCTAAAATTGTCAGCATATCAACTTCAGACAGTAAATTTTTCACTTTACTTATATCATGTTCTTCAACTTTAAAGGAAGCAGTGGGTTCATGATTACCATGAAATTAAACAAAGGTTGATATCAAATTTTGATCAAGCATCACCTGTAATCTTCTTTCATCTAGAGTTCTTCCCCTTTTGAACGAGCTAGCAATCCACTTATAATTTAAAAAACAGCTGTGATTACTTTGTCTTGTCTATTCGTGACATAGTTGTGGGTTGGAAGTCAAAAAATTGCATATTTCTTCATATCTATAGTTCTCAGGTCAAAGTTGCTTTACCAGAAAGGTCATAGTTGTTGCTTCTTTATGTAAATATAATGTAACTTGTTATCCTATGAAGAATATATAATGAATTTGCTGTCGAGTACATCTCATAACACTTGTTTTTTTTTTTTTCTCTCTAACAGGGAACTACTAGTTGTTTCGACTTGCATTATAGAAGTTGACAAACATTTTCAAACATGGATTTCAACATCCACCTTTGGGCCTTCAAACACGAATAATATCAAACCAGCATGAAGAAATGTGCTGGATTATTTTCTCTTGAGACAATAGCAAGCACAATGAAGTCTTCTGTATAGTCTTTGAGTTATGTTATACATGGCGTGTAGTCAATGGGTAACATAGATATAGCAATGTTCCAAATACTTGTTAGGGAATGGGTGAACGTATAGAGTATGAACAACAGTGGTTATTTTTTTTGGAAGAACTCAGAAAAGAATAATGTTTTTACTTGTGATTACCGGTTTTGGTTGGGATGCCAATTGGGTCTGTAAATTAATAGATTTTGTCAAGTTTTAGTTTGCCTTGTCTTTTAGGATAGCTGTTGGTGGAAATCTTTGAATAATTGTGACATTGGAAGCTCACGTGATTCATACACAATATAAACACCAGCATACAAAGTTTGTCCAGTTTTACTTTAAAAACTCTGATTGGAAAAGGAAAAGTTACTTGACTTGTTCTATGTATGTGATTCCAAAACTGTGCATCTTGAATTGTTTAATCTTCCGGATTAGAAACTGTCTGAAGTAAGGTTTTACGGCCTGACAAGAAGAAATAATTTTGTTGAGTTAGTAGCATCAACTTTAATTTGATTATTAGCCGAAGGAATTTGTTCAGGATAAGTTGGTTTGAAAACACACAAGAAACATAAAAAAACAGTACACGCAAAAGTAAATAACGTCAAGGTAAGCACCTATAGTTTTTATATAGAGATTAGATGTCAGTGCTACATTCCTCTACCATGCAGTTGTAGTATTCCAACTTGAACATCTATTTCTAACGTGGCATGAGGCATCATAATTTCATTTTAATGGTGATCACTACGGGATTATTATTCCTGACTGTACTTGTGTTCGTACTTTTGCATGAAAGTAAGATTTCGAGTGAAGTTGATCATGGAGTGCTTCTTCTTGTTCTTGATTACTACAAAGAGATGTGCCCTTCGGCTGAAGAGGTTGTGAGACGTATCATTGAGTGGTGAGAATATGCAAACTAGAGGAATCTCAACTGATGTGGTCTACAAGGATGACCTGGAAAGGAATTCAGAAAGTGCATGTAATTCAACTCAAATAATGACAAACAAATTGAGGGAGGACCTACTCGTATAAACCTGCAGCAACGGCTACAGTTAGCATGCCTTACTACTGATATGTTCTTGTAATAGAATTTGATTTGAGGACTGTAATAAATTCAAGTACTTTACAGGTGTAGGTAGATCCTTCAGTTAAGGTTTCTTATTCTGCAATTCATTCTTGTATATATATTGAACTACTCATGTATTATTTAACTAAGAAAAGAAATCAAACACAAAAAACCCTCTAGCTTATTTTCTTTTTTCAAGTTGGTATTAGAGCCTTAACAATGGTAGATAGCAACAGTAGCACAGCACATAACATTAACATAGCCTTAAATACATAGAGCAATAGTACCTTCACATTCAACACAACCATAGAACTCACAAACAACAACTAGCTATTGTGGAAATCACAGGTGTTGCTGAGTATTCGAGCATAAAGAAGTTCATTGACAGAAGCTAAAACATTTCCAAACGTATATATGTTACAATAGATGAAGAACAAAGCATGATAACTTTTGAGAACCCAGAGTTTCAAACATGGCTCAAACATGACCAGATGCTAATGGGATGGCTGCTCTCTTCGATGATTGAAAGTGTGTTGGCGTCAACAACACAATGTGACACCTTGAGATATGTTTGCATAACTCTAGCTTGACTTTTCTCTGCTTAGACTTTTGTAAGGGCATTACAAACCAAGTTGCAAATCCAAAATACCAAAAACGAATATCTATCCATGGATGAATACTATCACAAGATGAAGGGCTTAGTTGATAGCTTGAGAGCATAAAGAATTAATGTATTTGATGATGAGTTCATACTCTTTTTAATGGAAGGCTTAAGAATGGAATACAATTGTTTGGTGGTTAACATCACATCTAGAGCCGACAAGTTGCCTTTACAAGATGTTTATGCAATGCTTTTCGGCTTTGAAAACAGAATCGTGAAAAATCTAGCCATTAGCAACATGAACATGCAGCTTAATTTCTGAACAAACTTGGCACAACCTAGAGCCTACTAGAAGAAGAATTAGAATTATGCAAGCAAACCAAGATTTCAAAACAATCCAAATGCTTATTTCAACAACTTTAGAGGAAACCAAACTTTACAAATCTCACAAGGAAGGGGCAGAGGCAAACCTGAAAACAAAGCAAATAAATAGACTAGCCAAATGTGCAACAAAATTGGCCATATTGCATCTAACTGCTAGCATAGGTTCAATTGCGACTTTGTTCCACAACTAGGAGGAAAATTTAAGCAAAAGACAACTTATGTGGCCATTTCAAAAAATCCAATGGATCCAGCTTGGTTCATAAACAACGGGGTAACAAATCATATCATAAATAGTATCAACAATTTGAATCAAGTTGCTAAATATAATGGAAGTGAACAATAAACAGTTGGTAATGGTGATTAACTTAAAATTTCTCATATAAGGCATGTAATCATTCATTCACTTCATTTAAACACACACTCACCTATACAATTAAAATACATTCTGTACATCCCAAAGATAACCAAGAACCTTATTAATATTTCGAAATTGATTCATGACAATAATGTTGATGTGTTGTTTCATGATAATGTATGCTTGGTTAAGGACAAAGAGCAGGGGAAAAGAATGCTTAAAAGAGTGGTTGACGGGGGTCTTTAAAAGCTAATCTTCATTTACTTTTCAAGCATCCAAGAATAACTTAGTGTCTAGATTGATCCATTTCAGTTTAAAAGAACCAAAGTCTATATTGTCTTCATGGGTAGCAAACTTTAGTGTTAAGAACAATGATCTAAAAGCTGAAAACAATTTGAATCTCTAGCATAACAGGCTAGGTCACCTTCATGTAATAGCCCTTAAACAAACTGTTATAAGCTATAAAGTTGTGTTACTAATGAAAAATGATTTCCTGACTTTTGTGGTGTATATCAGTTGGGTAAACTTTACAGATTTACATTTAAAAGTGATGAAATAAGAATTGAAAGACTCTTAAAGTTAATTCACTCATACGTTAGTGGACCAGCCTCATTGTTGTCAAAATAAGGTTACATATATTACATAATCTTTATTAATGATTTCAACAACTTCACTTGGCTCTTCTCACTTATCCAAAATTTGAAGCATTAAACACGTTCATTGCCTTTAAAACACAAGTTGAAAACTACTTCGAGAAAAAAATAAAATCCCTTTAGTGTGACATGGGAGGAGAATATAAATCTTTTGAAAATTATCTTAAAATGGAAGGGATAACATAACGTACTCATACCCTTGCACACATAATCAAAATGGCAAAACTGAAAGAAAGCATAAACATGCTGTTGAGATTGGATTAACATTGTTAGCCTAAGCTTCCATGCCCTTTAAATTTTAGTAGGAGTCATTTAACACCAGCCTTTTTTATTAATAAAATATTAACTCTTATCCTGTAAAATTTAACTCTTTATGAAAAACTATATGGAATCAAGCCAAATTTGTGCTTGATCAAGGTCTTTGGATGTGAATGCTCCCTTTATTTTCGACGATATAATAAACATAAAATGGAATATCATACTTTTACATGTGTGTACTTAGATATAAGTGCCATTCACAAAAGTTATCTATGTTTTCATTATATTGGTAGAGTTTATATTTCCAGCACAATCAAATTCAATGAGTCATATTTTTCTTTTGAAAATGATTCTATACTTAAAAAAATCAGTTTTCCCATGGTAATTCAATTCTTGTCTTTTACTTATAACATCAACACTTCATCTGAAGCAAAAATAAAAAGAGAAAGCACCCTTGTCACTACTGCTCTAGTTAATCTCCTTCAAAACTTAGGTAACACTAACCATTTATCGCCTGAACAATTTACACAAAACACTAGCATGCCTGAAAATATACTAGACACAATGAATTAATTAAACATTAAAAATGAATAAATTAATCAAGACCAAACATCAAACTTTGCTTTTATTCAAGCTCAAGGTAGGCTTGCCCTTACACATTCTATAATAACAAGGGCCAAGGTTGTCGACTTCGAGTTAAAACTCTTTCTTGCAATTAATGATATTTTAGTCTCAATAGATCCTATCCAAGCATTAAAAGACTTTAGGTGAAAATCAGTCATAGAAAAGGAATATAATGTACTTATTCAAAATGACACTTGGACTTTGGTGCCATATATAAAGATGATTTAAAACTAGTTAGAAACAAATAATGTTAAGATAAAAAAGAACTCATAGAGAAGTATGCATAGATTGAGAGTAAGGCTGTTGCTAAAAGATTTCATTAAACTCTTAGTGTTGACTTCTTTGAGACATATTGTCAATTGTCACGGCTTCTACTATCAGGTTAATACTCAATTTGGCCATAAATCTTTATTGGAATCTCAGATAACACAATGTTAATAATGTATTCCTAAATGGTAAACTATTAAAGGATGTATACATGCATCAACCTGAAGGAATGATAGATAAGATTAAGCCCAATCACATGTGCAAACTCAAAAAAGTACTTTCTGGGTTTAAATAAGTCCCTAGAGTTTAATTTGATAAGTTAAAAATAGAACTATTGATTTGGGGATATGAGAACTCAAAATATGACACATATATATTTCTTATTCTTTAAGAGATTAGATGAGGTCACCACAATCATATTGATCTATATAGATGACATAATGGTGACTAGAAACATAAGAATTTAATTGAAGATATGATTTTGTGACTCAGTAGCAAGTTCTCTCTTAAAGATTTGAAGGAGCTACGTTACTACTTAGGCATTGAAGTCAATATAAACAATGATAAATTATTCATCTCATAGACTAAGTATGTGTAAGACCTTAGCAAATTAAAATTTGAGAATTGTAAGGACATAAGTACTCTTCTCTCTGTTGGACTAAAACTTTGTAAAATGGCTAATTCTCCTCTTACTAATTAATCACTATACAGAAGTATAGTTGGCTATCTACAATATGCAACATTTACTTGACCAGGCCTTTTCTTTATTGTAAATAAATTATGCCAATTTATGTTAAATCCTATGCAAGTTCACTGATAGCATGTAAAAAAGTACTTAAATATCTAAAAATGACATTATAGCATAGCCTAAAGTTTAAGAGATCAATGAATGCTAACATATAAAGTTTCACAAATGATGACTGAGGCTGTAATGTAGATAATATGAGGTCAATCAGCATGTATCGTATATTTACAGGTGAGAATTTAATATCTTAGAGTTTTAGGAAGCAGGGAGTTATAGCAAGCTCCTCAGCAGAATCAGAATATCGAGTTGTAGCCTTAGCATGTACTGAAATTGCTTGGATTGTATTAGTTTTAAAAGAACTAAATTTGTAACATATTAAGCACCAATGATATAGAGTGACAGCCAAAGTGCTACAGTAATGGCTTTCAACCAGTCTTCCATGCCAAGACAAAACATATTGAAATTGACTTTCATTTTGTTAGAGATAAAATGAATTCTTGAAAAGTTGAAATTTGATATATTCCCTTTTAAGATCAGGTTCCAATTACCTCATAAAAGCCTTGTCTTATAACAAATTTAGTTGCTTTAGGGACAAGCTCAAGGTTCTTTTAAGAGCCTTGAGCTTGAAGAAGGATGATAAGAATATGCAAATTGGAGGAATCTTAGCTGATGTGGCCTACAAGGATGACTTAGAAAGAAATTCAAAAAGTGCATACAATTCAGCACAAATAATGACAAACAAGTAGAGAGAGGACTTACTTGTACAAACTTGCAGCAACAACTACAGCTAACATGACTTAGTACTGATATGATTTTGTAACAAAATTTGATATGAGGGCTATAGTTAATTCAAGTACTTTACATGTGTAGGTAGATCTTTTAGTTAACATTTCTTGTTTGCAATTCATTCTTGTATATATATATATATATATATATATATATATATTAAAGTAATTGTGTATTATTTAACTAAGAAAAGAAATCAAATACAAAAAAGCCTTCAATTTTTTTTTCAAGTTAAAGAATGCGGTGCTTAAAAATCCTTGAATGGCTAGTTATTACTTCGTTGCCTATATTTTCATGATTGCCTTTTCATGATCATTGCACAAACACATATATAATGCATGCTCCCCTCTTTCTTTTTTGCTTGTATGCATACAGTATCAATAGATCAAAAAAATGTAATAATCTTTCTTGAAATTCTTTTGTATTGGAGAATATATGAGATCATGATGCATCGATTCTTCAAGACAGCCATGACGGGCATTGTAACCAAGAAGCAAGCAAGGCCAAATGGGAACTCATTGTGAGGTTTCAAGGGGATTAATGATATCAAATACATTTTGGAAGATGTGCATGCTTAATGCATATTCATGAGCTGATATTCTAACTGCTCGTGAAGATGTTGTTTCGGAATATAAATCACAACTTTCTAAGTTCTTTATAAGTACAAATTTTTTAGCATATAGTTTCATGCATTGTTAGGTGTTTTGTGACAACTTTGATGGTGCCAACAAGTGCATTCCTTCACCAAAGTCTTCTTTGGAAACTCTTATTGTTAATTTTAAAGAGCAAGGTCATGACATTAGAGACTTTGTTGCTTTCTCAAGTGAATTAATTATTGTCACAACTTAAACTTAATTCTCTCTTATACTTTTTAAAAATTAAATTTAATGAAAAATCAATTACAAAGTGGGGTACAAATATTATTATTTTCTCTAATAATTTACCCTTATAATTCTCAAATTTTTATTATTATTAGTTACTACGAATTGAAAATGTTCAATACCATTTATCCTTGCATGCTCTAACTTTAAAGTACAGTTATTGAAGCATTGTATGTAAAATTTTACTTATAAAATGAGGGATAAAAACTATTAACTTTTTTGGTAGTTTTTGTTCGTAAATCAAAAATATATATGCAGCGAAAAATTAAAATAAATAAAAATAAAACTTTCTTAATTTTCAAATAAAGATCCTTTTATTATACATAGTTTATGATAAATAAGATTTAATAACATCAATAAAATTATATGGCATACTTTACACCAATAAAATCTTCTATAATTATGAAATTTTTTTATAATTTTTTATAGACCTAAAATTTCTAACAAAAATTTAGATCTTCAAGTATTCTTTTTACTGCCGCTTGAATCACATCAATCAAAATTTTTAGCTAAAAATTATGTCTAAAATAAGAAAATTGCGCTAATATCATTTTTTTGAATGAACTACTCAAATGTGTGTTCATTAATGATATTCACATAAAGTAGAGAATTAAAGAATTTAAATTTCTCTAAATCCAAAATTATGTAGATGTCATTTCTTTAGTGCTAACTTAAAAAAAAAAATTGAATTGGGTTAAGGTGTTTTTTCACAAATATTATTTTTTTCAAATCTCAATTATGAAAAATTAATAGGTTCATTTTTGTCAAAAAAGAAGAGATATTTCTAGTTTTAGATATTTACTTCTAATCATATTATAAGTATTTAAATAAAAATAGAGTTTAATCCTATCTAATAAGATTATTATAGATTACTATCTCATTCTAATTAAATAACTAATTATCCTTTTAATTAATTAAANCTTTCATAATCTTCATGTGTTTTTCATATTGTATGATCATTATCTTATGCGTAATCTTATTATGGACGACGGAGGTGTAATGTCAAAGTATATATGATTCACATATAAGGTACTGTGAAGACATCAAGTCAAAAGATTATTCATATATAACAGCCTAGGTCCAACAACTACTGAGTAGATATTGTTCGCTTTGAGCACACAGCCCGTCACGGGTTTGTTCTTGGGCTTTACAACTCAAAACGCGTCTACTTAGTTAGAAGAACCCAAGTTATATATCATATAACCCAGACTCACCTGCTAGCGATGTGGGATGTGACATTCTCCCCCCTTTTTGAATCGGGCCATACAGAACATTCACATATCAGAAGATATATCATAGATCATAACAGAACATCCACACATCGGGTCACGGGTTAGCTCTGATACCATATGTAACAGCCCAGGTCCAACAACTACTGAGTAGATATTGTCCGCTTTGGGCACACAGCCCGTTACGGGTTTGTTCTTGGGTTTTGCAACCCAAAACGCGTCTACTTAGTTAGGAGAACCCAAGCTATATATCATATAATCCAGACTCACTCGCTAGCGATGTGGGATGTGATATTCTCCTCCTTTTTTGGATCTCGCATCCTCGCGAGGGGCCATATAGAACATTTACATATCAGAAGACATATCATAGATCATAACAGAACATCCACACATCGGGTCGCGGGTCAGCTCTGATACCATATATAATAACCCAAGTCCAACAACTACTGAGTAGATATTGTCCGCTTTGGACACACAGCCCGTCACAGGTTTGTTCTTGGGCTTTGCAACCCAAAACGCGTCTACTTAGTTATGAGAACCCAAACTATATATCATATAACCCAGACTTACCCGCTAGCGATGTGGGATGTGACATTCTCCCTCTCTTTTGGATCTCGCATCCTCGCGAGGGGCCATATAGAATATTTACATATCAGAAGACATATCATAGATCATAACAGAACATCCACACATCGGGTCGCGGGTCGGCTCTGATACCATATGTAACAGCCCAGGTCCAACAACTACTGAGTAGATATTGTCCGTTTTGGACATACAGCCCGTTACGAGTTTGTTCTATATATCATATAACCCAAACTCATCCGCTAGCGATGTGGGATGTGACATTCATATCATTGTAATTTAGAGAAATTTCATAAATATGTGGATAATACTCTATTTGAGTTTTCAAACGAGCTAGTTTAACAACTTATTTTCTAGCATGCATCTATATATTGGACTAAGTGAACACGTTCATTAGTAGTTTGTGATATTATTTATCTTTTTTCCTTAAGAAAGTAGATATAATATATGTCAATTCAAATGAGATTTATCAATATTTTGATGTTGATAATCTTACGATCAAGAATATTTAAGAATGATGAAACTCATAAATTTAAATTAATTCCTCTAATTATTATTTTAAAGACTTTATATTATAAGTAGTCAACATTTAAGATAGACAAAACTTATAAATAAAATATCAATTTTATTAATAATATATAATTATATATTTATTGCTAGTAGATCTAGGACACATAACCAATAGTTTTATCTCTACAACCCTCTAATTTTGCATGTTCCGAACTTATATACGTAACCATTAAATTCTCTAATAACTTAGCTTGCAAGTAAAAATGGGAAATTTTGCATGTTCCAAACTTAGTTCCATTTTCAGTACTTCAATCGAGTTCCATTTTCAGTACTTCAATCGACCATGACAAAGGTGTTTGTCAACAGGTAGCCACACAATGGGAAATGCAAGATGTTCGAGCTTCATACAGAGAATCTACGACGTCAGCGTGCAAGAATTGCTGAGAATCCTGCAATGAATATGCCCAGAATCAGGAAAAGATAATGAACTGGCGCCGCTTGATTATACGCCTACTGCAAGTTTTGACAACCATTGTTTCCTTAACATTCTTGAAGGAAGGGATCTGCTACAATCTGATAATGTGCTGGTGGTTCGAGATCGTGAAGGAGGAATAGAACAGCAAGTGTGGGGCTTATGCTTCTGATCAAGAACTTTTATTTGTTTCATTTGTGAATTCAATTGTCAAGATGGGAAACAAAACTGTGTTGACTGGGCATCAAGGTCCAATTAGGAAGAATTGTAGGTATGTATGTCAATGCCTAGATATGTAGGATTTGTATGTTATATTTACGTTTACTTAATTTGTCCCTGTCACAATTTTATAGGTAGGTTTTGAACATATAACACATTGATGATTATACTTTGATGTGTGACTTCTTGAAAAATTATGCCAATTGTCTATAATCTAAGAAAGATATGAGCAATGGACCAAATCCAATTATAAGAATCCATCTATATATATATATATAATAATAATAATTAATATTGTTATTATTTATAAACAATAATGCACATATGAAAAATCATATAATGATAAAAATATATTTGATAATCTGTTTGAAAATATAAAACATGTTCGAGTATAATCTTAGAAATTAAAAATAATTGAGTAACAACACTTACACAAACTCTTGTACCAACTCATTTATGCAAAATGACACTGAATATTATAAAAAGAAGAATGGACCATCCTTGACTAACTTATGCAACTTCTATTTCAAGAATGGACCAACTAAATTACCTTTGAAAAAAGGGTTTGCCAAAATAAAAAATGGGTTTACCAATTACCCAAAAAATAGCCTCTTTAACCACATGGGATTCATGTCTTAACTTGGTAAAGCGGTGACAAAATCCAGAAGAAAACAACTGTCTGCCGCCCATCAAGAGCATCATAGCACATCATATGCGTTATTTGCGATACAAAGTTAAATCATATAAATCTATGCTTGTAAACCATCGATGTAGAATGGGAAATATCGTGGAACACAATTTTCAGTAAGAGTTGTGAAATGGAAACAGAGGTTGATTGCAAAACCCAATTTGGTGGTTCACTACCAGTTCAGAATGTCCAGGCTCTTGCATCCAATAACCCCACGGACATTCCGTCGCGGTACATACGGGAAGAAGTCAGCTCTGATGACGTTCTTCTTGATGGTTCTATTCAAATTCCGGTGATCGACATGAGCAAGCTCGCGGATGATGATGAATTGGCAAAACTGCATTTGGCTTGCAAACACTGGGGCTTCTTCCAGGTACAATTATATTCTTTTCTCTTTTATCCAGGAATAACTTGTTTGAAAAAAACTTGCATAACTTTTCGAGAGTGGTCAACCAGTTGATCAATCATGGAGTATCAGAACAAGTGATTGACAATATGAAGATTGACATACAAGATTTCTTTAAGCTACCATTAGAGGAGAAGATGGTTTGCTCACAGCTACCAAATACTATCGAAGGTTATGGCCAAGCTTTTGTCGTAGCAGAAGATCAGAAGCTTGATTGGGGAGACATGCTTTTTCTTCTTGCACAGCCTATGTACATAAGAACGATGAGATTCTGGCCTATCCTTCCCGCATCTTTCAGGTAAATCATGCAGCATAACAATCATGCTCTTGTATGGAACAATTCAAGCACAGTAAAATCTTAGTTATGCATTTGTTGGTTGATTTTGCCATGTTAGAGCAAGCATGGAGGAGTACTCTTTGGAGCTGCAAACGGTTACAATGTGCCTGTTGAAACTAATGGCAAAGAATTTGGGGCTAGACCCTCGGAAATTTGCAAGCTTTTTTCATGATGGAATACAAGGGATAAGAATGAATTATTATCCACCTTGTGAACAGGCAAACAAAGTCATGGGACTCACGCCGCACTCTGATGCTACCGGATTGACTTTATTGATTCAAGTGAATGAAGTACAGGGTTTACAGATCAAGAAAAATGGGAAATGGGTACCCATCAAATCTTTCCCAGGTGCACTCATCGTCAACATTGGTGACATCATTGAGGTAAATTCTTCTTGTGCATCAATTTACAAGAACATACAATTTACAAGTATTATTAACTTTTCTTGCTCCCTTAATTAAGCAGATAATGAGCAATGGAGAATACAAGAGCATAGAGCACAGAGCTGTGGTGAACCCAGAAAAAGAACGACTTTCAATAGCAGCATTTCACAGTCCAAACCTGAAGACAACTATTGGCCCTTTGCCAGATTCTGTCAAGAACAGGGCAGTTTACAAGAGCTTGACACATGAGGAGTTTATAAAATTTGTTGCAGCCAGCAAACTTGATGGCAAGAACCTTTTGAGCCACATGAAATTGGAGACAAAAAATGTAAGGCAGAATTTCACCAAGCGGATGTAACCCACTCAGATACACCCCAAATAATCAAGACAACCAATGGTTTTAAAAGAAGAAATTCATTCCATATACTGGAATGTTATTTAAGAGACATACAAATTCATTCATAATTAGAATGATTTTAACTTAGAAAATAATTGTTGCAATTACATGTTCTGCGTCTCAAGCCTTTGAAACGATATTTTGCTTGTATTCATTCGTTAGTTAAACTACTCGTACCTTCCATCCTATGATTTTTCATCCTACACTGTTGATTAATATAATATAAAACCGCTAAACTTAAAGATTATCCTTGCTTAAATTGGCTATTCTCAAAATCTGTGTCTTAGGTTTAAAAAAAGTTAACTTCCCATGCAACAAGTCTACCATTTCTTACATTTTGGTTACAGTCAAAAGATGAAATCTGACTTCTAACTTGCAAATCTTGTTCATTCACTTTAAAGAGTTTTATCTAGAGTTTTGTAGTCCATACATGATATCGGACTTCATCTTGCACGATTTCTTTGTCTAGTTCATTTCTTCCATTTAGGTTTACAGTTCTTATATGATATCTGACTGACTTGCAAGATTTCTTTATCTTGTTCATTCACTTCGAAGAGGAGTTAATTTAGCAACTTGTTAGCCGCAAAATATACAATAAGAATGAAGGCATCAGGTCTCCAAGGTGATAGCATCAATAAAATAATTCAGACGCAAATTACCCATTAGTTCTTGTAATATTCATCACTTGCCCAATTCATTCTCCACTGCACCAGATCATAGCAGGCAAACTACCAAGCTGAGGGATGCATGCTTCCTTTACTAATACCAACGCAATTAGAAGCAAAACAAGACTAGACATCAGTCCAATTCTTCGAGCCGAGTAGAACATTTCTTTTGACTCAAAAAAATAAAAAATAAAAAAACACCACAAATCCAAATAATTAGTTCAATGAAAATAGAAAGTGGGCATCAGTTCTCCAAGGTGATATGGCATCACTAAGATGTTTCAGACGCAAATTACTCATTAAGCAAATGAGATTCATCAGCTGCCCATCATCAATAAACATCTACAACGAAGTACAATCAATTTTTTTTTAAAAAATAAATACTCGGGTTTTTTCATTTCAAATCAGAAAAGACATATTTTCCCTTCAGTATTAACGATATGCAGAAGTATTTGCAAAAGCACGACGAGGGATCAAATTGAAGCGATCAGAACCTGTCGGGATTCATGGTAACATCACACTGTAGTTCAGTGGATTGACAGACATGAATTTCTATCGTCACCTCGCTCCCTCTCGTAAACTAAACAACATACCTCAAAAATTTCAAGAAAACCTCACACAAATAAGAGTTAAAATAGAGATTAAATGGTTAGCTCGGAACTTCTTAGAGGGATGTGTTGCCGTCACAGACGGGATCCCTGGACCTCGTCTCTGGTACACGATTATGAAATTTCATCACAGCATAACTTTTGCCATCACCTCAACCACAAAACACAGAGAACAGAAACCGTAGAGAAGCCATTTTATTTTTTCTCAGAAAGATTTGAAGAGTATGTTAAAGAGTACGGGAAGATAAAAGCCGATCGCAACAGACGGTGATAAAGAGGGATTTTATAGGCTCGAGTAGTGTAACATGGAGAAACCCTAGTCTCCTTAAAATTTTAAATTTAAAAGATTAGAGGCTGATTAAGAGTTAATAATTTGTCTAATTACTGTGATGTTCAAACCCGACCCGGAAGGACTAGGATTTTCTGAACGTGGTTCAGGTTAAAAGCACGGTGGTCAAAAATAAAATATCATTTTAAGTAATTTAGTAATAATTTCTTATTTTTCATACTATTTTATTACCTACTAAGTAACTACTTTTGAAACATTATTTATGTTAAATAAAATTTAAAATTTAATAAAAATGGAGTATTATTGAATGGTACAAAATTTGTATTGAGTTTTTTTTTTTTTTAATTATTCTTTATTTTTCTTTTATAGTTTTAAATTAGTCTATTATTTATTGGTTTGAATTAAAAATTAAAAGTCTTTTGAATAAAAATAGAAAAGAAATGTAGCTCCAATTCCTTTGAAAATGGTGAAATCTTTGGCGCTAGAAAAAGAGGTTGATTCTTATCATTTTGACTTAGTTTTAGTTTCTCTTTTTTTTTTTTGTTAAGAATATTACTTATTCTACTCATATTTAATAAAATTTTTTTTTAAAAAAAAATTGCTTAATTTAGATAGAGAAATTCATATGATTTTATGAAAGCATATGCTATGATTTGAATCTATAGTCAATTTTATTTCTAGGAGTAGTTGATAATTTAAATCAAATTTTTTGCACTAATTTTATACCTTAATAAAGATTTTAAATTTTTTTTTTAATGTTAAACTAAATTATTAATTTTACTATTTGTTAGCACTTTTTTTTGAAGACATGTTTATATCAAAGGAATGTAAGTAGGTGGTTTTGATTGAATGAGAAACCAAACCAAGAATAGTAAATTTAGTTAATTGAAAAATTAAATAAACGAAGTGAGGTAATTCTCGATCAAGTTGGCTTATTGATTATTTTTGATATTCTTCTCAAAAAATAATTATTGATTATTATTATATTAGTTTTAATTTGAGTTAACATATATGTATAGTTTTTACACATGTTTAGAGAGTGTTGGAGACTTAGAAGAACACTAGTATATCAAGAGAGTACCGAAGTGTTTAATCAACAAACGGAAGAAAGAAAGGGAAAAAAAAAAAAAAAAATTTGGTACCATGAAGGTCCCTTGCTTTTGTAGAAGACACCAGCTTAGCAAGGTAGCCGAGGAATAATGAATGGAGAATGTCAAGTCGTATGGTGCCTACGTAACAACCTTCACTTACCTGAAGAGTGATGTGAACAAATAAATAGATTTAAACGTAGTATGCGGAGAATATGAAACTCCTCGTATCACCCTCAATACTCCGTCTTCTTGTAAAAGAGCCAATGCTATTACAACACAACTGTTCTAGAGATAGGAGAACTTTTTTCTTCAACCTTTTTTCATTATATTTTTCTGTAAATTTTCAAATGATAATATTTGGGTAATTTGTTATTTCCGTACTGTTGGCCAAATCTTCTCAGCAATTGGTTTTCTTTATTTGGTTCAATCTATGACCCAAACTTTAACCTAAACATTATTATTATTATTATTATTATTTGAAATAAAAATACTGAATGTTAAATGAATCGTTTTTCCTACTTTTTGAGGTCTGTCAACACGAGATTACACTACACTTGATTATGACTCTTATTCGTGACGAAACGAGTGTCACATGTGATATCAAATTTAATACAGTCCACCCCTACTACACAATTTATAAAATTTAATACAATACAGTACAGTCCACTCCGTAAAATAGGGCAATCTTATACAAACTCCTAATCTTAAGAAAACCAATATACCTTCCATACATATACATACATACATACATATATGTGTGTGTGTGTGTGTGTGTGTGTGTGTGTGTACTCTCTTTTTGTGCTGGCATTTATCATCCAACAGCAGTCTAGTGTGGTTACAGGCGTCGATGAGGTAGAAGTAGATCGCAATCACCTTGTGCAACTTAAATATCATAAAATATGTATGACTATAGATAAAAGGGAATGTTAAACAAGGTGAATATTTAATGCGAAAAAAAAAAGTTAAAAAATAAAGATGCAGCAGTAAGGGAGACCATGTATAGATGTTATAATCTATCAATTTTCTTCCTTTTATTCAGCTAGATTAGGTCTGAGACCTACTGATTCTAAAATCATTGCTTTACCACTCCAAGGCTTGATGTTATCATCTACAGATTTGAAGGAGCTACTATCATTCAACTTTTCCCTGACTTCATTGAAAGATGCTGCTCACCGAACAATCATCATGAACACGCCATATTGTTTCACCCAACAGGTTTGCTACTGAAAGAACAGTCAACTCAGGGAAGTAGTTCTTCTCTGCTACTGGAAGGGTGTTTGTGACGATCACCTCTTGAAACAGACCACCTGACAACCTCTCAATTGCTGGAGGGCTGTGATAAAATAGAAAAATGTTAAACATCACATGAAATATGTGGGAAATATTTTGATTTTAGGTTGGATATACTATGTTTCTAATGTAATCTTATGCAACTTTATATGGTTCGTAGATGTAATGTTATGCAAGGTGGAAGGCCAAAGATCAATGCAAATATTTGGGATATATTAAAACTTTCAACAGACTCTTATACTTTTATTCGGTGTTAAACAAGAGCTCCAGCTGGAAAATCACAGAATGTTTCCGATAATTCCCACCAAAAACAGGAAAGATTACGGTGACCTCACTTTACTTCTCTTGGCATAATCAAAACTGCAACACTAGTTAATTACCCTTCACTTCTAAGCGGAACGAAGAGTTCCTTGACTAATGCTAATGGTAAATTTACAGTCCTCCTACTAGATCAAGTCATAGCAACTTAAATCTATTCTTGGAAAAAAATTTAAATTATACATACCATGCTTCTAGAGAAACATAAGAAAATATCAAAAATCATAAATTTGGTTCGTACCTGAAAACAGCATGCGTGCAGCATGCATAAACTTCCCTGGCCCCCTCTTGATGTAAAAGAGCTGCACCTTTTGCAATTGTCCCTGTGGCCCACAAACACTTACAGGTTAACGCAGCACCAAAGGAAATAATTATTTACTAGGTATTTCATGGCTATAATAGAATCCAAGAAATTCCAAGTACAGAAGTTTGAAAAAGTATGAGAAACAAATGCAAGAAATATTCCAAGGATTCCAACCATTTTAAATGCAGTAATTCTACATCATCTAACCAATAATGGACCCTACCCCCCCAAAACCCAAACAAATTGTGAAGCTACATTTTCATTTGTTGTTACAGGTCTATGATATAGTTTGAAACAGATTTTAGTTAACTAACCAGCAGTGTCAATCATGTCATCCACCATTACTGCAACTTTTCCTCTTACATCGCCGATAAGGTTCATCACCTGAAATACAATTGTTAAGCATAAAAGAACATAGGCATTCAAGTTTTCTTTTCCATCAACATATGTTTATAGAACTTAGAAATAGAGAAAGAACAGAATCTGCACACAAATGATGGTATGCCTATCACTCTGTGGTGGACCATGTAGCACAGATACTTCCATTTTGACAAAAAAATTTAGTCATGTGGTTTTCTGCAAAATTAAACTGCAACATCTATCCTCATCGTAGCAGAAAGCTATTGAAACAGCAGTCCCATAAATGTTGAAATGCTGGGGGTGAAGTATTCCATGAGGGACTGGACAATAGAAATTTAAGGTAGAAAGAACTGCAACTGACTTCAACATTTAACATGAACAATGTAAATATATAAAACTTAAACAGAGGAGAGATAATGCAAAAAGAGTTGTACAGCAGTAATTACCTCTGCAACATTGTGTCCATGACGTCTTTTATCGACAATAGCTAAGGGTGCATCGGATAACTTTTTTGCAAAAGCACGTGCTCTTGCCACCCCACCAACATCAGGTGAAACCACCACTAAATCATTAGAACAAACTGTCTTGCTGGCAAGGTAATCAAGAATCACAGGCTAGAGTGCAAACGATAAACCATTAAAAAGAAGTCAGTGAATAATAAACTTTTTTGGCCATTCAGTGATATTAACTCAGTTACACTCTACAATAACATATGCATCCTAGTTACCTGACAGTATACATGGTCCACTGGAATATCAAAGTAACCCATGGATTGCCCAGAATGAAGATCACAAGAAAGAACACGGTTTGCACCTGCCTCTGTTATAAGGTTTGCAACAAGTTTGGCCGCAATAGATTCTCGCCCTTGAGTCTGGAAAGAATAGATTTTCACACGCATAGGAAAGATAATACACAAGCATCTATGGGCACAAACACTTCAAAAATATCTTTCTCTAGCTTAAAAATGAAACCTTGCAGAATTAGCAGAATCGATTATCTGCAGTGTCAATTTCAATGCTCAATCTATCAATATTCTTTTCCCTTTTGTGTTGAACAAGAAAAGAAAACAAAAAGAGATTGAACAGCAGCTCATCTACTTGTCTGGGGCACTGTCTAAATGGGTGGCCCATCAGATTTTAAAATATTTCGTCACTCAAATGCTTGTAAAATTTCCCATATCAGTTTTGAAATCCATGATCTCCAGATATAATGAAATATATTTTCCAACAGACTAGCTCATCTAAAGTGCACAATACTTGCCTTTCTGTCAGCTCTAGCATATCCAAAATATGGAATCACTGCAGTGATATTCTTGGCTGATGCCCTTCGACATGCATCTATCATTATCAAAAGCTCCATGAGATTCTCATTTGCTGGAGGGCAGGTGGGCTGCACCAAATAAACATCACATCCTCTAACACTCTCTTGCAGCTGAACATAAATTTCGCCATCAGCAAATCGCTTTATGTTGATCTTTCCCAATTCCAAGCCCATGTACCAAGCAATTTCCTAGGGAAAAATAAAAGAGAGTTGTCAAACTTGAGGTCCCAAGAATTACAAGACATTTACATTGTTTTTTTTTTTTTTTTTTGTTTTGGCAAAAAGATAAGTTTTAGAAGTAACATATAATTGCCAACATCTTTTTTATAGCTAAAATGTATTGCCTATATTTTAGGAAAATAATTTTAATAGAGTCCAAAAATAGAAAAGTAAGAGAGTGCGAACTTTACGGACAAATATTTGAAGTAACTGAGAAAGCATTACACACAACATTTACTCGAGCAAGTAAGTTGTAAAAACTATCCTAGAAAGAGAAAGCTTAAAGGTAGGTCATTAAATGTACAATAAATCATCAGTGCTCTTGAAGATGAAAGTTTCAGGAGAGTAAGCATTTCCAATTTGAACCGATAGATATGTCAGGGATATTGTCCAAAAGGATTAGGCAGAAAATCACGAGAGATCAGAAAGTTAACAAAATAAACGCATGCTGGTTCTATAAAAAGGAAGAATTTAATGTTTTTAGATTAATAATGATTATGCATCCAAGAAATTGAAAAGCATTCCAATAAAACTGTTTGCAAAATCATCTAATACTGATGGTAAAACATATAACAAGGGAAGATACAGTTTATTATCTTTTCTCTCTTTGGTTAAAAGGATTTAACTATCAATATGCCTCAATGAAGTAAACGATAATGGGAACAATGATTAAAACCAGCCTAAATGTCAATGAGCAGAGCAGAATCCTTGTAAGAAAGAATAATGAAAACTTAAAATGCTATTCAGGGGTCACAAATAGAATATGAATGTTGTTACCATCATACTGCTGCAAGGTGAAAAAGAATTTTTATGATGAACCTATGAAAAAGAAGGCTATAAAAAGACATACTGCATATAAAGGCAACAGCAATTTAAACTGCATAGCACAACTAAGGTTGGTATGCCTCATAAAGGATTCTGATACTTGTAATGAAAAATTATGAAACTAAGTAGATGACATCTTGTCAAAAATAACATGCCATTTGACTTTTATAAAATACTGACATTGTGATCAAGATATGCGAAAATTTAGAGAGATATTAACTAGTGTCTGACATGTTTTGAATTTGACAAAGAACCTTTCTTTGGATACTACTAAGGCAAAGTATAATTAACAATTATGCATTTCTTAAAAGCATTTTTATTGCTTCAACTCTCAAACAGAACAAAAAGAAATGACTTAAAAAAAAAAAAAAAAAGGATAACTTGAGCGCAAGAACCAGTTCAAGTGGAATTGTCATAAATTGCAGCCCAATTTGATAGATTCAAACTTTTATGGGCCAATTAATTAAACCAGATTCACCTAATTTCAGAAACAAGTAATTCTGTTTTCAAAAATATTGCTTAGAAGACAATGGACAGTTTGCTTCATAGGAACAAAATTCTACTTCAGCAGTTGAGGTCTTACCAAACTACTTAAACATATCTCATGGTAATGAAGCTAGAGGGAAATATCTGTAAGTTAAGAAAGTAGCTCAAATGAAAGCTCTCCCACCTTTGTAATGTAGTAGCTATCCTTCCTATGATTTTCCTTGTCGAAAAGTCTTTAGAAGATGACAAGTTTTATGAAGAATCATTTGGCGAAGCATTTAAGGAATATTAATTGAATTAAACTGAAAAAAGTGGAAAAAAGTTATTTTCACCAAAGGTGAAGCTTTCTTTGGCACTTTAACAGCAAGTACATGAAGTTCATGATCAATTCGTTCCTTGTTTGTATGTATGCCAACATTAGACTAACGCCAAATAAATTTATCGAGATACACTGCATTCTTTATTCACCCATAATATGAACAAAATAATCTCAAGTGAGGATTATTTTTAACACTTCATCAACACCAACACCCTCGCAAAGACAGCTACATATAACAGTAATTTAAAAATCAGACACCAATACAAATAATTACTTGCGAAAGTGCAGTATTAGCCGTGCCCGAGAACAACTTGATCCTGTTATTATTTCTGTTCACCGTTTTTTCAACACGGGCCGATTCCAAAAATTTGGGCAGCGTCCGTTCATTAACAATAGGAATGTTTGGCTTCCCATTAGGAAATTTCAAAGCCTCAGACAGGTCACATCTCTGCCATATTAAAAATAAATACCTACATCAATACAATTCCTCAGCACTTATCTATCTATACTTTAAATCTTTCAAAGAAATTTCATACCTTTGAAATCCAATTATATCGTAAACACTTCCCCACCAAAAAAATATATCGGTATAAGGGAAAATATTTTCCTTAAAAAATAAAGGGGAACACATGTTCAATAACAAAAATGAATTCAACAGCTAAAAGTAAAACCATAAGAAAATATATCTTCAGTGCATATTCAACCTTTGGCACATCAACAAATCAATAAATATAATTTAAAAAACATAAAATTGCTTACAACGACGGGGTTAGGGACGGGAAATCGAGAGCGAGAGTCAGTGAAAGAGAGGCTTCGGTGAGTGAGAGAACAGCGAGAAAAGACAGGCGACGAAGAAGAAGATGATAAAAAGGATGAAGATTGAGGACGAGATTGGAGACCGAGTGAAGCCATAATCAAATCAAATTAAATATAATATTTTAGGAAAAATAAAAATTTTCTGGGTAGGCTGTTTTACTAGTGTTTGTTTAAATGGGTAAGAGAGCGCGGTTTCGGCTCTCACTTTTTTTTTTTTTTTTTATTTTTGGGTGGTTATTGCGATGGTAAAGAGCTTCAATGCTTTGTGTCTCCGTTTCTTGGTTTCTCGCTCAACGTTTTTCCGTTGGATCACTCTTCTTATTTTTATGAAGTCAAGGTGGTGTGGCTTATTAAAGCAAGTAAAGGATGCCGTTTTGTATTACCATGTATGTCGTTAGTTACCATTAAACTCGACAAGCCTTTTTTTGTCTAATTTTAGACATTTATAGGTAGATTTAATTAGTATATAAAAATAAAATAAAATTATAATATAATTATTAAATTATAAACATCACTAAAGTTATCATCTACCTACTAGAAGATGTATATTTTTTTCCAAAATTTTACATAAATTAAAGTGCTATTTATTATTATTATTATTATTATTATTATTTTAATTTCATTTTTGTGTACATGTACGAATTTGGTCTCTATATGTGATTTGATTCAGAAAAAAAAAAAAAAGAAAGGTTATTTTTGACAAATTTCACAGAAGGGAATAAGTAACAGCATAGCTGTAATTCCAAGTTGCAAATTACGTGATGAACATCTAAGAAATTTTGGTAGTGGAAACCTTATTCCTAATACTTTCGTGGGCTTCTGCCACGTGGAGAGTCAAATCCGAGTGGTGACAGCTTCTGGATTCTTTCCACATCATAAAATTCTTTTCTCTTTATTTGAAAGAGGAAAGACAGTAGTGGTCGGCTTGGCTGGCTAGAATTCACTTTATCCAGTCAATAAGTCAAAAGGCATATGATTTTTTTGACTCTGAATATATGCATATGTGAAATTTTTTCCAACAATTTATGGAAAATTAGAAAAAAAAATATTAGTTCTATTGTTTTAAAAGCTTATATGGCTAACCTTTTTAATAACCCAAAAAAAAAGGAAAAAAAAAAAAAGGTTAGAATAATTACAATAACAACAGAAGACAAGGGATTTGTGGATGAATATCATGCATATTGTAGTTTCTAAAATTTGTTCTTTATTTCACCAGCTTGATAATGAATAACTAAAGTCTTGAAAAATTAAGGAAATAAAATTAAATGGTAAGTAGTCAGTCATTCATATGCTGCATGAGATAAGGTGCCATTTTGAGGAATCTATGCTTAATACACAAGTCATTAATTGTTTGTTCCTATCTTCTTCGTTTTTTACTCTTAAAATAAGATTTCTTTATTAACAGGACAATCAAAATTTGTCATATGCAATGTACATGAGTTGGCTAATGAAACATCTTTGTTGTCATAGTTAAAATTTTCCTACAAGTTTTAATATTTAGCTCTAAACCTTCAAAAAAACCAACTTCAAAATTTGTTAAATCTTGATATTCAATTGATGTATATATATTAATCTATCAATTAATTTAATAGAATAATACAATGTGTATAAATTTTTATATAAATTTTTTTAATATGTGTATATTTATCATAACTTTTTATTTTTATTTTAATTTTTATACTTTATATTAAAGATAATTTTGAAGATAGGCAAAAATATAACTGATTAAAATTCTTAAAATTTATTTTTTTTTTATCTTAACATTAAATTGATAAGGATCACACTCCAATAACTTACCCAAAATTATAAATAATTAGGATAATTTTGGGTTACCTTGTTCATATTTATGAAAACAAATTTCCTTTTTTAAATTTATACAAGTTGGTGAATAAAGAAGCAATACTCCCAGGTGGGACAGTTGCGACCTCATGAATATCTAACTCTATTTTCCAGTAAATTTAAGGAAGAAATATTAACGGAAAATATATTAGTCCTTCACATCTCATAAACAATAATTTTGTGCGACCATATTTATGACCAATATCCTAAAAATGATGCCTAAATAGTTATGACAAATAGTCTAAACTATTGATTAAGATATACGGATGAAGCTCTGGTAGAACCGTAGAAGCTCTTTGTCAACCAGTTGCAGGTTTCATTGTTCTACAACGCTTTGCAAGTTCGTGTACAAGGAAGCTGGCATTGACTACATTAAGAATAAATTGTCACATTTGGTTTCCATGTTAAGTCAGCTTGGCATGTAAATTTTTCCAATGCTAAAACGCGTTTCGAAAACCAGGAGAAACAAATCAAGAAAAGGCATGTTCTTTAATCACATTCAATGAATGACTGGACCACAAGATGATGGCAGCATATTATGACAATTTATACACGTCGAGGGAGTACAAGATGGACCATATGTTTTGCTTTACCTCCAAAGAATCTATGATTGACAATGAATCAATCTGGCCCCACGGGAAGCCAACTCCTCAGAGCTTGAATTAGGTAAGGTCTTTGCACTACCAAAGCCAGTCTTAACGTGCTACCGAAGAAATCAGCAGAATGGTACCAAAGTTTGGTCGGTCAGTCCACTCGTGGAAGTTGCTTTGCTAGCTTGGTTTCTGATGAAGTGAATTTAACAAAGAAATATCATCTTAAGAGTGTCTGGCTTAATGTGCTATCAAAGAACTCTGCAGAATGGTTCCAAAGTTTGTAAGTCAATTTACCTCAGGTGGTTGATTTTCCATCTTTGAATCCTCTGATAAAATTGAATTGAACCAAAGAATACTAGGTATTAAAGCAAACATTATATAGGAAATATATAAAGGATCACTGGTGGAAACAGCTCTAACTGAGAAAAATTCTGCTGATTGTTCACAGAGAACAGTCGTGTAACCAAGACAGCATAGAGAATTAACTTCCATTTTTTTTTTTTTTTTTGTGCTTTTGATATTTGTAATAAAGGATACCGAAAAATAATGAAATTGAACAATCTATCCTGTTAAGTTTACAATTCTTCATTTCTTGTCGCTACTGCTTATCAAACCAAACCAAGATCGATTGAAGTTAGATAATTAAAAAATAAATAAATTGTAAAGAATTTACAAGTGAAAATAACTCGCATGAAAGGTTGCAGAAGACTACAAAGCTTACAAAGTAACCAGGTTAAGCAAATGAAATTACGGTTACTTTTAAGCAACCTTATCAACAAAGCTTTTGGATAAAAGTGGGATACTAGCAATAGTAGAGTAGAGCAGCCTATCGAAATTATAACTTATCCTTAAGGCATCTTTGTAAAAATGCGATTAAAGTAACCGGCGAGAATTCACTATAACAAATAA
This sequence comes from Khaya senegalensis, assembly GCA_032402905.1. Classification (NCBI taxonomy): domain Eukaryota; kingdom Viridiplantae; phylum Streptophyta; class Magnoliopsida; order Sapindales; family Meliaceae; genus Khaya; species Khaya senegalensis. The sequence goes on along the minus strand of CP135542.1, from coordinate 6,449,777 downwards.
TACCTTTAGTAGCATTTTATCATAACATTTTTTTTTTTTTTAATGTTACCAAATATCTTTCTACAATAACATTTTGTAAAAAATGCTACAATTGACTACTCAATAGTATTATTTAGCATTCCATAACATTTTACCTTTAATTTATAGCATATTGTAAATGATAGGTTAATTTTTAATGATGTAGTACTTTAAAAATGTTACAAATTTATGTTACATTTAGTAATATTACTACAGTAACATTTTATGCACTATGGATAATATTTAATAACATAGCATTTTGAAAAAACTACAATATAAACATTAATTTAGTGACATATAAAGAATACTACTAAAATAAAAGGAAAAATATTTAGGAAAAAAATTAACTTTACCCCAAATAAAGAAAAAAAAGTTTCTAAATTTAAAAATTGTTAAACTTAAAAATTTTCAAATAAAGTCATCATATATACACAAAAATATATTTATAATTTAATAAAATACATTAAATTAGAAAATATAATATAATAACATAACACTTGTTCTTTTAATTATTATTATAAAGTTGGATCAATTACACTTCCTCCCTTACGATTGCCTTTTCATTAGAGCTTCTTCCCTTCATGCATGTTAACGTTAGAGAACTGCCCATTTTCTCCGAACAATAAAAGGCTTTGTACGAAAAGAAGTGACTAATGGAGTGTGATAATTCGAAAGTCTTCCTTAGCAGACATCTTTGAGGCTCAGGGTACACGAGAGCAAGCAAATCTATAGGTTGGTCGAGATATGATTGGTGGGTCTTTGAATAGTCTAAACTCGGGCTTCTTTTAGATGTTGTGAAATCTAGTCTCTTTTATACTCGCAGTGCTCTAGGGCCAGGAGACGACCACCCAACCCAAGCAAAATCAAAGCCAAGGCATTTCTCTCTCTTCGTTTTTGTCTCTCTGTCCCTGTTTTTCACCCTACCCACAAATTCACTTATTTGATTTCTTTCCCTCAAGTCATTTCTTTACTTTCTCTCTTGCTTTCTTCTGTCTTTTAATTTTATTTGTTTTACAATTTTATTGGTTCATATGGGCCTGTACAATATTTTTTTGGTTGGATTTGTTGTTTGATTTGTTGAAAATTAGGGCTCACCAATGTCATATTGAGCTTGGGTAATTGGTTCCAGGGATTCATTTATATATGATAAATTTGTTTTAACTAAGAATTACTAACTTCAATTAATTTTAACCAATTAATTAAGCCTAAATATAATACAAATTAAATAGAGAAGACCACTAATTTTTAATGTGGTTTGAAATTTCTAATTTTACATATATAGAATCATGCTTAGAAAAAAAAATTCTATTAAGAAAAATAACGATTACAAGTATTAACGGATTTAAACAAAATAAAAATTTTTTCTTACATTTGTCATTGCAATCTTAAATCTTTATAGGTGAACTTGTTTAGTGAAATTCGCTTGCCTTAATGCATTAAAATCCCTTTGATATAATTCAGCAAGATTCTCTTATTAGTCATTGTTGAACTCCCCACAATAAGTATAAATCTTCTTTTGAAAAATAGAAAAGAAAAAGTGTTGACAAATTTAAAAAAACTCTCTTTAAGTTTATAAAATTAAATATTACAAATTCATAATATTCATTAAGTTGCTTTTTTCTTTGGATTATAAAAATAATATGTAAACAACTTGAAAACAAAGGATATATGTAACTTTTTCTGATTATAGAGTATACATAAAATATTTATTTTAAGATAAAAATCTAAGCAAATAGTCATGCTTAAATTAACATTTTATATTAAAATTACATTAGTCTTAGAAATCAATTTCAAACTAAGAGTTCAATCATATATATGCATAGTAATTAATTTAAAATTTGTCTATCTTATGTCATGGTACATAATGTTTGAAATTTCATCATGACAAATTTAAACCATGTGACATATCATTCTCTTTGAGCATGTTTGAGACATTTACGCAATAGAACCACATGGAGCATAATTCTAAGGCTTTGAGTACTAATTTAAATCTTGATGCATGATGTTTGATTAAAAAGTGTGAATAAGTTGATTTTTCTTTCCTGCTTTAAGGTAATAATCATATTTTCTACCAAGTCTTTTATAAAGTTATGTCTAATGTCAATATGATTAGTATTAAAATGCTACACAAGATTGTTAAACCTATTTATCACATTCACATTATAATAATAAATAATTAATAAATTAAGTAAAATACCGTAATCCTCAAACATTTATTTTATCTATAGCAGTTGTGCATAACTTCCTATAATAAGATCATAAAGATGATTTTTCTTCACTCTAAAAGATGATTCATTTTTTATTTAATATGAGATGTTATGATCTGATCAGGTTGAGTCATTAAACTTCACTCTTGATTCGAATTCAAAATTCATTTCATTTTATTTTGTAGTTGTTATCTCAACAAATTGGGAGTCAAATTTTTTGCGGTTTTCATCACCTTTCTTTCTAATATGAATTTTTCATGTAATGTTATGTTTAACAACTTTATGCTTGGATTTGAGCTATTTTTTGAGTTGACATGGATCATAAACTCTAGGTAACTTTTTGTTGAGTTTTAAAATGCTACAATCAACATTTATATTCACAAACTTAGTTAGATTCTTACAATTTAAAATTTCAAATTTAATGATATATTTCTGTATTATCAAAATTTATTTTACAAGAAGTAAGTGGATATGTCAAAATATAATAATTATCAAACGATTTATATTCTTCTAAAACACAATTCTTAAGTTTGTCAAACACTTAACATTTTTCTTATATAAATTTTATAATAAAAATATTATCACAAATTTAACTAATATTAGTTATATTTGTCTTGAGATTTGCAACATGAAGAGCATTTTTTAGCTTTGGAAATCCTTCAACGTCAAGAGTTCCTTTTCTTAATAAACGTCTTTTGGCATCATTACTAAAAGTCACATATTCTTTGGAACAAGTATGATAATTCACCAACTTTTCATGATTTCCTATCATATGCTTTGAATATTCATTATAAAAAATACCAAGAGTTAGCATCATAAGCATTTTAAGAATAAGTAACAAAACTATTAATTTTTGACATCTTTACCCACACTTTTGAAATCTTTGAGAAGTCATAAATTTCAATTTCATTTTATTTCTAAAATTTTTTTAGCAATTTAAAGTATTTAAGTCTAATGTAATCTTTGATGTTGCAAAAATGACAAGTATAAACTTTTGGTCTTACCTTAGGAACCATAAGATTTACAATATGAAACCTTACTTTTAATTGTGCTAGAAGAATTAAAATCAATAGGTGAAGTTTTTACAAATGTAGTTTTGGAGTAAGAAAGTGTTTCATTATGATAGTCAATTTCTTGTGATTACTGTAATTTTTTTTTTCCAAAATTAAGATATGATTAAGTTTTGAAGTGCTTGAATTCTGCACCTTCAAAGATTTTTGGATGTAATTAAGTTCATATTTTACTGCATTTATCCTTTTATCTTTTTCAACTATAATCATCTCCATTGAGCTCACTATTCTTTTTGCTTCCAATTATTCTTTCAGAAAGCTAATTACTTGCTTTTCCAAAGATTTATTATGGTTGCAAATGCTTACTCATTTGTCAAACATCAATTTGTAAAAGGCTTGTATACTATTCATGTCTAATTCATTTTCCGCATCACTTTAATCAAAATCAAGTTTATTAAGATCAATTTCTAAATCGCTAGTTTTTTTCAACTTATTGTAACAACTGACAACTAGTTTTGTTCTAATTGTATAGGATATTTGCATATTTTTATGCTTTTCAAAATGTCAGGTAATATTAAGAGCAATGCAATTACTTATTTTTTTTAGTTATTTCTTCTTTTAATTTATCATGACTCTAATAAGTTTTCATGGTCTTTGATTTCTTTATGAGTGTATTTGCACATTCGACTTGTATATGTTCGAAACCATCATATTTTCGACATTATATACCTCTTTTTTTGTTATTTTTAAAGAAATTAACAAGAAATGTACCTTTTAAAATAATTTTCAAAGTTTATTTGTTTTTCTAATCTTATTCTTTTTAAAATTTTATTGAAGTTCTTGATGAGAATGATGATAGCTTTAGATTCATCAATATCCACTTCTTCTTCATCTTTGGCATTTTTTGTTTTAGCTTGAAAAGCTAAACATTTTTTCTTTTATATTGTCTTAGGTTCATCTCAAATGTTTTCAGAGATCCTATTAATTTTTTGATCTTCATTGAATTGATATACTTATTTTCTTCAATTGCTGTGATTTTTGCTTGAAATCTGTTTAAAAGTAAAAACAATATTTTTCTTACAAACTTAATTTTTGAGTATCCTTCACTTACAATATAAGATTCATTAACAATATCATTTAATTTAGAATTAAAGTCTGCAAGTAATTCACTATCTTCCATTCTCATTTTTTTAAATCTAGAAGTAAGTATTTGGAATTTAAAAAATATCTCATGCCTTATTTACAGATTTACAAGTTGAAATTAACTTGAACAAATTTACATTTATAATATTAAAGATTTTATTAAGAACTTTAGAATTATAGTTTGACATATTGTCTTCTTCGATTGTCCACCTTTTTTTAGGTTTAGGTATCATATTTTCCTCATCATTAACAATGATGGGAGAGTCTAGCTAACTAATATCGCACGCCACACCTTTTCAACAATGATTTTGATGAAAACTTTCATTCTTATCTTCTAATATAAATAATTTGTGTTGTTAAGTAATAGTGATTATGATATAGAATCTCATTCTCTTTGAGCATCCATATTTACATTAAAACAAATCAAAACACTAAGAATCTCACCAAATAAATTAGTGATCCATTCTGATATCAATTAATAGATTTATTTTAATTAAAAATTACCAACATTAATTAATGTTAACTAATTAATTGAGTTATGTAAGCATAATGCAAATTAAATAAAGAAGACCACCAATTTTTAATGTAGTTCAAAATTTTCAATTATACATTTCTAAGGCTATGCTTAGTAAAAAATAATTTACTAAGAAAAAAATGATTACAAGTACTAATGGACTTAAACAAAATAAAGCATAAAAATGAATCACATTTGGAATCATCTAGTCAAGCATTTACACTATGACTCGTACTATTCTCCCTCTCTTATAAGCATCCAGATATTTCATCTATTTTGTGAGCGCATCATAAAGCTTGAGTGTAATAGGAGTCATGGGATTGAGGTTCAACCATAGTGAGTTATAAATATACATTGTTTTGCTTGTTAGCCTTTTATGCCACCACCTAAATAAATTTATTCACGGTGTTTTACTTAGATGCATTTTTTTATACACCTTACCAAATTAACTTTGTACAACATATTGGTCTTTGTAAAAAATTTGTTTGTTCGTTTTAGTCAATTAATACATGTTGACATTTATCTCATGATATTTCCTATTAAATTCCTGTAACCCAATTAACTCTAACAAAACAACATGTTATTAAAACATCTTCATAAAAATAAGATATCATAATCGAAACAATAAAATTAATTATTCATGGTGTGAAATTGGTATCGATTGTCATCCTCGACTATTATTCTCTGATAATAATTTGTGAAAATATTGTGTTTACACTAATTACACTAGCTAATATGTTTTAGAATTTACTTCACTTTAGAACTTGCCAAACTTATCCCAGTGAGTGCAAAATTTTGTATGGTATGCTTTGAGTGCTTTTCTAAGCTTTGTGACCTTACAAATTATATTGTATTTAACATGAAAACTCTATATCGAATCTTGTGAAGCATCGTGGTCATATTGATTTTAGACACTAAATGATTATAAACACATATAGTGGCCTAAAAATTCATATAATACTTGCATACCAAATGACTATTGTGAGGTTTACTATGCCAGTATATCCTCTTTATCATCTGTGTTGAGTGAGTGTAGTATAACACATAGTGATCGTGGAGATTACAAAACAAAGATGGAATCATAAAAATGTAACATATTGTGGCCAGGTTGAATATATGAATTATCTAAAAGTAAGTTGCCCTTATATTGACCTAAACTTGTGGGAAAAGTGCCATTAGTTACTTGAAATATGCTTTAACTAATTCCTTAATCCTGGGCTCTAACCTACTCTTCACTTTTGCCTATGCACAAAATTTTAATGATTATATTATATGAAAGTATACAATTTTTATTAAATATCAAGTTACTACAAACATACATTTTGATGTTTTAAAACTTTCTTGTTGAAGTCAACCGCTTTAATGTTACTTTAAGGAAGTTCAATAATGCATTTGTGATAATATCTTGCCTTTACGATAAGAGTATATCATGTCTACATAATGAATGGCTTCGTACATCTAACACTATTCAACAAATAACAAATGAGTATGTTATCTTAACAATTATAATATAACCATTATAAAATTCACACGTAAAAAAGGTTATAGTTTCTTAGATATACTTGAAATATAATAACAAATTTAAACAAGTCATATTTTAATGTTTATTCCTTCCTTCACCCCTCCCCCACCCCACCCCCTTTTTTTTGAGGGACGGGGTGGGGTTGCAATGACAACATTTTCCTTATATTTCTTTGTCCTTACCTTTAATGCCATTACACAGGTTAAACTTTTGATAAATATTCGTAGACTATGGATCCCTATAGTTACATGTTAAATTGGTCTTGTTTATTTATTATATACAAAATTTAACTATCTACACTATAATATTTTTACCTGCTAAATAATAGCCGATTAACTAAGTAATTCAATGATAATTTAATAGCGTTAATGTCATCTATCTCATTGAAATTAAATTATTGTATATGTCATCTACCTCACCAAGTAGAGTCGCCCCATCTTTTAAATTTTTTTTTTTCAAAGTCAATGACAACCATGTACCTTATCTACATAATGACCCCATGTTCAAACACATTAACAAAGCAAACTTCCATAGAAAAAAACCCTATAGTGGTACCTTCCACGAGGAAATATAAGACATCATTATCGATGTCGGTGGTATCAACTGTTTGTAACAGTATCTAATTTACAAGGTTGCCTGAGAAATGTATATAATCTATATCTAGAAAATGACTAAAGTAAGTTTGTTAAAACAATATTTTTTGTTACGGAGTCAATTTTTCTTTCATTCTCCTTATAGCCCACTTGTAGATAATAGAGTCAAATAGTTTTGGAGTGGTTGCTTTTGGGAATCTTCAATATTTTGATAGCTTTACTATTTTTTTTTTTTTTATATTCAAATGTATAACATCAAGTCATGAAAAGGGACCAAATTGCAAAAATTTTACAAATTTGATATTTTTTTTACATTAATCCTAAATATTTTTTAAATTATAAAATTTAACTAAAATTTTTAAAATATGACACGTAGGTACCAAAATTTCTCAAATCATAATAAAACATCACAACATCATAATCACTACAATAATGAACCTAATTGCATATATTTTAAATATAGTTTTCCAATTAACTAAAACTTTTAAATTTTCTCAAATCATGGCGTGAGTATTAAAATAAAAATAAAATACATAATAGACTAACATGCATGACTTTTCAAGTTTGACCATTGTTTTGGTATTAATTGTAAATATTTTTACAAATTACAAAAATTTTCAAAAATTTTAAAATATAATAAATAGGTTTAAAAATTTGCAAAATACATTCTCTTTGCAACAATTTCAGTAGCCACAAAGTGGCCTCTTCTACTTGTCAGTTTTAGGTTTTGGCGTCCAAAAGTACCCCTCACACACTTTTGATCACCACTTTCGCTCTTTTTTTTTTTTTTTAAAAAAAAAAATTTCACCATTTTTCAAGTTTTTCACATTTTTCGATCACCTCCAACAACTTCCTGGTAAAATTTGCAGCAATAATATCTCCCAACAAATATAACCGAATTAAAGCCAAACAAAATTCAAATTAACAACAAAACATACATCACTTGTACAACACCAAAAAAATACAAATCTCAAAGCATTTCTTCAAGTAAAATGTCATTTTTTTTTTTGCCACTCACCTAAGTTAAGATATCAATGTCAACTATCATATTTTCAATCTATTACTTCCTCCTCTGGCTAGAAAATACTTGGGAAATCAAGCAAAGAATGAGAAAATGAATAAAAGAGAAAAGAAAAGGTTTGTTTATATTTTTTGCTATGGGCTATTTTTGTTCAATTGTATTTTTTTGGCTTGTTTGATAAAGGAATTATGAAAGAGGTTAGTTTAATAAATCAAAAATCAAAATGATTATTTTAGAAAATTTTCTGAATTTTCTTGTATTTTTGACCAAAATATAATTTTTGGATGAAAATTCCCTAAATTAATATTTTGTTTCTATCTAAAAAAATCACATACAGCTTAAAAAACAAACAAACTCAAATATTAAAAAAAAAATCAAATTTTTGTTGCAGTTTCATTAATTTAGGTTTAGTAAATGAATTTAAAAGGCTTAAAAATTTATTTAGGATACTCTTTATGCATGATTTTGTGTGATTGGATGTGTGATAAAGATAATAAACAATTAAGATTATGAATAAGAAGATGAACAATAACTCCCTCAATGAAACTTGTCAAGGGAGACTAGAATTAAAACTATAATATCATTATGAAATTTATTGAGTCCCTTGTTGAATTTCGTTTAAGGATTCTAACTTTATGTGATTCATCAAGTGAATCAGTGTTTTTTTTTTCTTTTTCAATTATGAACAATGTTTTATGAATATATAATCTATTTAATTGTTGCACTAAAACTTTCAACTAATTTCTTTTGTAATATAGACTGGAATAATGGGTATACTAAGTGATAATGTCAGTAGAATATTAAAGATACAAGAAGCAAAAATTTTCCTAACTTTTATCTCTTATTTGTCTCATATATAGGTTATCAATAAGATAATTGAGAGAAAATGATCTAGGCTGTCTGGACAAATTATTTTGGGGAAGCTCAATTTAAAAAAGCAAAACTCTTGACGAAATTTATGTAGGGAGTTTCATGTTCTTTTTCGTATTCTCAACTGTTCACTTTTTTAATAATACATACAATCACATAAAAATCACATAAGTTGTGCATGAAAACTAGTTTAAATTGATTTATAAGCCTTTTACATGCATTAATTAGGCATAAATCATAAAAATAAAAGCAAAACGTTAAATTTATTTTGTAAAGTACATGATTGTTTGACAAGAAAATAGACTATGAGCCTAAAAATATTTTTGTCCAAAAATCACATTTTTAACTAAGACTGTATAAGAAAAAAAAAATTAAGTTATAATCAATAACAACCTTAAAATTGGGCCATTTTGGTAAAAAATTTGGCGGGCTAAAGAAAAATTGATTTTCCATTGCACTTTTTTTGTACTGTAATAAGTAATATCTATATGATACGATGTTTCTTGAATCAATGTCATAACTTTATGGTAAAGTCAAAATTAAAACGGGGCCCGGCCAAGGCATGGCTTCCAAATTTGTGCAGAATACAGGCCCGGAAAGTGAACTTGAAAGCCTGTGTGTTGTTTTTGTTGTGCAAGGCAACGATTACAAGGTGTTTGAAAAAAGTCCTGTGTGAAGTGTGAAGTGTGAAGTGTAAAGTGTGCAATGTTAATTAAAATGGACAAATTATCTTAGTTTCAGAGATGTTTTGAATGATTTCCAGGTACCCCGAATGCAGATAGCCACATTGGTTTATACATTTGCAAGAAATTGGATGAGTATTGCAGATTTTGGCATAGAGGACAAGGTTTATTACTAAGTCTTTCCTCTCAATTATAATATAAATCATTCAAAATATTAATGATAACTTCTAAATAGCAGATCTTATCAAAACTTATGTCATATTATTTGAATTTATTTTATCATCTATTTATTTTTGTTACACTATTATGAAATTGCACAATTTTTGTAAGAAATTTTTGTTTTTATTGATTTATTTAATAATTGAAATTAAATGAGAGTATTTTCTTAATAATTTTTATAGGGATGTTTTTTCAGATTACATAATATAACAATAGAGTGGGGCGCTATAATACAAAAAGTTATAACCCTTTGAAAACTGAAATATCCTAATTCCAAATAACATGCCTTTAATCTACAGGTAATGGCCCATGTGATGGGCTGGTTCGGGCTTCCACCAAAAGTGGGTTAAGTCCACAAAAAAAAAAAAAAAAAAAATTTGAGTTGTATATTAATACTATATTTAAATAATTATTTTATTTATTGTGTCACTTTAAACACGAGTTATTAATAAATTATTTCATTTAATAAATTATTAAAATTTTAAAAAGACATTTATTGATAAGAAATTCAATTTAATTAAATGTGTTGTGTTATTATTATTATTATTTTTTTAAATAATATTAATATATTTTGAGTTTTTTCATTTTGAAATAGTCTTTATTAGTTGCGGGTTAATAAAATTTTGCTTTAATTAAATTGAGAAGATGTTATAATTGTTATTGAGTCAACCTATTGAATATTAAATATTAATAAAAAAAATTGAATCATCTCACTTATTTTATAACAATTATACCTTAATTATAGTAAAACACACAATATCAAACTAAGTTTTAATGTACTTAATGAATTTTGACAACAGAAAAGAACTACCTAAAATATTTTATTTTTATGTTAGGTATTTAATTAAAACTAATAATATGGCTTCCTTATTTGGTTAGGTTGAATTTAGTTCCTACAAATCAAGGCAAATAGCTTTACAGCTAAATTGTAATTGATGACCTATTACATTATATTTTCATTCACAATTTTTTTAACACCAAGGTTTATCAAAAATTTATATAAGTATTATGACAGCACTATTCAGGAGTCTACATCTAAAATAAAGTGATTCTGGTTCTAATTTAGAGAAGTATCTATCAACAAATTGTGAACAAAATTAAGCCAATTTTAAACCCTAAACATTTTATTAGAAAGTAAACACTATAGGATTAAAGGGTAATCCGCACGTTAGTAAAAAAAAATTTAAAGTTACAAATACCTTATCTTTTTATATATAATTTTAGTATAATAATTAAACATTGGTGAGTCTGAACTCACGGAATCAATTAGTTTAGAATCTCAAATTTAAAATAAATTGCGTTTTATTTTTTTTAATTTAATATTAGACTTTAAATGTGACACAAATTATATAAATATATTCTTTATAAATCTAAAGTCACCTAGTCCATTTCATGATATAAATAAATTTGTTTTGTTTTACTTTTAACTATTATTTTATTTATTATTTGCAAAACTTTTAAACTATTATTATTTTTTTTTAAGAAAACAAGCACAACACACTTAGTTATATTATTTATAACTTAACTTCTCAAAAACAAAAGCCAAAAGAGTGATAGGAAGAGAAGAGGCAAAGGTATAGGACAAGAAAAACAGATAAAAAAGAGAAAAAAGTGGAAAAGGGGAAGAAAGGAAATTGTGAGGGAGAGACAAAGAGAAAAGAAAGGGCTGAGAAAAAAAATAATAAAATCTTCTTAAAATTGAAGCTGATCAACTCTTATATTGGATTGTCTATATCTTAAGAAAGATTAAATAGATTAACTATTTATTTATGAAAACTTATTTAGCAAGAGATTTAATTATATACCTCTTAAGAGATTTGTAGTAATTTTATTTTATAATAAATTTGATGAAAAGATATATTTACTTCTTCTTTAACCTTAAATTAACTAATTAAAAGATAAATATATTCTTAATTTATTTATTTTTTATTATTAAAATTTTAATTTAATTTTTTTCTCGAATTTATTTGCATTAAGTACTAGTTTATATTTTAAACTTTTAATAATATAAAATTTTAATTAGTTTAAAAGAAATATTATTAATATATTATCATATTATTTAAAAAATAATTTATATTAGACTCTTAAAATTTTATAATGCATTATTGTAGTATAAAAATATTCTTTATAATAAAAATTAAAATATTTTGTAATTACTAATTAATATTATTTAAAAATTTATATAATAAAATTATTTTTTTAATATAGAATATGAATATTATATGAAGTAGTGAATAATTTCAAATTAATTTGTTAGAAAATTAATATATATATATATATTTGTAATTAATTTTTTTAAAAGTTTTAAAAATTAAATGACACTAAGTATATAATTTTAGTTATAAAAAATAAATAAATTAGGGGTATATTTATTTTTTAGTTAATTAATTTAAAGTTAGGAGAAGAAATAAGTGTATTTTTTTTATAAAATTTGTTACAAAATAAAATTATCATAAATTTAAAAAATAATAATAAAACATGTATTAAATGATTTTGTAACTAAAATTTTGATAAGATTAATTTTTTAATAGTGTTTAATTTTTGTAATTAAATTTTAATAAATTAATTAATTAATACAAAATACATATTTAATTATATAAGGGTACATAAAGAATTTAAATTCAATTTTTGGTTAAATAATAAAATAATATAATTTTTTTTTATAATTTTTATATTTTATAAGTAGGAATTATATTTAAAACTCGACTTTCAAAACTTATGTTGTTATTATTATTATTATTTTGATATTCACGAATTTAAAAAGAAAGTTTTCTTGTGTGTACAATTAATTCAATTTTTTTTTTAAAAAAAAAACCAAAACAAAAAGAATTTGGATTTTTGTGGATTAAAGCAAGCCATGCGACCACGTGCTCTTTTGAATGTTCGATTTCGATGCTCGTTCGACGAAAGGGAATAATACCCTGATAATGCCGCCCCCATAAATCATCAATTCAAAGCATAAAAAGATCTTCAAAATGTTGTCGTTTGCGGAGGGATGTCAAACTCACAAAAGAACAGCCACGGTCAGCAGCATGCACTACCCGGTTGATCTGCTCTGCCTTGGCCGTTTGATGGAATTTCTAAGATATACGAGGCAGAGATCCGCGGATTCATTTCAGAGAAGCAAATTTAACGATACTAGGTCCAAAGCGGATTCTCAAATGCATTTCCTCAAGTTTTTATTTTTTATCACTTAAAAACAACCTAAATAAATAAATAAATGATCACTTACTTTTTCTAAACTCTTAACATTATTAATTGAGTTAGTAAAATTTAATCTAATTATTTTTTTTTACCATTTTATGAAATAATAAAATTAACATTATTACATAGTTTCCTTTTTCTTTAAAATAAAATATATAATCAATTATCATCATTATTATTATTATTATTATTATTAATTAATTAATTAATTAATTAATTAATTAATGAACAATTAAATTAAATATTTAAATAGCCTATTATTATGAAGAAAATAATTAACAAAATATGCAATAATTAAAGTTAATATTTATATACTTTTAGTTATTGAATTTTTTAAAATATTTTTTTTGCCTATAATAATAAAATATATAGATATTTAATTTTGATTGTTGAGTAATTTATTAATCATTTTGTATATAATAATGTTATTATATATTTATTTTTATGCAAAATAAATAAATAAATGCATAAGTATGTTAAAATTTTATTCTTTAAAACAATAATTGTATTAGATTCTATTAGTTCAATTAGTAAGACTTTAGGAGAGAGAATTAAATAATTATTTTCTTATTAATTTTGATTACCTAAATGATAAACATAAAAACTAGAGCAGGAGTAATATGATAATAGAGTATAATCACTATAAATTAATAGAGTTAAAATCATATAAAATTTATTAATTAAAAGAGATATTAATTAATAATAAATTAATAATTTATAGGGTGCATTTTTAATTTTATGAATATACATTTAATTAACTAAAAATTTATTGTATATTATCAATCTAATCAATCAAACATGAATTAAGCCACTAATTATATAATAAAATAATCAAAAAAATAAATTTATTGTACATATCAACTCAATTAAATAACATTCTTTGTAATTGCATTAGTTTAATTTCAACAAATTAGATTAAAAATAATTTTTGTATAAACAAACATAAATTGTTTTATATTTTATAATAAATTATTTAAATATTTACAACTCTAGAATTTTTAAATGCAATAAGAAGAATTAGAGATGAGATACAATTAGATTTAAATAAAAAAGATAATAATAGAGTTATATTTTAAGAGTGTATTTACTAATTCAGAATTTGAAATGAAAATAAATATAATATTTATCTGTTAAAATAATGATGAAAATGAGAATTAAATGTGTGAGATCTATATATTAAGAATAAAAATTTGATTCTCAATAAAGGGATCGGGAATGAAATTTTCATTCATAAAATTGTCAATTTTATCTTTACTCAAATGGTAAATTATTCATTTTATTCTTATTTTTTAAAAAAAAATATAAAAATAAAAATAATAAATTATCTATTTTATCCTTAATTTCTTTCTTTTTAATAAAAATGTCTAAATTTACAAAAAAAAAAAAAAATTGGTATTATTTTTATTAATATTTTTATAATTATTGTTAACAAAATTATTATTATTATAATTAATTATTAATAAAAATAATTTTTTAAATAATAATAATCATAATTATTATAATATAACAATAATAATGAAATAAAAATTAATTAAATATATTTTAATAACTTGAAATAAATTTTTTTGTTTCGATTCTAATTCTTATAATTAAAGTAAATAACTTATTTTAATTTTAATTTTTTATTTTGATTCTTCTTCGTTCCGATTCTTATCTATTTCAATTATGAATTAGTAAATATACTATAAATACAATTTTAACAAATTATTAATTTATAATATGAATGAAAACATAAAATTATATAAGTGTTTTTGAAAATTATAAATTTTGCCTATTAACTTAAGCTAAGAAAGTAAAAAGTTAATATGCAATTGTAAAATTTTCAAAAGAGTTTGAGAACCATTATTTATTGGAATTCTTTTGCACGAGGACTGTATAGGATGACGATTCTTTTGATGCTGCCCAGGCATATTTTCAGCTATTGCATTTCGTATACAGATTAAGTGTCATTTTTATTATCCTAAACTCAAGTGTTGTGCATGTAATTCTGACTGGACTGGGCAGAGGAGCTTGTCGACTGTAACTCACGCATCGCCAACTTTATCTTCTATGACTTAGGAACGAAGATAACTTACGGTTGTCCAGACCAAGCCCTTGATTTATTGGTGATTGTTTTCATCCTGTCAAAGAATTTCAGAGCAAAATTCCCAGCAGCTATTTTTATTTGTGCTTGTTTACATCCTGTCAAAGAATTTCGGAGCAAAATTTCCAGCAACTATGGCACCTAGACCCCCTTTCCTTTTTCTTGTTTTACTGCTTCAGCTGGTAAACAAGAGCATTTTTAACAACTCTGAACAGTTGAAGATCTCTGAAAATTCAGCCCTCTAGACTAATACACATGACTCAACCTGCTTCTAGAACTCTGCTTTCCGCAGATGACCATTTGTGAACATGTTTCATGACATGTTATCTGTGAAAACGATCACACAAGTTCTCAAATGTCAATTCTGGCTGCCAAATTGGTTAAAGAAAAGCTATGACTAAATGAGAGGAAAGGGGTGCTTCCATTAACGTCCAAGAGAGCAGCTCTCCCTCACTAGTAGGGGTGGCAAATTTTGAAAGATTTGTAAAATCGGCTTGATCCATACAAATTTATAGATTTCGGTTGGATATAAAATGACATAATTATTAAATAGATAAATATGACATAATACAATCAATAATTTTGTTATACTTAAATTTATAATTGTTGACACATAAATTTATTTACAATATGATTAATTATTTGAATAATTATAATATATTTATTTATTTATAATTAATAATTTTATTTTATATTTTTAAATAATTTAATTATGTTTATTATATTTTAAAAGATATTTAATTTTATTTAAAAAAATTAATTAATATATATATAATATCATATATATTATAAAAATATATTATAATATATAAAATATATTAAATAAATAAACGATTATAATATATTTAATTATATATTAATTGTAGTTGATTAAAATTTTTAGGTCTTGATATAATTATTAAATGGGTTAGATTTGATTTAAATTTTATTTAACATGATAAAAATATAATCAAACATAAATACAATATAATAATTTAAATTACCATATCTACACACGAGTTAATATTACATTACAAACAGAGCCAATTCCAATCGCACACGTTAGAACTGTCTAAAGGTTTATGTCCATACACCGGCTAGAAATAGAGCCAACAAATGACAATCAAGTGAGAATTGCATAAACCAAAAGTTACCAACATCTTCACACTTCAGCTCAGCCTAGCTCCCAATAACAACATGGACAGAACAGAACATGGACAGAACATGAAAAGCACCTTGAGTAAGGTGTTTGCAAATTTGAGTGTGGAGTTTTGAGAACCAAAAAAAAAAGGGTTTCTCTGCTAAGTGTTTGTGCTGTCTCCGTTCCCCCTCTTATTATACAAGTAGATAATGTAGGGCTTAAATGATTTCAGTCTGATGTTTATACATCAGACCTTAAAGTTCTCTTGTTCATCAGATTCTGCACATTTTGCTTCCAGCTCTATACAGTTGTACCACTTGGCACATGCAATATAAACAACCAAGTCGACAGTGGTTAAGCCGGCTAAGAGGAAGTAGAATCTTTCTAGATGACCCTTGTTCAGATTTCCAGGAACCCATCCAGGCATGTGATCACCCTTTGAGATCTTCATAACTATTGTCAAAAGCAAGCTACTCACATAGTTCCCCAGAGAGATTGACGTCATGCAGAGTGCACTTCCGAAGCTCTTTAATCCATCCGGTGTTTGTGTATTGAAGAACTCCAGTTGAGCTACATACATGAAAACTTCAGATGCTCCTATGAATGCATATTGTGGAACTTGCCAGAAGATACTCAAGGAGCTCGCGCCTTCACAGTGTTTGCAGTCGGTCTTCGCATACTTTAGTCTATAGCATTCGACAACTCCAGCTGCTAGCATTGCCATTATTGCTATAACAAGACCAATTCCCATTCTTTGAAGCTCTGTAAATCCTTTGGAATTCTTTTTTCTTAGCCTGCTTGCAAACGGATCAAGAACTCTTCGATAAAGGAAAATGAAAACTGCCACACTCAGAATATCAAAGCTAGACATGCTTGCAGGTGGGATATTGAAGTTCGAGACGGCAGTTTTCATGGCAGCACCTTGCTCAACAAAAAGAGAAGCCATTTGTGTAAAGACGACTGAGTAGATAATGGTGCAGAGCCAAATTGGCAGAAGTCTTAGTACGCATTTAACTTCTTCAACTTGAGTGATAGGGCAGAGAAGCCAGGGGTTGGGATGACCTTGCTTCTGATCATCTAAATCCCTTGATGAGATAAAAGCCGCTCTATCCAAAAACCTGACATGTAATTCAAACTTATAAGATCTCTAAACATTATATAGACAGATTTATGAGTTGACGATCATGTTGAAATACATACTTGAATTCATGGGTGTGGAGAATCTTTCTGTTGCCATTCATGGTGCTGTCATTTGCATCTATATCATAAAAGTCCTCTCGTTCTGGCGGTAAATCAACCCTCCATTTCTTAGTTGCAGCAACAATGACTTGACAAAACCTGGCGAAAGGGTTGCCGCTTGGCTTGAAGTGCCTGTACCTAGTGGTTCCTCCAAGAAACAAGATCAGGGCTGCCAAGGCAGAGCCTGTAGACACCCAGAATCCGAGCGCCCACATTCCCTTGTCTTCAAAGTATCCTAAAATGGTGTTGGAGAAGAGAGAACCCAGGTTCAAAGCCAAGTAAAAGTAGCTAAAGAAGGCAACTTTTGAGTGTCCTTCCTTGGGGTCTTCTTCATCAAACTGATCAGCTCCAAGGGTGGCTATGTTTGGCTGATAAGCACCATTTCCCAGAGCAACAAGGTAGATTGAGAGATAAAATAGCCCAATCTGCAGGCTTGAATGTGATCCACATGGAGTCTGTTCATCTCCACAGCCTCTTGGTCTGATCAAGAATAGGTACGATGATAGGGATAGTGATACCAAACCCTGTTATTTCATGCGCGGAGATACAAAAAATGAGCATCCAGTGCTAAGATTATTTACAATTAGCAGTAGTATTCTGAAGCTAGAATGTAAAGAAAAGAAAAGAAAGCAGGGCTAATTACTTACTATGACAAATATGACCTGGAAAATGGCACAAGTTTTGAATCTTCCCCAGTAGGAGTCGCTAAGGAAAGCTCCAACAAGAGAGAAGATGTAGACAGTTCCTGTCCATTTGCTTACATTGTTAGCAGCTTCAGCATTGTTTTGCTGTAAAACCCTAGTCAGGAACAGCACCAAGTTCACCCCTACTCCAAAGAATGCTAGGGTTGCCAAACCTTGGTTCACTGGTTAATTAATTCAACAAACAGAAACAAATTAATTCCAGGGAAAAAAAATAAAAACTTTACGGATTTGCTTGAATTTAGTGCTTAATTGTTTTTGGCATCTCAGGTAATCCACAAGAGGGGCTGTCAATCAAGAAAAACAATAAAAATAGTCAAGAAACTGAAAAGATAGCTTTAGAACAGCCAATTTTAGGTTAGAGATCTTTGGCTATCAAATATTGTTGAG
This sequence comes from Khaya senegalensis, assembly GCA_032402905.1. Lineage (NCBI taxonomy): Eukaryota > Viridiplantae > Streptophyta > Magnoliopsida > Sapindales > Meliaceae > Khaya > Khaya senegalensis. The sequence continues at coordinate 6,431,240 of CP135542.1, read as the reverse complement.
CTAAATATCTGATGCTGCTGATATCAATATTCTCTACGCCTTCGAAGACCTAAATTGTTACGTAAACTTAAAAAGAGAAATATTTCATTTTCTCTTCAATTTCAGGCAGAAGATCATCATATTGCATTAAAAAAATCAATGTATCAAGATCAAACCATTTTCTTTGCATGTGCACATGGATTCTTCAGTCGGATCAAACAGTTTTTATTGCATAAAATGAGGCAATGATTAATATGTATCATTCAACATACATGTGCACTGAAAGTATGAATTTAGAAAACTTGACAAGCTAAGAGAGAGGCAAGGAGCACCACAAAATAATGTCTAAATAAATCATATAGCAAAGCTCATTCATTTTGACTTGGTTTAGGTATTAATAGCGACTTAAAGAATGCAACTCATGCTGTTATTTTCATTGGCTTCTTTTAATTACAATTATCCGTAAAGAATGAAAAAATAAAAAATAAAACTATCCTCCTTAAAACTTATATCAAATAATAACATTTGAATTCCTAATTTTTTTTTCAATCTTTTAAAATAAAAAATAACTTATTTGTTAATATTAAGTAAATTCATCATCCTTATTGAAATGATCTTGGTGTTGATAACATTGAAAGTTGATCAATAAAACAATATGTAATTTAACATTAAAGGATGTTTTAGTCATTTCAAAAAAGTTCAAGAACTCCACAATTAGAAGTCTAATATATTGTCTTTATTTTATTTTATTTATTTAATTTTAATAAAATCACAATGATAGGAGCTTATCTAGGTGACCCAATCGAGCTAATAAAGACAAAGAGAACCCATTTTGAAAATTAAAAAAAAAAAAAAAAAAAAAAAGAAAGAAATTCCAATATCGTGAAAAAATATATAATTTCCACGCATGCATGCATGTATATGAACGTGTCCACATCCATAGAATAGAGAGTGCAATGGACAAGTAACATGTAATTTTTATTTTTTTATTTTTTATCATGTGAAAAGCTTTAGTGACAAAGAAACCTTACTAAATAGTAAAAGAAGGTTTTAGTTCAAGACAAATTTGTATATTTATGTATAGTTTACAACTCTCTTCAAACGAAAGGCAGATATAACTTTAAGGGAAATTAGTTCAAAGCTGATGACTTGTGAAATATGAGACGAAAAATTAAGCGATGTATAACGCTACAACTACTATACTTAAAAAAAGAAGAAGACAACAAAAGATGAAACACATAAGAGTCAGTAATGCGAAGTCAAGGCCTAGGTTACGTGTGAGGCTCGATCGTCTTATTCATTATGAAACATCGTGGTGGGCGGTCGTGGCGTCTGTTTTAGCTGATTAAAGGCAGCAACATGCATGCAACAAGGTTTCAACACTTGGTTTTGTTTTGAGTTTCCAAAGTGTTACACGTTTCTTCATTTTAATTATGATAATATTGTCTTGTACCTTGTACCTGGAAGGGAACCGAGGTGAACAGCAAAGGAACTGATCCCAAGTGATAGCTTATCTAAAAACATGTCAACATAATAAATAGGTTGTAGAAAATTTATCTCTCTTCTCAGTCTCTTACTAACTGAATGTTTAGTCCCGGAAGTTTTCTCAAAATTTTAGTCTCTACTATTCACATATATTCTGTAGTGCGTTGGGACGAAGCAATAAGAAATATAAGAAAAGTTAAGAAGAGAGATAGTCTGATCCTGGACCTACAAAAAGAATTTCAGATATCTAAATTTGACAGTGACGATTTCAACGTTTTTAAGAAGCAAATATATATGCTACCAATTTTATAGTACAAGTTGTTAATATTAAGTAAATGTTTGAGTTCTGATTTGGAGCTTACGAAGTAAGATAATTCCAGCAACCCATCCTCCAGATTTTTCTCTGATTGCAGGGCGGCCATGCCAGTCAACAGTTCCATCTTGAGTGCGTGATTCTTGTTCTTCTTTGAACTTCTCCTATAACGTAATAAATAATTTATCAGATAATCATAAGATTATTGCATTGCACGAATTATATATCATGCACTCTTTGCATGATTATAAACAACAAAATTTTCATTGCTTAGTTATCATTTTCCGGCTGTTTTCTTTTTGCTTATCTAAAACAAAAATTCAAAGAAAAGAGGAACAAAAATAGCAGGGGGAAAGACGAGAGATATAGAATCCTTCACATCACTAACCTGCATACAAAGCTCTAAACAATCCATTTGTTATATTTGCTGAAAGGGATGAAGAAATTTTTTGCAGGCAGAAGGGAGAAGATCGGGAAGGTGCTAAATTTGCAAAGAAGAAGAAGAGGATGAAGTTAGGGACAAGAACAGGGAGAAAAGAGTGAATATATAGAGGACGGGAAGGTGATATGGACGGTGGAAATTACAGAAAAAGATGGGAGGCCCACTTTCGCCAAATCATGCAAAGAATTAAAAAATTAATGAAAATAAAGATATGAAATGTGTTTGGACATAGAAATAGTTCAGAGAGGTTTTGTCTTGGTATTAATTTGTTTAGTGAAGCAAAGCCGAAAAATAGGTCATCGACTTTAGTGGTTACGGGTCCCTCTCTAATATATTCATGTTGTCTCTCGTTGCATTGCCTTGATTTTGACACATTTGAGACACTAACTTTAAACCGTTTCCTAGAATTTTTAGTGCTTGCATTCGTACATGTAAAGAGATTTTTTATTTGACAAATTAACCCTATCCCCACAATTGATCAACTTGATTTCTTTTATATATATATATATATATATATAAAATCCACTACAAGACAGTAATTTATTAGATTTTAGACTTTAGTTAATTAAATGTGTTTTGAATATTTGTATGTTTCCTTTTATTATATTGAATTAGACATATTTAAGCATTGATTGTCACAAATATGATAATTTGCTTGTCATCATATGATTTTTGTGAATAATTATGATATTTTTTTCTTCTCTAAATTAGAGGCAATAAATATATACAATTACATCTTAAAAGAAAGGAAACCTCTAAATTAGAGGCAATAAAAATATACAATTATATCTTATAAGAAAGGAAACAATCTATTCAAAGAAAACTAATTATTCTTCCATCTAAACACAAGATTGGTCATGTAGACACTTCCTCTCATGTACAATATTAATCTAACAATTACACTTCACATACAGTTCATGTAGACACCTCCTTCAAGTTAGAGCATAGATATCTATAATGTCCAACTTGTTGATTATACCATCAAACACTTTTCTTAAGTTCTTTCATGAGCATATCAACTAATTAACTTTTAGACTGAACAAATGAAAACTATATAATATTTTGATCAATATTCTCCTTGATGAAATGACAATCAACTTCAACATGTTTGGTTTGGTCATGTTGTACAAGATTATTTGCAATCTCAATGGATGCATTATTATCACAGTGAAGACTTGTATATTTTTAATATTCAACCCCCAAATTTTTAGTACATTTTTAATCCATAACAATTTGCATACATGAGTCATACCTTAAAAGGTCAGCTTTGGTACTTGATCTTGCTACAAATTTTTGTTTTTTACTTCTCTAAGTGACAAGATTACTTTTTATAAAGATAAAATAACAAGATATGGACCTTTTATGGGTTTGATCGCCTACCTAATCAAAATCTGTGTATCCTTTTACGTTAGAAACATCATTCTTTGAGAACAACAATCCTTTCCTTTGAGCACTCTTCAAGTATCTTAAGATTAAATACATTGCATTCATATGCTCTTCACTTGGAGTATGCCTAAACTAACTCACAATGCTTACTTCATAAGCTATATCCGCTCTTGTGTATGATAAATAGATCAATCTCCCAACCAACCGTTGATAATGATCATTGTTTGTTAGAGCCTGGTTTAAAAAACCTTCAAGCTTGTGATTAATTTCTTTGATCATTTTTAATGCTTTGCAAGCAAACATTCCAGTTTTAATTAATAGATCTAACACATATTTTTATTATGAAAGATAAATTTCTATTCAGTCTAGAAACCTTAATCCCTAACAAATATTTAAGTTGTCTAAGATCTTTCATTTCGAATTTAAAAGCCAAATAATCTTGTAACGTTTTTATTTGACACGGATCATCTTTTGTCAAGACCATATCAATAACGTAAATAATTAAGTCCTTTAACTAGAAGAGAACCTTTTAAACCAAGTTTTATGTGATTGTGTCAGCCAATATAATGATCTTTTCAATTTGCAAATTTTAATTCTATATGAAAAACCACAGTAAACTTTAAATCATAACTCCATGTAAATCTCTTCCTTTAAATCTTCATTGAAGAAAGCATTTGTTACATCAAATTATAATAAAGGCCAATCATGATTTGTTGTCAAAGATATGAGGATGCAAATTGTATTCATTTTGGTTATCAGTGTAAAAGTTTCTAAATAATCTATCCCATACTTTTGTGTATACTTTTTTTACAACTAACCTTACTATATATCTATCAACACTACTATCCTTTTTTTAAAAAAAAAAAAATCACCATTAACACCCATCTATATCTAATTGTCTTTTTCTCTTAGGACAATAGGACATTCTTCTATAACATTGCCATCTTTTCACTCATTGCTTTTATCCATTTTGAATCTATTAATACATCCTACACACTATTAAGAATAGATACGATGGATAATTAATTAATAGTAAATACATATGATTCATACAATCTATAAAAGGAGACAGTTTCTAATTAGATAGTTAATCTTGGTTTTAAAATTAAGTTCATATGGTTTTTATAGGACTTATTTATTTGAACCTTATGGATACTTAAGAGCTATATATATATTTTTTATGGGAACATGTGTTTCATTAAACTTATCAAATATAGGATTTGCGATTATAGAGAAATAACATTTTGGGTTAATTCTTCAATTAATGGTCAGACATGGATAACTCTGAAAATACTAACAATTTTGACATGTTAGAAACAACTGATTTATCTTTGAGAAAGAATAACAAATCATTCTCCATTTCAATTGTATTATGACAACCTTGTTGAACACTTTTTGCAAATATTTATTCATTTCTTCTAACTCTATAAACTCATATCCTCTATCATTATCTTGTAACACATTCCTTTTTCTAAAGCTTTTCTTTTGAAAAGAATGTTCAAAGATTTCCCCGAGTAATAAGGTTTTAACTCATTAAAAGAAACATCCAAATAATATGTAATTTTTGGATTTGACGGTTATAACATCTATATCCTTTTAAAGCTCAAAATAGCTAACAAATACACATTGTTTTATACATAGATTAAGTATATTTTGTTGACTTTTGGGCATGTTAACATATATAGTAAAACCAAAGATTTTTGGTTCAAGAATGGGTAGGTTAGGAACTATAAGTAAAGATTGCATCTTTTGCTAGAGGGTTTGAAAGTTTATTATGCTATAAGTTGTTCAATCAATAAAGTAACTAATAGATGTTATATTTTAATAAATTTAATAATACTCTTAAAATAATAAGTTCAATTAGTTGGACATTATTTTTAAATATTCGTAATCAAATATTATTGTGAATAAAGTAATAATAATGAATAGAGACCAGTATGTATAGTAACTAATAACAACATGTGTGTTATTATATAAGATATTAAGTCAACACATGAGTATAAATTAGTGAACTAATATACTTGACCGATCCATTATAAGAATACCACATGAATCATTATATGAGTGTAATAAGTTATTCTTATAGTGACAATAGTGTATGTGAACTTTAAATTTAAAATCATCATGATTCCCAATATAGAGAATGATATATTTTAATATTTTCAAATGTCATTTATAACAAAATAGATTATAAAAAAAAAAATTAAATATGTCATAACTCATATGGAATATACGTGATTAAAATAAAATTTATTATTCATATATAATGGGATTAATATCTTACATATTTTGATTGAGTAAGATTTTAAAAAATACACAACCATACTCTAATAAATCAATATGTAATATTAATTTTATTTAATAGAATAAGTTTACTTATGATATCAAAGAAATATAAAATTAAACTATATGAAAATGAAATATTTAATATTTTGTGTTTAATTAAGTTATTTAAAATAAAGAGATTGAATTATATGTTAATATTAGTCACGGATAAGGTGATATTAAACTACTGATATTCTTATTATTTGGATAGTTATAATATATTACTAGATATCACTCATTACCTGTAACATTAAAATTAAATTTTAATATTACTCCAACATAATAAGAATCTGTTGGGTCACACATTAAGATTAAAAATTATATATATATATATAATTATAAATAAGTTTAGGGTTCATTGAGTTATTTGGGTATTAATTTTGATTAAACCCATTATGTAAAGATTATACTAAATTTATTTGTATCTACTTTACTAAATAAATTGAGTTTTATAAGAAAACCCAACTAAATAGTTTAAGTCAAAATTAAAGATCTAAAATAGTAATATAAATATATGATATTTGTGTTTTTTAAGAGTATGTTTAGAGTTTATTTTTTGCATCCTTACTTTTAAGAAAAGAAGAACATACAAAATATCACACATTCAAAATTATAGGAGTTAACATTTCAAATAGATTCCCAATCGTGTAGATACCATAGAAATCTAGAGATAATTAATATGTATTCGTGGTTTGACAAATATTGTCTAATTAGAGGTATGTATATATTTTCTACGTTAAAATATATATATATATATATATATACATATATATGATAACATTAGGATTTATCACATGGATCTTGGAAAGTAAACTGTTTATTTTTTATAATTTTACTGTATATTTATGTACTAGTTTGCTAACATGAACAACCTCTGAGAGTTGTCCATTTTTTCTCTTTGTCTAATCCATTTTATTGCAGAGCATAGGTGTAAAAGGTTTAATGACAAATTCCATTGTGACTCAAAAACTTACTAAATGAAACATATACAAACTTAGTTTTATCGTTGAATTATAAAATGCAAATATGGTTTTGGTTTTGAATGCTGACCATCTTATGAAAATTCTAAAATATTATAGATACATCACTCTTTTTATAAATCAAAGACACTTAAGTCATACGTGTGCATTTATAAATAAAAGTAATAAAATAATAAACTTTAAAACTAAAATGACTTTTTACAAGACCTTTGACATTAAAAGGAATAACCATAAAAGGTTTTGAACTTTTATTCAAAACTTGGTAAACTAGAAATATGATGGTTTTTAACTAATTCAAAAAAGTAAAAATAAAAATCTGAATCATTCATAATTGAAAAATGATGTAGAAAAATGCTATAATCTTGGTGCCATAACAATATAATTGCACAAGATTTGTTTTTTCTACTAGTTTGATTTGCCCAATTGAAATTTAATCTTTCTTTTTTGGTTAACTTTAAGTAGTAGGACTTGACATAACTAATGCCATAATTAAGAATCTTTTGAGTTAGAATGTCTTGAAAACCATAAAATAAAGATAAAAAAATTACAATGCAAGTAAGAGTGGAGGTTATTTGGCCAATAAATAAAAGATTGTATTCCATATCTCGAACATAATGTTAGAACATTAGATAATATAAAAAATTCCTCTGCAATAACAACAAAAGCATTACAATTAGTTATAAAAATAATAGATTGTAACTAATTAGAGTTCCTAATTATATAATTAAATGTACCTGTATATTCTCAAAAGTTATAGAGAATACAAAATCTTACCAATAGTATTTAGGTTAACAATATTTACCATAGGTTGCAATTAATCATCCTTTATAGAGGTTACCATAACTTTCTTTGAAATTTTTTTTTATTAAGTCCCACTACTTAGGATAGCCAATGATTTCATAGCATCTCTATTTCTAATGACATGTTTCAACACAATGTGAACATATCAATCCACTAGAATTTTTAGTTGATTGATTGTTTTAATTTTTTAAAGAGATAGGTGATAGTCCTTCTTAAGTTTATATGGCTAATCTAGTCGAGCTTTCAAAGATTAAATAATAATTTCTCTTTTTCTATTTCTATGGATATTTTTTCCTAAACTATGCATCTATACTTTCCAAATCTAATAAAATATAAGAGTAAAAGACGCATTTGAGTTGATTTTTTCATGCTAAGCTGCATAAAAGTTAGTTATACTAAGATATATTTTTAAGTTAGTTTACCAGGTGAATTCATTGTTAGTTGCTAGTATGTTATACAAATTAGTTGAGTTTGATACTTTCTATAACAATTTTCTGCATTGTAAAAATATAGAGCTACATGTATTTTATATTAGTAGGATATATTAAATGAAAATTTTATATTTCTTTACTTTTTGCATTTTTCTCTGTAAACTTTTCTTTACAGCCAAATAAGAAGTTTATTGAATTCTTTTATGGTATCAGAGCCAAGAATGGCAAATGCAAATCTCTCTTTCACCATAGCTGCATCTAACATTTTTTTTTCATTTATGATTTCAATCAAGTTAGATGGAGCAAACTATTTACACTAAAAATCTCAAGTTCTTCCTTCAATCATAGAAAACGGTCTGAAATATCTTATTAATGAAAATTGAAGTTATCCATTACAATTCAGATCTAGAGTCAGTGATGGATCTTTTATTGAAAATTCAGAGTATGTACTATAGAAGAGGTAAGATCAACTTTTTCTTGACTGGTTGATGTTGTTTATGATGGAATCAGTTATTGGATTAGTGATCGAATGCAAGACCTTGCCTAAAGTTTGGTGAGCATTATCAAGACAATTCGATTATCAGTCAAAGGCTTAAACATTTCAACTTCAATTTCAACTTTAAACTACAAAGAAAGAAAGACGGTCTATGGCTAATTACTTTAGAAAAATGAAAAATATTTCTAATAATCTATCTCCTACTAGTACACCTTTAAGTGATGATGAATTTGTACTTTATTTGTTTGATGGTTTAGGAGTTGAATATGATTTTATCGTGGTGAATATTACAAGTAGAAGTGAAGCTTTGAGCATTTATGAATGTATTCCATTTTAGTAACACATGAACGCAAAATCCTTTAACAAAATTTTAGTAATTTTATTTTAGTGCAAGGTCATTTTGGTGCCAACTATTTTTAAGTTCAAAGGAAAAAACTGTCAAAAGAAAGATAATGGACATATTTCATTTAATGAAGAAGGCAATGGAAGAGAAAATAAAGAAGAAAGGGGTGTTATTGGTGTTGTTCAAATAGGAAAAACTTAGCTAATAGGAAGAGATAGTTTAAAACTAGTATGTCAAATATGCAACAAGATCAATCACACAGCTAATATTTGTTTCTAAAAATTCAACAAACCTTGTAACCCAAGCTCCTAGTAATTCTCAACATCAATATAATTTTTTTCAAGCTCAAAGTTAAAATAGTAAATCAAGTCCATAATAATCAAGCTAGCAGATTTGTCTTTCTTAAAAATGCTCAAGAAGAAGGTGTTGCTAATAAGGGGTAGTACCTAGATAGTGGTGTTAATCACTTCACCAATAACCCCAGGATCATGAACTTACAAGGTAAGTTTACTGGTACAAATAAACTCTTTGTTGGTAACGGCAAAGACCTAACAATAACATATATTGCATCATTTTGTTAAACTCTATATTCTAGTGCATGTTACATTTAATGAATAGTCTTTTTCATATAATTCTTTATTGCCTTTTACATCTTCTTTATTTATACCATCATTTTTTAAATTCTCTTCTGGTTTGTTATTTTAATTGTCTATCAAGTTTATCCACATAGCCCTTCTTCAACTACTCTCAAATCAGCTTCTTCTTGTCTACCAAACACACGATCAGCAGCTTTAGATAATTCTTTTAATTCTGAATCTATTTCTGAGCAGAATATTTAGCTTTCTGTCACTAAGTCTTTACAACAAAGTATTCATCCTATGGTTATTCATTCAAAGTATAAAATATTTAAACCAAAGTTATACATTGTTACTTTTAACTCTATTGTACCCATAACAACAACAAGCCCTTCTTCTTCCCATTTGGAAAATAGTAATGCAAAAAAAGTTTAGTGCCTTATAACAAAATTATGCTTGAGATATGGTACCTTTCTCAACTATAAAATCATTGGTAACAAATGGGTATTACAAATCAAATATCACTCAAATGGTACTATATCCAAGCACAAAATAAGGCTAATAGCCAAAAGATTTTATCAAACATCTAGAGTTAACTTTTTGATACCTTTAATCTTATGGTTAAAGCTTATTCTATATGAGTTGTTCTTAGCTTGGCTGTAATGAATGGTTGGCAAATTCGTCAAGTTAATATTGACAATGCATTTTTCTTAATGGCAATCTAAATGAGGTAGTTTTTACTCATCAACTAGAAGGCTTTATTGATTTTGTATTTTCTCATCACTTTTGTAAACTAAATAAGACTTTTTATGGACTTAAACAAGCCTCAGTTTGGTATGAGCAACTCAAAACTACATTTTTACAGTGGAATTTTCTAAATTATAAGGCTGACACTTCCTTATTTATTCAACATGCTTTGACTCTATAATTCTTGTATTGGTTTATGTTGATGATATTTTGATTACAATCTCTAATTCTTTTTTAACAAAGTCCTTTATTTATAAACTTGGCCAAATCTTTGCACTCAAAGATCTTGGTAACCTTGGTTTTTTTCTTGGTATTGAAGTCACATATACAACTGATGGTATTCATCTCTTCCAAATTAAATACATTAAAGATCTTCTCTTTAGAATTGGTATAACTACTTCCAAAGGGTATGAGACTTCCATGGTGTTTAGTTCAAAGTTATCAAAACTTTAAGGTAAGCCTTTTTCATATATTTCTTTCTAAAGAAGTATCATTAGTAGACCTCAATATGTTACGCCCACTTGCTTAAAAATCGCATTCTCTATTGACAAATTAAGCCAATTCCTCAATTATCTAACAACTAAATATTGGCAAACTTGTTAACAAGTGTTATGGTATCTGTAGGCTACTTCTAATTTTGCTATGCAATTTATTTTTTTATAGTAAATCATTATTCAAAATATTCTTTAATATAGATTGGGCCTATAACATGGATGATTGCAAATTTATAGGTGGATATGCTATGAATTTTGAAGACATCTTATTTCTTAGTCCTCCAAAAAGCATAAAGTAGTTTCTTAATCAAGCATCAAGTCTGAATATCGTGCCTTAGCTGCTGCAAGTTCTAAAATATCCCGGTTATTATTCCTACTTTATAAACTATGATCTTTTCCTTTTCATATTCCTATACTGTGATGTGATAACCTAAGTGCTACGGCTTTAGCTCAAAATCCTATATATCATGCTCACATTAAACATATTGAGTGATATTCACTATGTTTGGGATAAAGTGTTAAACAAAAATCTTAAAATTCATTATGTTCCTAGTGATCAACGAGTTACAAATATTCTCACTAAACCTTTATCATTTTATCAGTTTTTCTTTCTTCGTACTAAGCTACAGGTTCTTCCTCGACTTATAGTTTGAGGGGGATAATAAAGTATGAGAATAAAAAAGGCATCTGAGCTAATTTTTTTTCATGCTGAGCTGTGCAAGAATTAATTAGAATGTAAGCTGAGCTGCACAAAAGCTAGTTATGCTGAGCTATGTTTTTTTCTAGTTTACCAAATGAATTCATTGTTAGTTATTAGTCTATTATACAAGTTAGCTAAATTGCTTACTTTCTAGAATAATGCTCCGCATTGTAAAAATACAGAGGTTCACCTATTTTGTATTAGTAAGCTGCATTAAATGAAAATTTTAGATTTCTTTTCTTTCTGCATTTTTCTCTGCAAACTTTTCCTTACAACCAAATAAGTAATTTGTTGAATTCTTTCACAAATCAAGGTTTAGGTCTTTTTATAAAATTTCTCCATGGACCTGATCAAATTTAAAGTCGAACCCACTTTTGAAAATATAAACTTAGAGCCTAGCCACCACAAAATGCAATTAGACCACTCATTCAATTATTTCTTCCTAAGATATAGTATTTTTGTTAATTTTTTAAAAAATAATAACAAGCTCACTATAGTACATTGATAACTGTTGATCATTTTGTATAGTAGAAAAGAATCTTTAGTTTAATTCAAATATATAGGTTTTGTCCGATCCTTCATAGAGAGTTTCTTATATAATCTTTCATATCTCCTTGGCTATAGAGAGGTGAATAAATCATCACTACAATGATGAACTCATTTAGCCAATAAGCCAACATTGCACTTTGTAGTTTTTGTTAATCCATGTTCCAAGGTTGGGATCTCCAAGTGCATGTAGTTTTTGCCTTTTATTGTGAGGTATGCTTTCATACAAGTGCTACTATACATCTTTATGAGATCAAAACATAATAAGTAACTAGTCTCATCTAGTGTGATACTGATTAAAAATGTAAAATTATCTTGGTGGATAATAATATTCGAGCTAGTTCAATTGATATATTTGTAGTGATGGCCATTAGACTCACAACAAATTTACGATGGTGATTTTCGAAATACAAACTTCAAAGAAAAAAAGAAAAAAAAAATGATTAATTATTATAAGCTTATTTGGAATCGAATATGTTTTGATACTATGTCAAAAAATGGTTTTTATGAAATAATTTTAATATGTATTCTTCACCAAGTTGGAGGCAACATGTATATTCAACTATGTCCTCTAAGAAATGATACAACTTATTCAACGGAAAACTAAATATTCCTACATTTAACCACAAAATTGGTCAACTAAATAGATTTTAGAAATAATTATAAAATCAATCTGACAATTACTCCTCTCATATAGCTCATGTAGACAACTTGCTTTATTTATTTTGACTCAAATTTTGACACCTTTTTTTTTTTTTTTTTTTATAATTTATCATTTAACTATCCAATGTTTAATCCTATATCAAGTAGTCATTAATTTATATTTTACAATGTAGAACATAATTACCATTATTTTTTAAAGTGAATCCCTTAATTACAAGTAAAAAATATTGGGATTATGAATACGAAATTCATAACACCATTAAAGTACATTCAAGGGAAAGAATTAATGTTCATTTTACTCCATGTAGCCATTCATTACAATCGTCATTGAAATATGTGATAGTTATCTAATATTAAGTCAAAAGTAGGTTGCTAAATGATAATATCCCTTTTCTGCTAGACAATGTAAATAACATCTTTTCTACTATCATTTATCAAACAATATATTTAAGATTCATTCAAGATGTTGTAAGAGATCTACATTTTACTTAAGGATATCTTCATTCATTGCAATTTTTTTTTCTATGTAAGTGAAAACAAATATACAAATTCTCAAGACCATTGTCACTCATATTGAAAAAGATTTTCGAAGTGTAAATCAAATTTAGCATACGGATAGGAATAAAAATGATGCTTCTTGCAATAATGGAGAATCTTTATGGAATAAATGAATGAATTATTAGTCATGTGTTGTGGGATTTGCATATGATATATAATTACTTTAATCCTCAATTATTATGAATTTTATGAAGGATATGATTCCATATATAGTTATGCGGATTTTGGTGATGACAAAAAGATTACATTTTTTCTCCCCTTATTGGCAAACAATGGCATATATTTGATCTCCATTTTAAAGCTACCAAATGTTGAATTACGTGCAAATAATACACTTCTTTATTTAACTAAGGTCCTTTTGTCCCGTAAGTTGCCAAGATATTCTTTCCAATAGATCTTCATATGCTCAATTACTTTAATCTTTCTTTTTCTTTGCAAATGGATAATAAGCAAATTAAAACACATTGTTTGTGATTAGTGGATTATGAATTAGAAACTATAGTTTTGTTATTATTTTGACATTAAAAATAAGAAATTTTATCGTGTTATGCTCTTAAAATTTGTAGTAATTTTGTTTTATAATAAATTTTGTGAAAAAATACACTTGCCTCTCTTCTACATTATTTTGACCATAAATTGACTAATTAAAAGATAAATATATTTTTATTTTTTTATAAATAAAATTTTAATTTACTCATCTTTATTTAATTTTTAAAGTTTGTTAGTTATACTTTCTAAAATAAATAAAATAATATTTTATTAAAAAAATCTTAATAACACACATACATTCATATCAATTCTCTAATAAATAAATTTAAAATTACTTACTACTCTATTTAAGATTCATAATTATATTAGAGAAAAAAACTTTATTATATAAATATTGAATTGGTAAGTGTTGTAAAATTTTAAAAAATTAATATAAATTATTTTTTAAATAATATGGTAATATATTAATGATATTTGTTTTAAATTAGTATTCAATATAAATAAACTTAAAAAATAAAAAATTAAATAAGAATGAATAAATTAAAATTTTAATTATATATAATAAATAAATTAATTAATAATATATTTATCTTTTAGATAATCAACTTATTTGAATTTATTTTTTTTTTATAAAATTTAGTATAAAATAAAATTATTACAACTTTTATAAAAGGTATCTAATAATATCACTAAAAAATAATTTTTTGTGATTTTTAACAGAGTCATAGAATAAGAAACCGAATATAAATTTTTATAACTTATATGACAAATTCTCTTCATGCCCGTCGAGTACAATTGTGAAATAATAAGCTATGATGTTTCTTGCTTCCAATTCATTCCCCCCACTGCTGACATCAATTCAGCTTCATTCATTTCAAACATATATAATGATTAAGGATTGATGTATTTCATATTAGTTTATTGTTACTTTTAATCTCTTATTAGTGCAGGATAAAAATAAAAATGCCAAATATAAACAAGAATATGAACGATAATAAATACATTAGTAACTAATTTACATATAATATATATCAAATGTTTTAACAATTGTACTGTAATTTAAAATGAAATAAAATTATAATATTTCAAACTCAATTTAGATTTTCTATGACCATCTAAAAAAATTCATCTGAGCTTTTTAGCTAGTTACAAATTTATTAAAAAGCATAATTTGTTTGCTTTTCTTTTTAATTCTAAATCGTATATAAATTCCAAAATAATTTTAGAAGATTTGAAAAAGGGGAAGGATTTAACTACCAAAAACTTTTCCCAACTATCTGAGTAGGTTCATGTGGCTTTAGATGTCTAAATAATATTTCTTTTTTTTTTATAAAATATTTGATTTTCCCTTTAAGGAAAGGAAGATTAATTTACTGATTCTCTACAGTTGAGACAGAATATCAATGAATTAATGCACGTACATTAACATTGACTTATTGAACAATAATTTTGTGTGATAGAGACAACTGCATGCCTTAAAAAGAATAAGGACCTCTAAATAGTTAGGTTCGGTTATTGATAATTATTTTGGCCTTCTTCCCTAACCCGAGAATTAGTTTTTTGCTAGAACATCATTTAAGGAATTTTTTTTTTTTTTTTTTAGAATACTTGAGAATAGTATAATTTTGAAAGCTGAATAATTCCAAACCATTGGCCTTTGGATATTTTTTATTATCATGTGTGTAAATTCCTGGTCTTGGCTTCGTATAAACCATACATATTTTCAGTCACATATAGAATATGTCCAATGGTTGATGGTTTTTAATTTAATAATAAATATACGCACAATAACATAAAACACCAACTTAAAATTTTTTCCCTTTCGTATAGAATATGATATAGAATGTACATATGACATGCTTATCGACTTTCCAAAAAATTGTTAAATAATTGTTTGCTTAATTCTTCATTTAAAATCACTTTCTAAACTCTACAATTTTTTCTTCCTTCTAAAAATAATAAAAAGACAAGTTTTCTTTTAAACTTTCAAAAAAAAAAAAATTAATCAAGTTTTGGTTGCCACCTGTTTTTGTGATTTACTATGTGATTCTGACTCCATAGTATTCTTGGCATAAATTCCTTCATGATTTACACATGCAGATTCCAGTTCTAATTGTTCTCCTAACAACGAATGGCTCTCTGACCAATTCCAGAAAAAAGAAAAAGTAACCAACTACATTCATCCGCAACTCTTTCGTTGCCCATAAATGATTACAAATTAAAAAAAAAAAAAAAAAGAACAGATTATGGATAAACAATAATCTTATCGGTACAACTAGATTTTTATTGTTAATTATTTTTAGGTATGGGCTTACTATTTATGTACATTTGGCTACACCAACTGGATATGAACCACATAAATATATTCCGATCCTTTTCTGTCTGAACAGCCATAAATGATATGTTTCTACTTTGGCAAGAATTCTACAGCTCATGATCGATCTGTTCATTCATATTATCATGTTTTCCCTTATACATTAAATTCCAATACAAGTCCCATTCAGAGTCCTTCGATATAGAAAGTTATAAATAAATAGAATATAAATATTAAAGCTTAATATTATAGGGAATACAACTGTTAAGCATGAACTAACATATCACCCCCTCCAAATTCTTCCACAAAACAATAAAACGGAAAAAGTTTTAAAGACAGACAACTTTACCACGACCCATGCATGCACCGACTTATCAACAGTGATATATATGCATGAATACAAATAACATGAATCCTACTTGGATGTATTTTGCTACGCATGCATGCACTAAATCTGCCATTTTGGACGCTCAAAGTTGTCTTTAAGTTTTTATTTTATATGAATGGTTTGGTCCAGACATGTCTCCGGTTGTTTGCTAGTCGCACAATTTTTAATTAATAAATTAATTAATGAATATATGAAGTCTGAGTCCACTAGTCAGATTCCACTCAATTTCTATAAAAATTAACGTCGTTGTCAAATTAATCAGAATATCCATTCGATAGAACAATCTTGATGATGCAAAGGAATTGATTGAGGCAGACACTGACCCGTTTAATTTCATGTTTACAAGCATATATCTGCAAATTCATTGGTCCACACTGTTCAGCCCCCAACAAACGAAGAAAAGTTTTATATGATTCGGTGATTCTCTCATGTTCTACCTTATCTTTTTTACCGCAAGGCAAGCACAATCCATCGGCTTTTAGAAGATGTTGTTCAATCTTTTCTCATTAATTTGCTTTTCAATCTGTCAATTCTAATATTTTACAAAGTCAAAAACTCAACAGATGCCCAGTATTTATACTTTCAATTTGGACTTTTGTGTGCGACAATATCATGGCAGTGTTGGCGACAAGATCTAAGTAATTTCATTTGGGAATGGATTGTGTCGCATTAAGATATGATCGCCTTTTCAAGTTAATTATTGGGATTAATTAGACCTTCTTGGAGATGGTGCAGTATAACATTTTTAGCCGGTAAAAACAAGAAACTTACCATAATTGAGCAAATTGTGTTTGTTCGTTAAATTGGCACCACAAGTGCTTAATTTCCAGGCGCTTTTTAACACTAGTTTTTAGTCAAACTTTATTGGTAGGTTCAGTCGAAAAAGAAGCTATATGTGGCCATATTCTTCCGCGTGTGTGCTAAAGCTTCAATTTGGATGATCGATCAGATTTAAAATATATATATATATATATATTTTTATTGTATGTTAAAATAACTTGGCTCCTAATGGTAGACAAAGACTTAGCTCTCTATTAATATTTGCCACTGGGATTGAGATAGATCATTGAGGCATCATCTTCTTCATGAGCTATCTTTTCAGTTAGGTCGTCCCACAACTTCTATTACACGGTTTGCTATTTATATGTTCGGTCATCGTAGACACTTCGTCATTATTATTTTTACATTTTTTTTTGTTTTATTTTTAATACTCCCTTACAACTATTATGCGAGGAATTAGCTGAGACGATTTTTGGATTGTTCTATTTTGAGCAGTCTAAATTTCTTAATTCAAATCACATCAGATCTTGGATTTGCTCGTAATCTATGATATGTAGAGGTATTTATTCACAAGTTTGCGAAATAGGAAATCCCAATAAAAGTTTATTAGGGACCCTTCAAGGAACCAACCCACTTTTTTGTAATCGAATTAGTGGGATTACAAAGGTAAAAGTAGAGAGATATTGGAATCGAATTATGCTTTCATCAAGATTAATAAGATAAGATAAAAGTGGGAAACAAAGAGCACGGGATAAATAACGTCACATACAACGTTGAATTAATGGATCACTAAATAGGAAGATATCATATAGTCTTATAATTTCATTTAATTATTATTACAAATCAGATCATGATATGACAATAATGAACAAACCATTCGTAGCATTCTTTGAATGTTTCTAGTCTGTTCTTGAGGTAGAACTAATTAATTTTATATGAATTGCGCATTAAGCCAAGATGAGGATAATATGACAACATAACATAAATTTTAATTGTGTTGTACAATTCAAGTAATTCCGTGTTAAATATTTATTTGAGTCGTCAAAGTCTGCAGATTGGAAAAAAAAAGTTATTTGCCGGATCTGGTTAAATTAAAAAAAAAAAAAAATTGAAAACAGAAGAAAGTTTTGGCTTTAACGACATATGATTTCGATGTGGATTTCGGTTGGTGGAAATATCAATGTCTTGTGATGACAATGATCTCAATTGAAAGTTTTAAATACAAAATTCAATCTACATTAAAGAAAATTTACGCGCTCAAGATTAAAAAAAGAAAAGAATAGAAAAGAAAAGAAAAGAAAAAGGGAAGCTATGCCCTACACGTTTCAAATTTTACCAGAAGAAGACAGCAGAGCTTTCTTTAAACCTCTAAAGTCTCCGTAGTTATCAATTCAGTTGAAGAAAAGAAAACCAACTCTGTGTAACTAGAAGTATAGAATACACAAGTTTTAATGGAACACTTTGTGGTCGATCGTGCATATTCTTCAATTTAGGTGTTTTTTTTGACAACATAAATAAATGAGAAAAATCTCATGGTAACTGAAGAAAATTGGAATACGAACGGTTTATTTGCTGTTGAAATCTTTTATTACCCAAGGAACACTCTATAAACATTTAAATTTGGCCCCTCTGTATGAGTTCTTGAAGCCATGAGAGTTTTCTGTTTTAGCTTTGAATGGGTCTTTTCTATTTTTTTATTAATCTTAATCTAGCATTAGGTGTATTGTTTAGGGTTTATTTGTCGATATGTACACGTTGATCAAAGTGCTTGAGCAGAGAGTATTGCTACGTATACAAACAAATTTGAAATGTAAAATATATATTTCAACTGTTGTAGCAACACACCAAACATTTATTCTTTAAATATACAAGGATGATTGTCTTGATAAGATCATATGTTATACCACAAAATAACAAACTCTGTATTCTAACTTTAAAGTATAATAGTATTCTAAAAGGAGTGATAGGTGAGATTAGAAATAATAATTTCACCCACAAATCTATCAACTCGCTAGTACCCCACTCTAATAGGACATATTTAATATGTTTCTTAGTGATTTTTGGAATAGGTTAAGAAAAATAATAATAATAATTTGTAACAAATTTGGTATGGGTTTAGGTGGATATAAATAATCTATTTTTTTTTTAATAAAATTGTTGTAATAAATTTTATTTTATATTAAGGTATTTGATATTTTATATGAGTGATATATTTTATTTTCAATTAATATTGAAAATTTGTAGTTATGATTAAATAGGGTTTAAGTTTAAATTAATAAATTAATAGGAATACAAAACTAATTAATAAAAAAGAAAATTGCTAAAAATTTGTAAATATTTTCACAATTTTGATAAAGATGAAGTATTCATTAAATTAAGTTTGATAATAAAATATTTAACTAATTACAAGTTTAAAAAAAATTTGGTATTGAAATTTTGTAACAAATGAGATGCAAATTTAAAAATATTTATTCCAAATCCAATCCATTATCATCCTTAGATAAGATAAAGTTATAGTACTTTAGATATTTTATTATCTTATTTTTTAATTACTTTAATTTTCATAATGATTTTTAGATAATAAACATAGTGTGGTATAAAATTTATATTAACGATCTTACTATAAATATATATAAAATAGAGATTACACAATACATATCATATAATCGTGTAATACACATATAATAAAATCTGTTGTATTAGCCTATATTATAGTGATGAGTATATTTAGTAATATCATTCATTTCATAAGATGAACAATGCTGTATAGTAAATTAAATAACTGTTTTGTATGTTGTTTACTTATTAGAAATACCTACTCTTTTTCTTTTTGTTGTATGTACTCCATTTACATCTTTCAATTTTGCACCTTCCACTACTATCGATCAATTTTCATACAATTCGTGCAGGTCACAATGAAGTTTCTAAAAGATTTAGGTTAATTATAGAAAAAGTAACTCCAAAAATATCGACAAAGGAGATGACTAAGTTAACACTAAATCAATCTCCTACCACTTTAATGGAAACAAAATTTTGATGTTGTCAAGACTTTATGAACTCCTGGTTAATTAATTAGCATACGGGGTTTGTCCTTTAGTGAACAAAAGGAGAAAAGTAAACAATATCTTAATGGAGAAGTGAATGGCACTGCTGGATCCCAAACACACTGAAAATGTAGTCTTGGAATTCCACCGAAATTGGATGATAAGAGTTTACCACTATCTTAATGTCATTTACATAGGTTACGTTTAAGGGTGCTTATTTACTTTTAATTATTTGTGTGTGTGTGTGTGTGTGTGTGTGTGTGAGACTCATTAAAAATTTCAAATTATTGTACTTTATGAATAAACTCCATAAAATATTAAAAATTAATAATCCTTATCATATTTTTAATAATTTTTTTTCTTTTCAAGTATTTTTAATACACATATTGAGGTGTTCCAAGTATTTATTCTATTCTTGATAAATTAATAATAGAATAATCTAAGATGATTATAGAATATTTGTTGCATGCGTTTGAGTAATTATTTCATATGAATTAATCATTCTTTTTTTTTTTTTTTTTTGGGTTGGTTGTAGAGGGGTGTGTAGTGGAGTTTGCGGGCGTGGGTGGGGCGTCGCGGTTGGGGTAGTATATTAAATCGGAGAGGATAAAAATGGAATTGTAGAACAAAAAACAAAGGGAACGCTATTACAATATCTCTGGGTCAGCGTATTATAAGGTTATACTAATGCAAGCCAAGTACAGCAATTGGGCTCTGGCAAATAGGGTGTACAAAACATGTAAAATCCTTGAAAAGAAAGGCATCCAAAATGAACCCAAACCAATCGCATTAGGTTCGGACTCAACTGTTAAGTTACACATGGGCCTGCATGTACCGAACAGCACATTTATGGGCCGAAATCAATGCCCAGTTCTCAGTTTAAAATAGTAGCTTTTTATTATTTATTATTCTTTTTTTAGAAAAATTTTGCAAGTGATAATATATTTTTTTTCCCGTTTATTAACTGTATTTATGTATGTATGTTGTATTTTTTGTTTAAATATTGATATTTTATTTTAGGGGTCTCTTGGGACTTTTGTATATTTTTCAGCTACGAAGCAACCTATAATTTTTCATAAAATACATGAGAACAGTCAATCAAGGACCTGCGTGTCCCTGTAGGGTAGGGTTCTATTGCCCCACCAAAAGCCTCGTTGACCAAAATAACATAAGATTTGATCTGCCAAGGGACAATGGTTCACTCTCCTTTCCCTTTGGGGTGTCAAAGATTAGGACGAAGGTCATGCTTATTTTCAAGATAAAAAAGGAAAAGATGGAAGAAACGAAAGAGAAAATAAATGATTTTTTTTTTGTTTAATTGGTGGATGAAATAAATAAAGAAATAATTTTAATTATATTTTATTCGAACAAAAATATCTTTTTATATTAAAATATAAAATAATTTATATATTTAATAATTTAAAAATTAAATTAATTTTAAATTTTAAAATTTTAATAATTAATTATTAAATAAATATTTCAATTTTAACTATGTAAATATTTTCTAATTATAAAATAATCTTTTAATTTTATTTTTATTGTAATTTAATTATTAAAAATAATTACCTACTAATTTTATTACCTACTAGTTTTATATTCATATATAATTAATTTATTATTAAAAATTTAATATTAGACTATTAACATATTTAATAATTTATTATCAAAAATTAAAAAAATAAATAATTTAATTTTTTAAAATAAAATAAATTTACAATAAAAATAAATATTTACGTTGTTAAACTTACATGAGGGTAAAATAAATATTTTAATAAAAAAAATTATAATTTTTTTTTATCATTAAAATCTAGATTCTTCTTAAGTGTTGAAGGAATCTAAATTTCTTAACTTTGAAAAAGGAGGATTATTTTCTTTTTTTTTCAATTATTTTTTATAAAAATAAATGAAATAATTTAAATTAAATTACTCTCTTTTTTTTTTTTCCTTTCCTAAAACCAAATATACTCGTATTATTCTTTTTAGAATTTTTTGTTCCAACTTCCCACCTCCTTATATGTGCACATATTCGTAATAACTAACTGTATAACTTCATACCTTATTGTTATTTTAGGTCATAACTTTTTTATAAATATTATTATATATAAAATAAGAATAAAATATTTATTATTGTGATAAATCATGGGTAATACATCTATAATATTTGTCAATGTAGATGATCAAATTATGTAATAAATTATTTAAAAATTGTTAAAAATGATCATCTATAGACTATGTTTGCTTTTGTTGTACTACTATCGAAATTTTGAAAATGAATTTGTTAAATTAAAAATAATACCAATTTTAGTGAGAATTACTTAGTTTTTAAATTTATGTTTGACTTGACTTATAGTCATTTTCTTTCACAACACTTTTATACGATTATAATATTATATTACTTAATAATTTATTTAGCATTCATTTTTTTTTTAATAATAAATTTATGAGACATGTAAGATTATATATTTATTTTAATCTTTTTTTAAAATTGAAGAATGTGACGGGGGAATGAAGAGAGAGATGCTAGAGATTTTTCATTTGTTCAAAGAGAGGGAGAGAGAGAGAGAGAGATATTGTCTTTAATCTTTTCAAAATAATGCGTGTAGTACAACAATTTTCTTCAACTCATTACAATCTAACAGCCTGCAATGATCATTCTTTCTGAAACTCATATTCACATATCTATCCGTACGAGTTAAGGGTTCATAAGAAGTTTTATACAGTACTATTCTAGCACTGTTATGAAACCTACCCACAACCTAACTAACGATTGTTAACTGTAAGAAAGTTTGATAATAATTAGACGAAATTTAAGAAAAATGGATGATGTTTACTCTTAGTTTTTCATTATATAATTTGACATGTGGGTATATACAATATATATTATATGATAATAAATTTCTGAATTTTTGATAACTATTTAAAATATTATTCTTTAAATGTAAAACATTTTAATATATTAATGTATATTCGGTTTCAAGAATAAAAAAAATTAGAAAAGAAATGAATAAATTTTTTTATTATTTAATTGTATCATAAAATTATCAATAAAAAAATTATTAATTTTTACTTAGATGAAAATATTATTTATTTTTAAATTTATTAATATTTATTAATAATTTTAAATTTTCAATTATTTCTTTCTCTCAATTTTAGCTTTGATTATATTTTATTAAAAATAATTAAATAATTAGATAAAAAATACTTATTTTTATTAAAATATTTTATGTACTTGATGATTAAAATGTTAAATTAACTTCAACTTTTACTTTTAAATTAAAATATAATTACATCAATAATTAATTTTTATATAATAAAAATTAAATTATCAAATAAATATAATTAGTTGTATAAATTATGATAATTACAAAGATATAAGATAAAATAATAAATTAGTATATCTATGAAACATATAAAAAATATTTATTATAATTATGACAAAATAATGAAAATTATAGTTTATAAGATGATATTGAATTTTTATGACAAAAATAAATATTAATGTTAATAAATTAATTTATAAATAAAATAAATAATATTATGTTAATAATTTTTAATCAATTAATTAATTAAAGTAAAAATAATTATATAAAATTAATTAAAATAAAAATATAATAAAATATATAAATGATTAATAAAATTAGAAGTTCAATCATTTTATAGAAAGAATTATGATTCTAAATTTTTAGGAGAGAAATCATCATTTTCTGATTCAAGGGATTGTTATTACTAAAAAATCTTCCTTCCTTTCATTCTTTCAAACGAATAAAAAAATGTTCTCACGAATCTATTCCACACTTTGTTACTTAAGAAGCTCCAACTAATTGGGTCAATTTTATTGACAAACTTTTTTATAGAAAATTAATAAAAATTTTTGAAATTACGTAGTTATATTATATATTCATTCATAACATATTTATGAGGTAGTATGCATATAAAAGTATTTAATTGAGTAGATGTTCATTTAGTTAACATTAAATTGAGACATATAAAGCTATGTGTATTTTATATATTATTTATTTATTTATTTATTTTTATTTTCTTTAAACAATGGTATAAATAAAAATATTATAAATTTTAAGATCATTTTGAAAAAATTTTTATTAAATCAAGGGCAAAATTAGAATTTTTTTACTTTATTAAATTAGATAACAAATCAAATATTTTTAATATATGTCCTAATTAATGTGATTGGGTAAGAAAAAGTAAAATTAAGATTTTTTGCATTTAAATTCTTTCCTTGGCCAGATTTACTTTAATTTCATTTACTTTAATTTCATTTTCTCCAAAGTTCCCTAAACTTCCACCATTCTCATCATCTTCTTCTTTCATGCTTTCCATCATCCACTATTGATGAACTAGCAAAACAATCTAGAAAAATTTGTAAAGAAATTCTATAGCCATAAACAACCAAAGATCAAATCATAAAATCTAAGAAAATATTTTATTTTCAATTAGTTTTATTGAAAAAAAAAATTCAAGAAAAATTCGAGGAGAGGAATTTTGAGTTTAGAAAACTTGTGGTAAGTTTTTTAAACATTACTTATACTTAAAATCACGTTAGAAGTCCATTAAAAGTATGCTACAGTTTTTTATTTAGGAAATCCTAAGTAGCCAAAATTTAGTATATATGTGTATATATTTTTTTGGACTTGAATCTATGATGAACTTGATATTTATATGGATGCATATTAAAAGGAGATTCATGTTAATGATGTGACTATGAAGATGTCCTAATGTTAATAAATTTAAGCTTATGTTTGGTCATATGAATTAATGAATTTTAATAATATGTAAATATATGTGACGTGTTGAATTTGGTTAAATTCGTTCACATGATTCCTAAACCATCTTGAATGATTTTAATGCATGAGATTAAAATTGAAAGAAGATTATAATTGTAGGAAAAAGTGTGGTGTAAATTGATGTTGAATTGTATAATTTATAAATTTTAGGAATTTATAACTATATATGGTCAAAAATTAAAATGTGTGATTATTTTGATACTAAAATTTAATATATAAAATTTTATGTTTTTAATTTAAAATAACAAATATATTTTATTATTAATTTATGTTTAAAAGGTTAATATATCATATGTAAGTGTTTAGAATTAATTGGATAAAAAAAATTTGATGAAAAATGAAATTTAAAATAT
This sequence comes from Khaya senegalensis, assembly GCA_032402905.1. Classification (NCBI taxonomy): domain Eukaryota; kingdom Viridiplantae; phylum Streptophyta; class Magnoliopsida; order Sapindales; family Meliaceae; genus Khaya; species Khaya senegalensis. The sequence goes on along the minus strand of CP135542.1, from coordinate 6,405,806 downwards.
TAGAAGTAGAAATAGGTTTATATTTGTGTGTGTGTATGTTAGTGTTATGAATAAAAATTTATAAATTAATATTAATATATCGATAAGCATCGACTAGAGACATATGCATCACGTACATCGTATTCATATCACATTTTCATATTTTTAGTATATAATATTATGCATATACAAAATCTTGTTTAAAACTTGAGACCATTGAAGAAAATCCCATTCAATACGAAAATTAATTTTTAGAGTGATTATTCTTCTATAAACTGTGAGTAGATAGATATATTTTTAAATATTTTTTAACGATATAAGTTAATTATTTTATGAATATAAATATAATTTTAATACTTTGTAATAAAATAAGTTTAAACATTTAATTATTATATAAATTTAAATTTATAAATTTGTTTATGAATATTGACTTAAAATATCAAAGTAAGAGTGAATTTATAAGAGATTATGATTTAGAATTATACACGTTACTTGTGAATGTATATATTAGTGAATATGATGTGAAATTATGTTTATAATTTCGTAATTTATGACTTGGTGCAAGTATTCAATTGCCGATGCATATGTACATAGCTATTAATATATAAACTTTTTTTCTTTATTAGAAATAAAGTATAAAAGTAGTTATTTTCTCTTTCTTACTTAAGAGAAAATAAAGAAATGGAAGTTAGAAAATATAGTATTTGACATCGCACTCCCTATTTAAAGTAATGTTAACGAGTGAGTTTAACTAAAAAGTCACTGGTAGATATCTTGAAAGATAGTTTTCAGGCGAATCCAAATTTAATTTAAACATTCACAAAAAAATAAATGTGATAATGTTTTCTATAAATTATTAATTATAAATAATTGATTTAATTTTATAAAATATATATATGTAATTTTTTTATGTAATATTCTTACTTAAATGTTAAAATTTTAGTTCATAATAATTTATTTATTTATTTATTAAATGATTACTTATCCTTTAATTTTATTTTTAAAATATTTTAAATAAAATATTTTAAAGAAGTTGTGGTTATCATCATGAACAATTAGCTAGTGGTGAATATTTTGTTAGAGAATTATTAAGTATATAATATTTTTTATAATTACGTATAGAAATATTGAAAAAGAAATTTAAAATATTTGTAAATATTAGTGGGTTGTTTGAATTATTTTGATTATAAATATTATATATGTTATGCAATTTATGGATATACTGTGATGTAAGCTTCATATCTTCTTATGAGTTATTAGTAAAAAGTAATTCTCACGAATATGTAACAATTATTACTTGCTCAATCTTACGGTTCCCACGTGATAATTTTTTATAATTTAATTACTTATTGGTAACTCCAAAAAATGTTGAAAGCTTATTTATAAGTCTGTTTAGCTATTCAATTTGACAAATACTACTGTTTACGAAAAAGTTTAATTTGAGAAGAGTGCTTAATCTATGAATAAGTTTGTTATTTAGGTACATTTTGAGGATGGATCAGATAACAACTTTTAAATTTTTTTTTTTTTTTATGCAATTAGATTAACAAAATAAAAATTAAAAAAAAAAAAAAAACAACCTACCTACCACTAAAGTAAACAAGGGGACGCTTGACGTTTCGTCAACGTTTGTTTTCTGTTATGTTTCTTAGTTGGCGTTGTTCTAGAAAAGTCTGTTAGTGTGCAGGCCGGCGAAACTGTAGCTATCGATAAAACTGATAAAACCTTAATTCCGACAAGTATCAAACGACAAGGTCGTAATCCTAAACTAAACCTTCAACGGCCAAAGGTACGATGTAACCTTTCTATCTTCCTTTTATCTTTGTATGTCTGATTCTTGTTTCAATCTGGTACCGGCGATAAGAAAATTTTCATTTAAACCACAACGCCGCAGATTTAGCTTCCCGTTCTTTCTCTCGGCAATCAAACAGAGTAAAAACCAGGTTTATTGTCTTATACCCTGCTGATATTATCTGGTTATGTTGCTTTTTCTTATTCATACTTTTCTGGGTTTTGAACACGGAAGATTTAAGCTTCTGATTCTATAGAGAAAGATATTTCATGTATTTCATATTTTGTGGGTGCTAGTTATTTAATTAGTTAAACCTTTTGATTTATATATTATAGTATTTTAGAATAAAGATTTTTTTTAAATGTGATTTTTTGAATTCTATCTCTCAAATACAAATGTTATAAACAAAAATTTTAGAATGTTAATGTAGATATTGATAGTTTTGGTGATGTAGAATCTTTTGCTCTCTGGGTTGGGTTGTTTTAATTTTCTATTTTTTTCCTTTTTTTGTGAGAGTATATAGGATCATATATTGGTTTCAACGGCTCTGAAGTTGATTAACTGATTATTGATACGGGGAAAATCCCACTGCTTGTATCTCCTTTTTTTTTTTTCATTAGTTTTAGTCTCTCTCCTCTGTTTCTCTTCTACTCTGTTTTTCTTTTTATTACTCTTCCATTTCATTTCATCTTGATCTGTTGGTAATTCTGTGTTTCTGAACAGTTTTTCAGATACTGAGGTTATATGGATATTGAAGCAGGTGGTAAGGAAGTGTCTCTAGAGATGGTTCGGGAGTTACTCATTGCGATATCTAATTCTAAACCTGACGATCTTCCGAGTTCAGATGTTGTTCCTGAAACTAAGCTTTCGATTTCGGATAATGTTCCTGAAAGTTTTGACAGGGCAAATGGGCGGTTGACAAATGATGATACGGCTGAAAAGTACAGGTCTAACTTGATCTCGATTTCCTACGCTGAATCACCTGATTTTATATAACGCAGTGGGGACTAAAATTGTCTTGAAAACATGTAATATTGATTTAGGTACAATGTATGGTTGAACTTTCTATTGTGTGAATATTTTTACAGATTTGTTTTCTGTTTATTGAGTCTGCCTATAGCTTCTGTTTGATGTCAATATAAATAAAAAAGAAAAAAAATATATATTTTTGGTTTTTTGTACAGATACAGCGACATAGAAAAAAGAAATAATAAATTAGAATTTGCTTGGTTTCTTACTGATTCTTCTTGCATTCTGTTGTTCATGTTGCATAGGATAGGTATGCTAGATTTACTGCTAGAAGTGTTTGCTGTTCTCTGTATTTGACCGGTGTTAACTTTTAGTGCCAAATTGAGGAGTAATACCAGTTCTCACCAATTGTGTGTTTTAGTTTTAAATGCTAAGAGTCACTAGCTATTGCCAGTCAAGTGTTATAAATTTGAATGCCGAAAACTTATTACAGCTAAAACTATGCTGTTTCTTGTGGTTAATCCTTCTATTGTCTGGTTACCAGATTAGATATAATTTCTTCGCTGGTAAGCAGAACATATCTTCGATAATCTGGTGCTGCCTTTTTTGTAGGGAAACTTTGAAATGGACCACTTGTCTGTCATTCATACAAGTTCGTTTCTAAGCTGCGTTTATGTGTTGGTAATTTTAATCTCCGTAGATTTACTGAAAGATTTACTAAATTTATGCATTCATGGTGGCTAAAACTATTTACTTGGTCATTAGCTTGCTTTGCCCTGCATCTAGTTGCGTGCATTGCTACAGCGTGAGAGAATTAAATCAAGTGGATTCCATAAGTTATTGAAGAATTCTTCTTCAAAGTGTTGTGTTCCCAACAACTATATTTTAGGTATTGTAGCTAAAACCACAACGGGTATGTTTGAATTTAACTGTAATGATTTGTAGAATGAAATTACTAGGTTGTCCAATATAAGTGAATGTGTGATAGATAAATATTAACCAGTTTTTCTTATGGTAAAAGCTTTACAGGTCAATAGGTTAAGCTATGACTACATACGTTTACTAAACACTGTCAATGGGTGAGTAATTGATAAATATTAAGGGACAAACAAAAATAAATATTTAACAAGTAATTTATCTGCTTACGTTTCAAAGTTAACCATAATTATAATAATTACCAGCAAACTCAATGTGATTTTCTTTAAGAATTAGTTAACTTGACTTTTAACATGTGTATTTTTTCCCTTCAAAAAAAAATCACTTATATTTTCTTGAACAACTCATTATCATACAAGAACTTAATCAACATACGAAGAATCAATAGAGATTCCGAGAAGCCATGCACTCTTGTGATCAACTACACTATTCAAGGCTCTAACATTTCTATAAAGTTAGAAACCAATTGCAAAAATATATAAAATATAATTATATGCTTAAGTAACTGGCGTCAACTAGAGTGATACACGACATTTGAGCATCTTTCTGCGCTTCAGTTATCTTCTTCCTGTTAGATGCTTTTTCCAGATGAGCTAAACATAGACAGAGACAGCCCAGTTGCTTGCGCATTGAAGGATACGGTAACCTATTAAATGTAGTCAGTTAGTGTGATACCCCACATTTGATAATCAATTTTGCGCGTCAATTATCTTTCTTCCAGGTCAGATGAGCTACACATAGATAGATACAGCCCAGTTGCTACCGCAGGATCATTGAAGAAAATAGTAACTAATTAACCGCAGTCAACTATTCTGATACCCCACATTTGATCATCATTTTGCACTTCCTGTTGAATGCTTTTCTCAGATGAAGTACACATAGATAAAGACAGCCCAACTACTTGCGCAGGATCGTTCAAGGAAGGATAAATATATGAACTGTGATATTCTGTAATCAAGTTGAAGTACATGTTTTGAAGTAAAAAATGGAGACGTGCTCATGGTGGTTGGCTTTCACGACATTGGCGGGAGGGTTTGCTGCGGTTATTTGGCTGCTGAAGGTAGCAAATGATTGGTTTTATTCCAGGAAGTTGAGTGAAGAAAAGAAGTATCTGCTACCTCCTGGTGATGTGGGTTGGCCTTTAGTTGGAAACATGTGGTCTTTTCTCTTTGCTTTCAAATATGGCGATCCTGACTCATTCATCTCCAGCTTTATTAATAGGTCAGTTCTTTCTCTGTTGTCTGTGTGAATCTTTGTCTTACTCTCTGCTGGCTTTTATAATCTTTTCCTTGAGTTTAATTTGGAATTCTTGATGAAAAGCTTCAATTAAAAAGGCCAGGGGAATTCATTCATTATATATGTTTATTCCTGAATCTAGGGTGTTGTCCTTTCTGTTTAATTTAGGCCCTAATAGCAAGTTGAAATTTATTAAATTAATTTTACCAAATTTTCAAAATCAAATATCGTTGCCAATGAAAAAAACAAAGTCAGTCTATCTATATCTATACCTAGTCTACCAATTTCTATACTAAATTGCAGATCATGACAAGTGACTAGCGTTAAGGTCATATGGGTGTTTGTTCTGAGTTGTTTTCTTATCAGATGTTCTGCAATCCTTGCTCATTGCTTCTCACAATCTAACTTCAGTAATCTGAACTCTCCAAGAAAATAAGAAAAATCTCTAATGCAACAGAGTGCAGAGGGATCAGCCCATGAAACATATATGTCAAAATTTTCCACTTGGAAATCTGATACATTTTGTTACACAGAATAGTCTATAGACCGGACTAATTAGCGGCACATTAACATGAATAAACAAAACTATATGTGCTGTAGGGCAGTGCATTTTCTCTCCTACCATCACTAGAAGCATGACTAGGATGGTGTATCAGTACACCTAGCTGCATCATATTTTACTTTTTCTTGTTGGAATTCCAGATTTGGTCAAACGGGAATTTACAAGGCCGTCATGTTTGGAAATCCAAGTGTCATTGTAACAGCGCCTGAAACATGCAGACAAGTTTTGATGGACGACACTCGATTTAAGCCCAGCTGGCCTAATGCCAATCAGCGTTTATTTGGAAGGAAATCATTTCTGAGCCTTTCTAATGAAGAACACAGACGCTTGCGAAGGTTAACAGCTGCTCCAATTAGTGGCCAAAAAGCACTGTCTATATACCATGAATTCGTCAAGGATGTTATAGTTGCTGCACTAGATGAATGGGCTAAAAGGGAGCAGTCAGTTGAGTTGTTAACTGAGATAAGGAGGATCACCTTTAAAATAATTATGCATATATTTTTGAGTGCTGAGAGTGATCTGAGGCTGGAGGTTATGGAGAAGCTATACACTGATCTGAATCATGGAATAAGAGCTATGGCCATTAATCTCCATGGATTTGCTTATCATAAAGCACTTAAGGTTTGATTCCATTACTTTTTATTACCAATGATTGATTACTTTGGCTGTAAATGTGGAAGTTGATGTTTTTACAATTGATTATTTTAATTAATTCTGTACAATTCACAAAAATGGGACTTGATGATGACACTAGTGCATCAGGCTCGAAAGAAGTTGGTAAAGATCCTTCAAGCTGTTGTAGATGGCAGGCGGGCAAGGAAGAAAAGTAGAGCATCTGAAACACAGAAAGATATGCTGAATTTATTAATGGAAGTTGAAGATGAGAATGGAGGGAAATTGAGCGATGAAGAGATCATAGACATAATCCTTGTGTACTTGAATGCTGGCCATGAATCTTCAGCCCATGCCACGATGTGGGCGACCCTCTTTCTGCTTGAACATCCTGAATATTTCCAGAAAGCCAAGGTTGATTTGTGCAAAATTTTAGTTGATTAATACCTTTCAGGACCCTTACTATGAGTCAATCTCCCATTTATTTATTTATTTAATTTTTTGGCATGCCAATTGCTTGATCGTAAGGGCTATGTATAACTAATGTACTGTGGCATTTCAGGCAGAACAAGAAGATATAGTAAAAAATAGACTACCATCGGAAACAGAATTGAGCTACAGAGAAATTAAACAAATGAAATATCTTAACAAGGTATGTGCCAATTTACATGTTGCATCCAATAAATATGCCCAGAAGATAAGAGTCAGCACTCACACTCAATTATCTGACATTTTATCAAGCAGAAAGTGATAAGGTTTTTTTTTTCTTCTTCTTTTTGGTTACAAGGTAATTGATGAAACACTGCGAGTTGTAAACATCTCATTGCTAACTTTCCGGGAGGCTAACACTGATGTAAACATCGGTGGTAAGTGGTTCTGCCTATTTGTTTCCTCTTATTATTTGTGAACCTATATTCTTATTCTGAAACTCATTGTGAATTATTACGTACTTTCAAGGTTACCTGGTACCTGAAGGATGGAAAGTACTGGTTTGGCCGAGGGGCATTCATTTGGATCCTGAAAATTACCCGAATCCGAGAGAATTTAATCCTTTGAGATGGGATGTGAGTAAAGACGGTTCCTAACGCAAGTAGACAATAATTCTACATGCATTTTAGCTAGGTACATGCCACTTTTTCATTTGCTATGTTTCGTGCAGGAGCACAAGCCAAAAGCTGGAAGTTACATTCCTTTCGGAATAGGAAGTAGGACTTGCCCTGGAAGTGATCTGACCAAGCTTGAAATTTTTGTATTTCTTCATTATTTTCTCCTTGGTTACAAGTAAGTATTGTCCATTACTTAATTGAAACCGTGTATAATTTAATCGAAAATTTATGTTTTATCTATGATTGAGACTTGGGACTTAAAAAATTCTTGCAGGCTGGAAAGGGTAAATCCAGGATGCCCATTAAGATATTTGCCTCATACAAGCCCCAAAGACAATTGCCTGGCAAAAGTCAAGAAGCTTACAGCATAATGCTCATGATCATAAGCAAGAAAGTGCAATGCTAAATATTATTGCTTGTATAAATTTATTTCAATAATATTCCTGGAGAATTATAAAAAGATGTCTTATGTATTAATTTTAAATTTTGAATAATATTCGACACCTTAAATTTTTATCTCAAAATTTTATTTTAAATGATATGAAATAAGAAATTGAGATGTAATTATCAATTTGATTGTTGAAATTTGCCCTGTAATCCAGTTGGTAATTGATGAAACTCTCGAATGAGGGAAGCATAAAAAGGGAACCAGAATAAAGCCTAAAAAATAAACTTAGTTCAATGGATAATTCCTCTGATTTATCCAATCAATTCACCCAAAAACAGGAGCAAAAAACGAAGAAAAGAAGATAAATTAGCATACCAAGTAATCAGCAGTAAATTCCATTATTCCAATAGAAAGAATGCAAAATACGGCGTTTGGTTTGACAATGCACAAAAAGAGAGGACAAGCAATCGACTTTGAAAGGTCCATCAAATGTTTGACAATTATGATAACAATCTTCAGTCTTTTATCTAGATGCGGTCCATACGCAAGAAAGTAATATTACACACACACACACACACACACACGCACACACACACAACAATAGAGCAAAGCAATACTTAACCGCTAATTATCACAAAAACAAGATAAGCAACAAAAATGATGGAAATCAAGTCGAAATCATATCCAGAAAATGCATTAAACCTTCTTCCGCAACTTCTCCTCATCTCAAAACCTTCAAACTCTCTCTTCTTGACCAACTTTCTCCGCCCTTCCATGGCAACATGACCTTCTTCTACACCTCCAACAATTCTTCTGATTTCTCCACTAAATCTCAACTCCTCCAAGATTCACTGTCCAAAACCTCAACCCTCTTCGATCCTCTAGTCGGCCGCCTCCAAGGCACAACAATTGTCGACTGTGACGATGAAGGTGTCTTCTTTGTAGAAGCAAAAATCAATATCGATGTCTCCGAGTTCCCAAAGCAGCCTGATTTCGATGCAATAGCCTAGCATATATGAAGTATTTTGATGGATTCAAATGGTTTATCTCAAATAAGCCATAAGCTTGGGAAGCTTGTACATACATGTGATGTGAGTGCTCATTAAAAAATTAGCTCATTAAATTGACTCACTAAAGACTCTTATAGATATACCACAAAACTGTCAATAGGAGGTATTTCGAATTTAGTTGATATGTGTGATCTTTTGAGTTGAGATACCAAATATGTCAACAATTTTTTATGGTCTAATCTTTAAATGTTTGTTGGGTATAGATTGACACACAAAAAGATCAGTGTGTATTTAATATTACATGGGATTTATTATTCTATGTGATTAGGGCAAATATATTGTAATTTTTAAGATAATGTTTTATCTAATTTTTTATTACAGTAGTTATTGAAAAAATGATTCTAATATTTAAAGATAAAATTAAAAAAAGAGTTTTTAAATTTTATTTATAAAGTGTAATTCGAAAAATAAAAGTAAAAGTTGAGTATGGTGTATACTTAATGGTATAATATATATATATTACGTACTCAACTAATATATTGAATGACAGAAAGACTATGTATGAGATAACTTAATTTGTATGGTTGATGTTATTATTTGGGATCGCCATGATATCTAGATGGATGTCATTCATAGACTTACATTCTAGCGACATCAGTATGTTTGAAAAAGCTTTTAGTTGCTTTGACGAAGGCAATGTCCATCTAGTAATGTTTAAGGGTGTTAGTTTACTTCGACCCTCTAGTCAATCCTATAATAAAAAACAAGTGTGCCTTAAGGCTGAGGCACCAAAGACTCACAAAGGAATGAGAGAGAACTTTGTATTTTTAGTGGATTTTCATGGGAGATCCCCTTGTTGATCCTCCTCAAGGTAATATATACATATAACTTTCTAAACCATTGTTCTTGTGTATGTGTCAAAGAGATATTGGTGGTTCATGGACATGCATTGAGATATCATGAAGAGTTTAGTTGAAATTTGAATATGAATGAAATAGATAGTTAAAATGCAAGACTTCAAAACTTGTTTTCTTCTATATATTTCTTGTGCAAAAACCATACATATAACAGAAGTGTAGCAGATATATATACTACTAGTTACAGGACTGAACAAGATGTATTAAAGGAGAGCTTATTGATTTTTAGAGTATGGGACAACATTCTGCAAGTTACCAACTCTTGTAATACAATAATGCACGCAACACCAATGTGAGGGAGACTGAACAGAGGTTGCTGCTACCAAACTGAAAGATTTGTTTTGACACTATTGGGCTAGACAGACAATGTTAATTTGAGATGGAGCAGCCTAGATGTTGCCTGACCCATCAACTTGTTTGAATTCTAACTCCCTCCTTCATGCTGATATTGGCTTTCTTTTTCAATAAAGTTGAGTTTCCTTCTAAAGAGTTGAAACTTGTTGAAGTGTAGAGATTTAGTGAGGATGTCTGTCACCTGTTCTTCAGTAGGAATATATTTGATTACAATTTCTTTGTTTGAGATTTTGTCTCTCACAAAATGGATGTCAATCTCAATGTGTTAGCGAGTATGGTAGACTGGATTCATGACTAATGCTACAGCACTTTGGCTATCAGTCCATACCATAGCAAGTTTGTTTATGTTGACTCTAATTTCAATCAGCATTAATTGTATCCAACTCAATTCGACTATAACATGGGCTATGGCTCTATATTTTAGTTCTACAGATGATCTAGATACCATATATTGTTTCCTTGAGCTTCATGAGTTTAGATTGTTACCTACATATATACAATAACCTGTAGTTGATCTTCTGTCATCAACATCTGAAGTCCAATCTGCATTTGAAAAGCTTACCAGGTCTAAAAAATCAGTTTTGCTAAATCTTAGTCCCAAGTGCAATGTTTCCTTCAGGAGTATTCTTTTACAAACTTTCTAGTGTTCTTCTTTAGGTTCATGCATGTACTAATTCAATTTATTAATTAAATAAGTAATGTCTGGTCTTGAGAGTGTGGCATATTACAAAGAACCTATCATCGACCTATAAAGAGTTTCATTTTCGAAGGGTGTACCACTGTGTTTGCTGAGTTTGCTACCTACAACCATTGATATTTTCATTCCTTTTTCACTCTAACATATTGGTTTTCATGAGGAGATCAGTTATATATTTGATTTGAAATATATATATATATATATATATATGCTATCCTTTAACTTGCTGATTTCCAAATCAAGGAAGAAATTGAGTTCTCCTAAGTCTTTGAGTGCAAATTTGTCATTCAGCATTTGAATTAGATTTTCTATCTCATTACAATTGTCTCCTATCACAATTATGTCATCTACATATATAAGAACAAGAGGTATACCAGTTTCATCAATCTTGTGGAACATAGACACGTCTGACAGTAAATTGTTAAAGTTTCGTGGCCTCAAGGTAGTTTTGAATTTATCAAACGAGGCTTCAAGTGCCTACTTTAACTCGTAAATTGCTTTCTTCAACTTGCACACATGAGTATGGGCATCTTTGCTTTCAAATTTAAGTGGTTGGCTCATGTAAATAACTTCATTTAGCTCGCCACTGATGAAGGCATTATTTATGTTTATTTGCCTTAGTGTCCAATTCTTCTGAAAGGCTAAAGTCAAGACAATTTTAATGGTTGAAGGCTTAATGATCAGACTAAAAGTTTTACCAAAGTCAACTCTAGGGGTCTGTGAAAATCCTTTTGCCACTAGTCTTGCTTTGTGTCTTTGAGGAGTTCTATCATAATTTTGTTTAATTTTGAAGATCTATCGACAGTCTATAACTTTCAAGTTAGTGGAATATGGTACTAGGTCCCAAGTGTAGTTATCTATCAAGGCATGATACTCTTGATCCATATTAGTTTTTCACTTAGGGTCCTTAAAGACTTGAACTTCATTTATAGGAATATAAATTTTTTTTATCTCCACAATGTTGGAATGATGCACTTTAGGCTTGAAAATTCTTGCCATACTTCTAGTAATCATTAGATGACCTGTTTGTGCCTTACTTGGTTGAGTAGCATGAGACAAAGGTATTTTCTGACTCAATTCATCTGTTGATTAGAGTGGTAAAGGTGATCGATGAGGTGTTTCTGAGTTTATTGGACTGAGTTGTTCCTAGTTAGAAGAAGCAGAAGGTTCCTTGCTTGAAGCTACTGCAGTAAGCTTTGCATTAGCTATTGAAAGATCCATATGATAATGACTATACCAATTTGAAATAGTGAAGTAAGGTAAGGCAGGCATCAGTTCATTCTGTGTAAGTCTGGGAATAAATGGTATAAAGTCGGGGTCAAATTTAAAAAAAAAAAATTATCTTCATTAAAGGCTACATTTTGGGTAATATATATTCTCTTTGAAGGATGTAAGCAGAGATATCCCTTGTGATATGGACTATAGCCAATGAAGACACATTTCGAAGTGCGAAAACTCATTTTATACTTGTTGTATAGCCTAAAGAAGGGATAACATTTGCAGCCAAATACTTTCAAGAGTTTGAAATCAAGTTTGTATCTAAATATCAGTTCATATGGAGACTTGTCTTTCAGTGTGAGTGAAGGAAGGCGATTTATCATATATGTTGACGTATAAAAGGCTTCCTACTAGTATTTGAGTGGCATATGTGCTTGTGCTAGAAGGGTTAGGCCAGTTTTTACCAAGTGCCTATGCTTTCTTTCAACTTTTTCATTTTGGTGATGAGTATAAGGAAAAGCATATCTTAAAGCAACCCC